>MEJB01000007.1:5085746-5443951 GCA_001752375.1 Rhazya stricta | reverse complement strand
AACGATTCAAGACTTCAACTTACATTAGTGAAGCCGAAATCAAAGGAGTTCTCTTAACATCATATATAGCGATAAGACCTTTGTACAGCTCATCCCCATCTTTGTATGACACTGCTAGTCGCTCTCCAGAAGAATCCCAAGCTATCTTTTCAATGCCTCTACTGCATTAATGATGAAGTTTTATTCATAACTTAAACAACAAATCACCTATACACGACAAGTACCTCAAAASTTCATCTACATTGTAAAAGACATTTCCTATAGCTTGTTGCAGCTGATGCACCAAAGAGGATCTATTAACAAGTAGAAGGATCTAATATAGAGGTACAGTGCTAACTGCATTCCTCATGTAACTATTGCATATTGAGTTCCAACAAGTCTGAGAATGAATTGTCAACAGATCAAATGAGAAAACATCAGAATGAGCTTAAAGCTCATGTGTATATTACAAAATTGCCATACATGATCGAATGTGTAACATCTGCTTAATACTGATATATTTTTCTTCTTCCTTACTGAACCAGCTAACATGATAAAAGAGATGCATATAACTCAAACAAAAGGGAGATTGTGATCACCAAAATGTAGGGCAACTCATGCCRATAGTAACATGACAGATATTCAGATACCCTAATAAGGWAAAACAGGCAAGCATTCCATGCCAATAGGATTGCAAAACAAGGGCATTTTGGAATAACCTGCCAGCCAATGGTTTTTCCTCTTCTTCTCCCGCTGAATCAAACCTTTGTGGCAACTTTACAGGTACAAGGTGTGCATCTGTAGAAAAATGTACATTTGAAATATCAACTTTTTATGTTAAAGCAAAAGTATGATCAAGGATCAATTATGCTTGCCACCAAAAAAGAATATATGTATATATATGCACACACTGCAGAATGTCAATAAATAGAATCCTAGAGTCTGATTTGTACTTTTCCTCTTCACACTATTATTATGTTTTACTCTTTAGTCTTTCCTAAGAAGGTATACTATTCATAAATTTCAGATGCCAACTATTAATCAACAACTAGAAAGAKCAAAAGCAACAGAAACTCACCAAGTGAGGGAGGTTTTGATGCAAAGTGAAGAGAACCTAATGTTGAAGACTCAGAGAAAGCAAGGAGTATCATGCGCCCATCAGGATGCCAAGTTGCACCCTGGCATTGAAAAGTACAGTTAGTTATGGTAAGATGAAGATCCATAGAAAACTAACTAGCTGCAAACAGGATAAGATGTATATATACAGATAATATACMCATTTAAGTATGAAAAGCCTTTTGGGCAGAAAGAAAAACAGAAGTACATCAAAAGGGACAAACAGATAACATGCATCATGGAGAATCATTGTCTGGAAAAAAATAGTTGATCGAGCCACCTACTCCAGTAGTAACAAGAAAAAGAAAAATGACAGTAATAACAAGTATCATGAATTCGGGGATACTGAAAAGAGCTTTCATATTTTGACTCAATTGTAATGTAGCAGGCAGTACATCAGAGCACTTCAAGCATGTCTTAACCCAATGAATCAGAAGTAGACCATTGAAGCAAGGAAAGCTACAGTTAAACAATTCAGATCTAATCAACAAAATACATTATCGATAAGGGCCACATGTGACGCATATTTCTAGGGTCAGTTGTGAACCAGAATCAGGATCATTGGACCCGAGGCTCAAAAGAAGTGCACCTCCAGAACAAATAGGAGTACAACATTTTACTAAGCACACAACTCAGAGTTCATTCATATAGCATATTTTCTTTGGTCTTGTTATGATGGTAGGTTTGGAGAAGAGGATATCCCCTGCTCATCCCAGAAGAACTCTAAATGGGAAAAAAATAACTAAAATGGAAGCAGCCTCATCAATTTGGGATGACATTAAAATAGGTAAGACACTAACTAGAAGAAACAGGGAGAGAATATTATACTTAAATCACTCAGTAAGGACCTAAAGAAGACAGCCTTCCCCACCCACCTCAGGCCTTTCTTAAGCGGAAAAATAACAAGAAAGTAACAACTAATTTGAGGTTAGCAGGATTAGAAGGACAACTATCTTCGTGACTAACCGTGACAAAGCCATTCGTCGAGGACCAAGGTTCTGATGTCCAAGTATTTGTCTCCCACAGGTAAAATGTTCCATCACTGCCAAAATATGGTGTATCATTTTATCAGTGGAAATCATGCTTCAAAACACAGTGCYGAAATATGTTAGAAAGAGGACATGGTTGATACACTTGGTACAGATTATGTAACATGAAAACAAAGTGCAGAGACATGTTAGAACAGTACAATTTGGAGGAAAAAAAATAATCTCCAGAAGGAGACCACTTGAGCAGTGATATGCCTCCCAAGCCCCGTCGGATGGGTGTGCCAATTCCTGTAAGACAAAAAGGACAAAAACTTCCATTAATAAACAGAAAATGTTACAAACAGATAGTAAAGAGAAATAGTACAAAACAAAATTACTACGCAAAAGCAAGCCTCCCTCAACAAGTAAGATATAAGATTGAGGTCTGACCAGCCTTTGTAWATCTTAAGCAGATTCACTATTAGATAGTTATAGCATGCTTATATTCACCAATAGTAAAAGAGTTTATACTGCATGTAAATAATCATATCCTTCAAAATGGTACTGGTAGAAGAGATACTGATGATCTTGAGGTTCTTTAAAACTTTTCTCTCAGTTGTTTGCTGTAGAACCTACCTTATATGAAGTTATTTATATAAGGGAAGCAGAATTGAAACCTCTTATAGGACAAGAATAAAAAGTTCTCCAGTTTACATGCGTCTCTCTATCAATTTTCAAAAACATCCTCTGATCAAATTTCTTCAAATGTCAAAGGCAAAATCAATTCCGGCAAGTCAATTTTTTTGGGGAAATAAAGTCAGTCATAGCATAACTGAGTCTAATAGAAGGGGGGAAAAAAAGCCACACACATATGCACGCATTAACTGTGGAATTACCTCCAAATTTGGAATCTATTATCAGTTACCAGAGTGTTTGATTTTGTGGGCTTTCACAACAAAGATACAATGCTAGGACAAATTAAAACATGAGAAAATATACCTTGAGCAACATCCCAGATGGTAAATGAGGAACCTTCAAATGAAGCTGATGCCAAATATGTAAAGACAAGTCAAGAAAATTCTAACTTCAGCATATCAATAAATTGTACAAATGATCAATTTTTCATAGTATGAGAATTATGGCTATAGGATCAATTACTCCAATCAAAGATAATCTTTAGAAGAAAAAGTGAAACAGAACAAACTATCAATGTGTACAAGACCCCTCAAAATACCCTTCTGTTTTCTCTCCAACTTGATAACCTCATATCAAATAAGAATCAGTTGATCCACAAAAAGGAAATATACAAGAGCCATTATGAAACAGAAGATATTTCATCCAGATAGATAGTGTCAGGGGATGAGGTTTGATTATGCCAAAGATTGTAAAYTTCATGGATCTTCTAACATTTCCTTCACAAAACACAGTTTGGCATAGTTTTCAATAGATAGAAATTCACAAAGCTACTATTTCAACTGATGACCTTAAAGAAACGACAGCTTCAGCAAATTGGCATTTGCAAACGAGAATTTAGAGTTTGTCATTTGAAGCATACTGGTTGACAGCAGTACACTCTCAGCTGCAGTTCTCTTCTAAAGAAGATGTGAAAAATCCTAATGAGCAATGCTTGTAGTCCTTACGCGACATACATAGGTACCATTGGTGAAATGTTTTACTAGAAAAAACATATCATTAAATCTGAAATATATAGAAAAAAGGANCAGCAGTACACTCTCAGCTGCAGTTCTCTTCTAAAGAAGATGTGAAAAATCCTAATGAGCAATGCTTGTAGTCCTTACGCGACATACATAGGTACAATTGGTGAAATGTTTTACTAGAAAAAACATATCATTAAACCTGAAATATATAGAAAAAAGGAAGCCGGAGGAAATAAAAGCATCAAAATTTTGCACCAATCATGAAATTAACAACAAATACTTCAATCATTTGCGCGTAATGGCAACTATATTCAAGGATATCTTCCATCAGGACTCCATGATATGGCACTTATTTGTTCTCCATCCTGACTTCGAAGGAAATCCACTTGAGTCCATCTAGTTCCAGAGGCTCTCGACAGAGTGCCTGAAGTAGCTCCGCGTCTAATGCGTACTGAATTGCCAGGATAAGAAGCAGCCCAAATGCAAATTCCACCCCTGTGCATCCAAGTATCAAAAGCTTTAGATTTTGCAATACTATAGGACAGCTTACTCGGTTTTGAAGCATGAAGAATGACCAGATCCTCTTACTCACTTGCATGCTACAGAAAGCATCTTTCCACCATTTGGCCGCCACTCAAGACTTTTAACATCTTTTTGGTAGTCATTGATCAGCACAGAAGGATCCTTATCCTCTGAAAGAAAACATGGAGCCCATAGTTTACTATCTATATATCAACTCCAACATGGGACAGACATCAGAACAATAAGACGAGAAAATAAATCCGATGCTAACCAGAATCCTCATAATCACGAATTGTCACTTGATGTGCCCCAGAAACAACAGCTAAAATTTGTTTATACGGGTGCCAAGCTAGGGCAAGGATATCAACATCTTCTAACAATTTTACCTGAAAGACATACATGAAAGAGACACACAGTAAAGGTTAAGTCCGAACTTCATAGCCATTTCTGGTACTGAATAATACAAGAAGAACGCAGACGAGACTATTCTTTCAAAAGAGTCATATTACAAGCATATCTTAAGGCAGGCATGAGWGTATAGGTACATTATACTTCTTAATTAACGTCACAAAACATAATACGAAACTAGATTCAAACCTAACAGGATAATAAATGGCATGGCCTTACGTTTCTAAGGCATTACGGAGTGAACTCAACAGGCAAGCAAGTTTTCTAACCCATAACCCCTCAGAGAAACTAGTGCATGTGCATATACTACGAAGGAGGCTGTTCTACCTTCTAAGAGGTGTTGATTATGAGAAGGAAGTAAAACATATAGAATCTGGTGGTAACATGGATCATTTGTTTATCCGTTTGATCCTTCACCATTTTCACTTTTTCCCTCTTACTCTGACTTATAAGTCTTCGCCTTTGACCTACCCCATCACCCCAGAGACACGCGCGCGAAGATTATTAATACAAAGCTCACAACAAACAGGGATAGTTACATTAGTAAGTTGCAAAAGGTGCTTGAGAGCACCACCAAAGGCTGCCTGCGATGCAGCTGACAGTAATCCACCATTGCTTCGTCCTGGGGCCTGCTCCTCAGTAGACCCAACCGACAAACTTTCAGATTGCAATGGGATAGGACTGAATACAGTTCCCTGCAATTAAAAGTTCCGAAGAGAGACTCAAACAAAGAATCATTCAACGGTACCCGACTCTCAGTTCTACTTATAATGAAAACCAGGAATAATACAAGGAGAAACGAACAAGAATTTTGGCATATGTTTCTCTGGCTCGATCTTCGGAGAGATTATCCGCAGTAACTGCAGCAATTGTACAAATTAAGAGCAAAATGAACAGTAAGCTTAGGCAATTAATGTAGTCACCAATTAGACGTATAAGAAATTCCGAGAACCGGAAAGCTGCTCTGAAACAAAAAGAAAACGGTAGGCGTTGGGGAAGTTGGGGAGATGAAGTACCGAAGTCTCTGTTGATTTCGCAGATAGTCACCGAGCCCGGCCTGGGAAACGACGGCATTTTTTTCCGATTAATTGYGTGCGGAGAGAGAAAAAGAGAAAGAAAATAGGGTTTAATAAGTAAAATACAGTAAACCGAAAATGAAAAGTGGGAAGATTTTCCCGCCGGGGTTTTAATTTATTTGTTCTTTCCGAGACTGTCGCATGTATGCTCGAGGTTTAAGTAAAGTCAGATATAAAATCCCAAAAATCGAAGAAATACCTGCCGCCTTACTACAGACTCCAGTAAATGGGGTATGAAATTCTCATCCATTATCATGCTTTAGGAACTCGTCTCATACGAAACATTTACAGTCCGAATTAAAAAATATATATCAAATGATTGAAAGGAAATCGCTCTTCCTTCTCGTAATAGTGGTGGATCCATTACCAGATCTAATCCTATGCAAATTTTATCAAGTTTTTCAGTTCTGAGTTTTACCATCTTGTACTAAATTGAAAAAGAGAAAACGAAAAAAAAAAAATTGTAAAGCAATGATTGAAGAACATGGTATTAATTTTGTATGAGATGCATAATGTCAACGTTGGCTTTGTCCCGAAAAAGTCCGGATGACAACGTGACCGCGAAAGCAATGATCTTCCTGGTACAGCTTTTCCATATGGTCTCATCTTTTGTTTCAGCTCGCTCCATCAGGAGCAGGTGAAGGAGAAGAGCAGGAGTTGCAGTTGCTTTTGCAGAATAGATCCAACGTTATCAGCTTGTTGAATGTCGCCATGGTTAGTTTACTACTACTAAGATCAAGAAAAAGCCGAGTGCAGATAAGCATTTTGACTGGTAATTTACGTGAGAATTGAACTCGGMAGACATGCTAACTAGCTCCTAGTCAAGGATACATATGTATAAATAAGCTCCCAGTCAAATCGACCAGGTATGCACAAGGAATTCCATTAAGTAACTTGAAAATCTCAAGAACAGCAAAAGTGGATCAAGATTCAAGAAAGGGGCACCACAATATACCTTCCACAGAATTCATATCCAGATTCGCACCTCATTAGTAGATGTTCTGTTACATAAAGCTTCTGTAGTCTAACAGCTGCTGAAACGTGGAGAAACACAAAAGACAAACATATTATTATATGGGGTTTCCGATACAGGAACTACAGCTGCTAACGGAAACCGCTGCTACACCCAGAGATGTATTACTAAAAGCTTTCTCTATCTTATCAAAGCATAAAGTTCATAAAACATCACACAAACATCACCAACTCTGGCCTACTGTATATGTTTTCTCCTTCATCCGCTAGCACAGGATAAGCAGCAACAAGTGCATCTTGCGAGCCAATATATAAGGAATTGTAGATCTTCCAGTACACTTCTCTCACCTTCCTTGCTGGATGAAACAGCCCCTGAAGACAGTAGTTCAATATAACTGCAGGACCTAATGCCACTCTCATACCTTCAATGGCTTCCATAACAGCATTAATAACATGTGGTGATGTTTCAAAAATGTTGGGCCAAACATAATTCAACAAATGAATCAAAGCATCCTCGCACCCAAGTCCAGCAACTCCTAAGGCCATGTGCTTTACTGCTGAAGCCGCAGTTTGCCGATGAACCAAGTCTCTATCCATCAGAGCATCCTCTAATAATGGAGTAACAGCATAAATATAATCTTTACCCATTTCACCAATATACTCAAAAAGGAAAGACAAGGATTTCAAAACACCATTCTGGACATTAAGCTCAGGAACTCGATACTCATTCATCAGTGCAGGCAAAACTGTAAAAGGAGAACAGGTTTCTGCAACAATTGCAATTGCCACAGTGGTGCAGACACGGTTCTGACGTTCCTGCACTTTGAGATTATTCAACAATGTCGCAAGGACATCTTGGGGACCAATGGCTTTTGCAATATAGCCAAAAGTGTTCACAGTTGCTCTGCGAATACCCTTTTTATGGGCTTTGAGCATCTCAAGAAGCTCAAAGCAAATCCTCATCCATTCCCTGGCAGGAACAAACTCAGCTCCACGATCAGCAATACGACCAACAAGATCAATACAGTTCTCCTGGACTTTCTCATGACGGTTCTTCAAGATTGGAGTTAGCCGAGGAAGTAAATCCTTTATTGGAGGGGTCATTTTAGTCATACCAATAACATTAACTATTGCCTTCAGAGCTCCCAGTATCGACCCCAGAACTTCTGGGTACTCCTCTCCCAGATACTCATACAAAACGACACCAAGATGGCCCATAAGCTGTTCTTCTCCACACTGTTTCATTACCACAGCAATCCTTGATATCAGATCTGCTGCTTGTTGTCTGACCTTTGCACTCTTATTATTGAGGCGCCATTTAATAGTACCACATATCTGAGGAAGGTAGGGTTTTACTCTCTGCCCAAGAGCATTCACAACAGCACCAAAACCATTAAGCATCACATTAGCATCATCACTAGTCTGCTCTTGGAAGGCATATAAAATTCCATCGATCAATAGCTCTTCCAAGCGAGAATCAATATCTGATGCCCCCAAATTCGCAACCACCTTCTCGATTGTCTCCATGACCATCCTTCTATAAGGTTCACTTTCATCCTTCAGGTCTTCAACAATTCTGCCTACAATATCTGCAACACCAACCTTGTTTGCTATCTCAACAGTAGTATCAACAAGTTGCCTGTAATTTCTGCGGTCCAAAGCCATTCTTCTCACCCAGAAATTGCGGAAGAACTCTGGAAGAATATCATTACGAATGTAGTCAGGTTCCACACCTTCAGTACTCACACACTGCTTCACAACTTTTAGCACAATTTTCTTCATTTCTTCATCAGGAGACTGGAACTCTCGGATGAGAATATGCATCACTTCCTTCGTATAGTAACTAGCATATATAGCATCCATGAGAGGAATGATAAAACCAATTGCCTTCAAGAAGGCAGCTAACACCTTCCCACGATGTGATCTAATACCTTTCCACAGAGGCTTCAACACTGAATCAAAGCTTTCAATACCATATGGGGCAGCAGCCTCAGCAAGAGCAGCAAGAGAGAGAGCTGTGATAGTCCTAACCTTCTGATTCTCATCATTCAACCCGTGCTCTATAATTTCCACCAAGGATCTCAAATGTGGTAATACAGCGCAACCAATCAAAATAGCAATCTGCTGAACAATCTTAATACCTGTGTGACGAGCTTGCCAAGACTTCTTACTCTGACACACAGCTTTCAAGAAACGTAACAGTGCAGGAATTCCAAGTGCAGAAGCAACAACACTGAATGCTCTTGCGGTTGTATTCCTCACATACTCGTCAATGTTATCAATATCCGGACGCATTGCAGCAATCATAGTTGCCAAACCTGCAGCCTTGCTAAGGTTGGAGATAATTTCTCTACCTTCAACACGGGCATAATAATCTTCATCAATCAGCAAAGGCTCAATCACCACCAGAATTTTGTGTACATATGGGCGAACCAACTCATCCAACTTATACAGCACCCTATCAATAACCTTCACCAACAAGTGCCTTTCTTGGTCCTCCAATGTTGGTTGCATGAGCAATGGCAGTATGCGATTGAAAAGTGGGCCAGCACCGAATTCTCTGGCCTTATCAGTCAGCTGTCTCAAAGCTGTTTTCCTCTGTGGTGGTGTACCATTCTTGACCTTGAGCAGTAGTTTCATGATCTTTCGTTCTTTTTGCTCATCTGGAGACAACTCCTCTTCATTTTCTTCATTCAACAGGGCACCAAAATACTGGTAATCTTCAGGCTTCATGAATGGCAGGCCACCAGGCATCTCTTTTGGAACATCAAACTGCTGACCACGATTTTCTTCAGGAATAGAATACAATGGAGTCCCAATAGGAGTGGGGGTTGCAAGAAGTTTCCTGGCAGGAGTTCTAATTGGCACATATGAAGCCGGGGGATCCAAAATCTTGTATCCTTCCTGAGGAAACATTGCATCTAGCTCCTCATCAGTCAATGGACGATTTCTCTCTTCAATATCCTTTTCCCATCTCAACAAATTATACTGTTCAGGAGTAATTGCACCACGCAAGTTAATGGCACCTGGAGTTGGTGTAGCGAGCTCCACTCCTCCCACAGGAGTCACACCAGGAGTATAAGCCGCAGCAGGGGTAGCCCCAGCCATTGGTGTTGCACTCCCCATAGTAGCTGGTGTCTCATCCCACCTTGATCTCTGCCTTTTGGGTGTTGGAGTAGCCATCCCAGCTAGCTTCGGAGTAGCATCCCAAGTCATCCCAGCAGGTGTAGCACCTGGAGTAACTCCACCGGCCGCAGGGGTTGCATCTGAATCAGCCAGTCTACCCGGAGTTGGAGTCTCATCCCATCGGTTCCTCTTTACTGATGGTGTTGCATCACCAATCCTCCCAGGAGTTGGTGTAGCATCCCACCTTCCAATCCCAGGAGTTGAGTCAGGCAAATCCCAATCTGACCCTGCCTTTGCTTTCTTCATACTATTGTCATCCTGTGACTGATCCCACCTATTCCTCTTCTTGGGTTTCTCCGGTTCCTTTTCCTTCTCCACCACCTTACCACTCTCCTCCTCCTCTTTCTTCTTCTTYGCAATCAGTCTCAGTGTCTCCTCCTTTTGCTTCTTCAAGGTCTCCTCCCTCATGACATCAGCATAGGTCCTCACCTCGGGCCCAGGAGTCTTATCCAAAAACGGATCATTCCTCTCAGGAGAGATGACCCTATTCAATCTCCTCCGTCGATAGTCATCCTCCCTGTCAATAATCTTACTGGGCTGCTTAAAGCCGGAGACTTCATCCTCCTCTCCTGCCCTAGGGGCCTCCTTGAAAAACTGCTTTGGGGCAGTAAAGGAAGCCATTTTCCGAGCTATTTCATTCTCTGCAGCATCCACCACATCATCATCATCGTTCACAGGTATGGACTTCTCGTAGCCCTCAAACCGATCAGCGCCATATAAGTCGGTATCAAATGTGACCGAGGTGAGGGAAGCAAGTTGCTGCTCCATTTTCTTCCTCTCCTCTTGAGTTCTCTGAATCTCACTTTTATCAACGTCCATTTTGATATTCAATTAAACGCCAAAGAAACCCTAACCCTTAATTTTCGTTTCTGAAACACCAATACTCTTAATCTTCTATATATATAATCAACTCCAAACTGCCACAGATAAAGATGAGTATTAAATATCAGCAAATATAGCAAAAACTTAATATAAGGAGCCAGAGATGAAAAGGAAAAAGACCAAATTATTACGCCGAAAGACATTAGTCGGCTTGGTGACTATAAGCACATATAAGAGAAGCAAAATAAAAATAAAAAAAGGAATTGTATGGTTAAGAAACTAACCTTCAATTCGGTGAACCGAGCCTAGTGAGAAGTACTGAGATTAGGGTTCCGAATTGGGGAGGTTGAAGACGTTTGGTTTTTGGGGATTAGAGAGATCGGCTCGTCCGTTTATATGTCGGAGCAGTGGATATTTCCACGACCCGCCGACTTAGATGGGTCAAACGCTCAAGTGGGTTACTCCGACCCTCTATCTTCCTTTCCCTTAGATGTCCCCAAGTGTAAAAAAGAAAAATGGAAAAGTGGCATTTGTTCTCAAGGACAATATTGTCAGAGCAAAGAAAAATGCCAAACCCTAAAAAGGATAATAAAGCAGAGCCACGACTCCTCTCCCTTTTCCCTTGATATTTTCGCTGCATTCTGCGGCGCTCTTCTATTTCCGGGCTTGTAACACGACGAAGCCTCATACAGAAACTCATCTACTTCATCTCTAGATTGCGACATAGAAATTTGGTAGAAAATGGTAGAAGGGAAGAGTAGACCAGTAATATTTAAAGACATAAGAAGATACTATTGCGAATACTGTGGAATCTGCCGCTCCAAGAAGTCYCTCATCTCCGCTCACGTACTCTCTCACCATCAGGTTCCTTCTTAATGTCACCCTAATTTATATTTATTTCGTGGGTTGGGGTTCCTTCACTGATTAATATCACCCTAATTTATATTTATATCTATTTACAATATTCAATATGTGTTTTTCCTCCTTCGATTTAGTCTCTTTTGGAATGGAGAAGTTCATCTATTTATTTGTTTATTTGATTTCTAATTCGAGACAGAATGAGGTAAAGCAGGTGGAGGAGGATATGAGGCAAACAAGCGAGGGTTCAAAGATGAATGTTTGTCAAGAATGTGGTGCTAGTTTTAAAAAGCCTGCTTATTTGAGGCAGCATATGCAAAGTCACTCCCTTGAGGTAAGTCATATGCATCTTCTTTCTCTTTTCCGTATGTTCTGATTATCTTATTTCTCCAATCTGCCAAATTTTTTCATTATTGAATRTCTTTTTGTTTTATTCCTTTGATTGAAGTTTTTTCTAACCTGGAAAACCATAGTACTATTAAGCCTACGATTGAAAGTATTGCATTCAGTTATTTTTGTCTTATGTACAAGTGACGAGGCTATCATTGGACTAATTCYGACGGAATCAAGGAGTTATTTTTGCAAGAGTATTGTTGAAGGCCAAATTTTGGTCAAAATATAGCATGACCTGCTACTCTTGCATACTTAATTTTCCTCTCCCCAAATGACTATTTTGACATTATATTTGCTCATAAAAATATGTTGTTGACTAATGTATTTTCATCCGATTCSTGGATTTTCTATTAGGCGTGAAGCATTGGATCCCAAACRAAGAACTCCAAAATGCGAGGGGACTTGAATGGATTAGTACCAGGTAGGGSGACCTCCTGAGAAGATCCATCAAGCAAGCCTCATTCACGCTTTCTKTAGCGTTGAGGTTTGGGGGATTTTCTTTTACTTTACTGCTTTTGAATTGAGTATGAGTAATATCCGAATGGATGTTAAAAACAAACAAAGGTCCTGTGTTTTTCATGTGTTTTAATTTCTGTTACAGAGGCCTTTTACATGTCCAGTGGATGACTGTTACTCCAGCTACCGAAGAAAGGACCACTTGAYAAGGCACTTGCTTCAGCATCAGGGGAAATTGTTTGAATGTCCTGTGGATAGTTGCAAGCACAGATTCGCTTTTCAAGGTAACATGAAAAGACACGCGAAAGAATTTCATAAGGAGCCTTCTTCTAGTGATGAAGAGAGTCCAAAGCAGTATGTCTGCCCTGAAATTGGGTGTGGAAAGGTGTTCAAATTTGCTTCCAAATTGCGAAAACATGAGGATTCCCATGGTATGTCCTACACTGGAATACTCTGTTCTGAGTTAGGTTCTTTTTGTATTCATTACTCTTGGTTCTGAGGAATGCAGTAATGTGCTAGCTAGTTTCTAAACCGAAAAGCAGTATCCATAACCTCTGCTGCATTTCTTTGTGAAATTCAGTTAAGTTGGAGACAGTGGAGGCATTCTGTTCGGAACTTGGCTGTATGAAATATTTTACAAATGAACAGTGCCTTAGGGAACATGTTCGTTCATGTCACCAGCATATTATTTGTGAGAAATGTGGGACCAGGCAGCTGAAGAAAAACATTAAGCGCCACCTCCGCATGCACGAAGCAGGTGTTTCATCAGAGAGAATAAAATGTAGTTTTGATGGTTGTTCTCGCACATTTTCCACTGTAAGGAGCCATTATCTTTCTTTTCCTTGTYTATCTTCCCTACATTACATAGGATGTTCCTTAATGAACTTGAAGCTATGATACTTTTTAATAACTCAGCTATATTGCCATGGATAATCTACTATTGCTAAATGCTGGTATTAAACTAACGAACATATCAAATCTAATTGACTACAGGTGTCCAACCTGAATCAGCATGTCAAAGCCGCACACTTGGAGCTTAAACCCTTCGCCTGTACCTTTCCTGGATGTGGCATGAAATTTTCATTCAAGCACGTCAGAGATCATCATGAAAAATCAGCACGCCATGTTTACACTCATGTAAGCATCTTAGATCAATCTAGGTTTACTACCATCATGCGTTAGCAAATTATGTGAGGCTAATTTTCTGCCAACGATGGAACTGATAGTAGTCTGTAATTTGCTTCAATCTTCAGGGAGATTTTGAAGAGTCTGATGAACAATTCAGATCAAGACCGAGGGGTGGGAGGAAGAGAAAGTATCCTGGAATAGAGACACTAATGCGGAAAAGAGTTGTTCCACCTTGCGAATCAGACCCAATATTGAATCAGGGGTGCGAGTACTTGTCACGCTTACTCTCTTTTGCGGAATCTGAGGATGAACTSTAGTACAGTAAAAAACAGTTGGTCTTTGTTGTGCCTGGAGGCTTCTGTCTAATCATCAGCAAGCTTAGGTTTCTTTTGATCTTGCTTGTTAAATTTTCCAAGTCTGCTGGTTTTTGTAATTAAAGCTGTGAATAATACTCAGAAGTAGGAAAGTATCGTCTTGTTAATCTGATGGGAAACAGTGTGTTTGCTTGCTAAATAATCACCCATCTCTGTTTTCAAGCGGTGAACAGTTGTCTTTCCATGAGCCTATTTACAAAGGTGAATTAATAACACGCTGGACGAAATCTCAAGAAGTTAAAAAAGGCTATTCTTCTTCTAATTCTCAACCAAAAAGCACTACATGTTCATGCTGTTGCGTCTTCGACTCGGCGATATTTGTTACATAAGCTGCCAAACGGTTATGCAAAGATAAACCACCACTTAATCTTTAGAGTCGACCTTCTGCCGTCAATTAATCTTTAAACTTATACGCAAACATCAATGATTCAGTGAACACTGGCGTTCGTTAAGGGAAGCAAAGAATTTCTTGAACTATTAAAAACGGGAAATTCATTTTATAGAGGACTTGCAATAATCCTATTTCCTTGTTCCTGGATCAGGAGAAGGGAAGGAAGAAGAAACCATTATATAGCGTGTGCTCTAGGTTGTGTGACCTTGTGGGAATCTTCCAAAGAATATGAAGAGGTTCCAACTCCGTTAGTAGGGCTGAATCTCATGAACACAAAATGGTGAGGCTGAATTGTGGTTTCAGTATTTTTAAGACCCATATTTGGGATTATGGAAACATGAAGGCGGAGCCGCCTCTGAATCTTCATTTCTCCTTCGTCACTTGGAAAGAGAAACAAGACCTCCACCTTGAAGTACAGAGCAGAAGAGAACTACAGAGATAGGTGAGCTGAAAGATGAGTTACGCCAGTACCAGTAGTGACGAAGATGGAGATGTTGAGTGGCGAGCCGCCATTGATTCTGTGGCTTTTACTACTGCTTTTGGCAGCTCTCATACTAAACCCACTGCCAATTCTTCCCCTCATCCATCCAATAAAGAAGATCAACTAGACAAAACAAAATCACAAAATGTTAAATATTATCAGCTCAAGGTACGAGAGGCTCTTTGCTTTTTCTCGAGATAATTGTCTACTCCATCTTACTGAATTTAGTCCCATGTTACTGTTTTGCCAATGTACTTGGACTATGATTGGCCTTCGGTGGTTTRCTATTTCTTGTTTCCGTCCATCCACAAAAGAAAGAAAAAAAAAGAGGTCTTTTCTGCTGGTTTTCGTCAATAATTATTCCGYTGGTTTTTGGCTGTTACTTAATTAGGAAGCTATAACTATTACTTTTAAGCTGTTGTCTTCCAAATCAAATGCCGAATCTTGTTCATAGAGGATACATCGACAGTCAGTGATTCTYAGTGGATTATTTGGCACTTCCAGATAATTATAATTTGCTGCTTTTGCTTAATCCTTTTTCCATTGTGGAAATATGGAACCRTAGCACTAGGGAAGATTGTTTTTGCGAAGGAGAAGGGTATTTTGAGTATTCTGGTAGGTTACGGGACATCTCGTGGAGAACTATCACAATTTAGCATATTGTGTTCGTATGGTGCCATTTATGCAGTTTGTGAAAAGCTTCTCCTAACATTGTTTCCATAATTCTCGTTGCCTGTTATCAGGAAGCATCTCAATTGCATATTGGAGATCTTCCAATTCTCCCCCTTTATGTTCTACTGATAATTGTTTCATTAATTAAGGTTAGGGTTGGATAGTTTAGCTCCCATCTATTTGTTAGTTTTTCCAGTTAGCTTCAAAAGAAATGTGTGAGTCTAAGATTGTRACTATTACGGAAATGAAAGAGCTACTGCATGGAGCAAATCACTTATAATAGGAGTTTTGAAAATCTATTGTTATTGCCGTTTGTGACTTGCCTCAGCAGTTATACTTCAGACTGAATCATGGTTTTATTGCCAGCAGCAGCAAATGGTAATGAAAGATAGATTCAACTTTATTTCTATCTTACTTTTGAAAATAAAAAAAATTTGCAGTGGAAATAATCGGTTTACTTCACTAGGAGGAAAAACTTTGTTTATCAATGTGTGGAGCAGTAACTTATGCACTCTTGAGACTAAGATGTAGGSTGAATATTGTTGATGATGTCCTTAATGCTACAATTTTGAGCCCCATAGTCACGTCATTGGTGATTATTTTTGTTTAAATTTGACATATTTTGTTTCTTAACCGTTCGTTTAGTTTATACAATGCCTGTGATCCTCACTAGAAAACATGACAGGCCCAACAACTTCTGGATGATATGTTAGAGAAAAGTATAGAAGTGGTGAGTGGTACAAATCAATTCTCATTTGAAGATTCAGTTATTCATGAAGGTGGAATTCAATTATTTAAACATGCTCCTCGTGGAATAGTATTTGATCACATAGGTAAGTTATCTCATTTAACTTTTGGTAGCATAGAAATTTATTTTTGGGAAATACAAAATTAATAGCTTTATCAGTTATAATGCCTTTTACGTTGTCGTCCTGTTCAACTCACTACTACCTTAATGCTAAGTGCTAACCACTATTTGGAATCTTGTGCATCCTAAGTTGATCTATGATTTACTTGTGTTGCATCGTTCTTATATACTCAACATGCATTCGATGTTTCACCACCTAATAGTTGGATCTGTTGCTGCAGATGAATATCAAAGACCTAGTAAGAAACCAAGAATACTTCCTGGAGAAGAGATTGATGAAAATTCGAAGAAGGTATGCAGATTCATGTATGAATTGTTATAGGTAATCCATCTTTTATTATGCAATTTGGATCCTTTCACTTGCTATCATTTACCTTTTTACCTTTATTTTGGTCCTCCTTTTCCAGTTTAAGCGCCAAGTTCAATCCGTTACTGTAGATGGAACCAATATAATAGCTGCAGCAAAAGATGCGCACCAGAAAACATTGGCCAAAAACGCAGCTAGAGAATCTGTTGCTAAAGCAGCTGCTAAAAGAGAGGAAGAACGCGTGGCGGAACTGAAAAAGATTAGAGGGGAGAGATGGCTGCCTTGTATGGCCAAAGAAAGCAGGCAAAACTTAGACAGTGATCAGTATGGCAGGTGAAATCCAACCTGCATTTATGCTTCATGACATGGATTGCTTTTGAGTTTTTCCAGATACGTTCTGGCTCTGAGAATTTCACCTGGGCTTGGAAATGGTTGATTCCTTCAGACGTCAGTCTTGTGACTGTACGCTGGAGAGGTGATGGTGAAAAAGCCAGAAAGTGGTGCTTACACATGATATGCTTCCCTCCAGCAACCACTTCCTTCTGTAAAGCCAWTTTGATCAGATCTTGAATTTGAAACTAAGTTCAGGGATGAAGATGTTGGTGAATAAGTTTACATTTACATCCGTGCAAAATGTTGTTTTACATAAGGCTCAGTAAAAATTTACTGCTCCCTCTCCCTTTCTATCTCAAAATGATTGTGATAAATGCAGAAGCAAGCTGCAGCACTTTGYCCGTGTGAAGTCTTAGGCGCTAATATAATTTACTTYTGAAGGACTCCTTGCATTCTTGGTAAATTGTTTATACGCATTAATCAAATCAAAATAGATTAAGTGAAAGGATTTGRTAGAATCTTACATGTTGTTTAGATTGAATTATGGGTCTGCAATGCTTATTACAACGCTTGAGAGTGAATGTAAGGAAAGCATCTCTTAGAAAATCCACTTCCCCAATGATATCATTCTATTGGCCAAGAGTAATTTACTACAAGGGATTATTAACTTTTTACTGTTGTACACGAACTTTTCGGTTAAAATCAAAAGCAGCATCAAGTTTCCGAAAAACGAATCCTCCAAACAGGAAGATTCCTCAGAGGTGCTAAAGAATCGTTTGTTGCACTAACGATTCTTTTTGCAATGCTGTACTATTTCGTATCTGGTCTTTGAAGGTGGAAAGGTCTAGTGCTCGCGGTAATTAAATCGTAGGCTAAGATGAGTCCAGCAGCTTTTTTTCCTTTTGTTTTCCAAAATCCTACGGAAAARAACGACTGCGGTTGATTTCTTGCTCCCGTCTGTGGGAGTTTGGTGATTTTGAAATCCGTTGTCCAAAGGAGTTAGCGGGTTCATATGATTCGAAAGCCATTAAAACTTTGCAGGTTCTTCTCAAATTCCCTGCTTGTTCGTCACCTTCCCGAGGTAAACTGTTTTTTGCTTAGCATTTATTCGGTATATCTTGTATGATTTTCTTCTCCCTAAAAGTATTAATAATTCTGCAGAGCTTCTGGTTGCAAAGCTCAGTTCAGTTAAATTCTTCTACTTTTGGCAATATTGCGGCTTCACAAGCTTTTTATGATTTTCAAGTCGAAGAAACMGTAGAGGACATGATAGAATTGAGTTCTGGAAATGTGGGAACAGCCAGTATTTTCCATTCAAAGGAACATCATGAGCTTTCTAATGATTATGCTAGGTCTTACACAGAGCTTATAGATGGGTATCAGAAGAATTATGGATCTTTAATTGACGCTAAGAAGCTGCACGGCAAGATTTTTAARTTGGGTTTCCATAAAGACAACGAAATTACAAACTGGCTTGTTGATTATTATGTTTCCAGTGGGGATTTAGTCTCTGTACTGCAAATTGTAGATGATTTTCCTTGCACGAGTCTATCATCGTGGAATAAATTGATATATGGCTTTCTTGGCAAAAAGTCAAGTAATCATGTTTTGAGACTTCTCTCACGAATGCTTGCAGAAAATGTTTGTCCAGATGCTGAAACTTTTGCTGGTGTTTTGAGAGCATGCAGTGCTAGAAAAATAGCTCTTTACTGCATTGAACAGGTTCATGCTAAGGTTATCCGATATGGTTTTGCTGCAACTCGACTTATTTGTAATCCCTTGATCGATATATACTCAAAGAATGGCTTTGTAGATTCTGCTAAGCAGATTTTTGAGGGTATGTTCTTTAGGGATAGTGTTTCCTGGGTTGCCATGATATCTGGTTTCTCTCAAAATGGGCGTGAAGAAGAAGGTATCCTCCTATACAATGACATGCGTAGATCAGGGGTCATCCCTACTCCCTATATTTTTTCAAATGTTATAAGTGCTTGCTCAAAAGCTGAGTTATATGGGCTCGGTAAGCAGCTYCATGCTCTTATCTACAAATGGGGGTTTTCATTAGAGATTTTTGTATGTAATTCTCTTGTCACAATGTATTCTCGCTGCGGGAACTTACTTTCTGCTGAACGAATTTTCAGCAAAATGCAACAGAGAGATGGAGTCTCCTATAACTCACTGATTTCTGGGCTTGTTCAACAAGGATATAGTGAACGATCATTTGAGTTATTTGAGAAAATGCAGATGGATTCCCTACAACCTGACTGTGTTACAGTGGCAAGCCTCTTGAGTGCTTGTGCATCAGTAGGGGCTCTTCATAAGGGAAGACAACTGCACTCTTATGCGATCAAAGCAGGAATGTGTTCGGACATCATCCTTGAAGGTTCTCTTCTYGACCTTTATGTCAAATGCTCTGATGTTGAAACAGCTTATGATTATTTCCTGGCAACTCGAAAGGAGAATGTGGTTCTCTGGAATGTGATGCTRGTGGCTTATGGGCTGAAAGGTTACCTAAATGAGTCAGTTGGGATATTTGCAAAAATGAAAGTTGAAGGCCTCCAACCCAATGAATACACATATCCAAGTATATTGAAAACATGTACTTTGGTAGGAGCTCTGGACTTGGGAGAGCAACTACATAGCCACGTCATAAAAAGCGGCTTTCATCCAAATGTGTATGTCAGCAGCGTGCTCATTGATTTCTATGCAAAACATGGAAAATTTGATACGGCAATGAAAATTCTCAGACGGCTTACTGAGGAAGATGTTGTCTCTTGGACAGCGCTAATAGCTGGTTTTGCTCAATATGACTTCTTCACTGAAGCTCTTAAACTTTTTATTGAAATGCAAGATCGAGGGATTCAGTCAGATAACATAGGACTTGCTAGTGCTATCAGTGCATGTGCTTGGATGAAAGCTCTCAATCAAGGACGACAACTCCATGCCCAGTCAATCATCTCTGGCTATWTAACAGATCCCTCAATTAACAATGCACTCTTAAGTCTTTATGCCAGGTGCGGTGAAGTACAGGAAGCGTATCTAGCATTCGACAAGAATGACAGCAAAGATAGTATTTCATGGAACGGATTAATATCAGGATTTGCACAGAGTGGTCACTGGGAGGAAGCTTTAAACATTTTCTCTCAAATGAACCAAGCTGGAGTAGAAGCTAATATGTACACATATGGGTCTGTGGTTAGTGCAGCTGCTAATGCAACAAATGTAAAACAAGGGAAGCAGATCCATGCCAAGATGATMAAGGCAGGGTATGGTACAGAAATAGAAGCTTCCAATGTATTGATCACATTATATGCAAAATGCGGAAGCCTTGATGATGCCAGAAGAGAGTTTCTTGAAATGCCTCAGAAAAATGAGGTCTCTTGGAATGCCATGATTACAGGCTATTCTCAACATGGACGTGGCCATGAAGCAATTGAACTTTTTGAAGAAATGAAACAACTTGGCATGAAGCCAAACCATGTCACCTTTGTGGGTGTTTTGTCAGCTTGTAGTCACGTGGGGTTGGTGGATGAGGGACTCAGCTATTTCAAGTCCATTTGTGAGGAGCATTGCTTAGTGCCAAAACCAGAACACTATTCCTGTGTAGTAGATATTTTAGGACGAGCTGGTCATTTGTGCCGTGCAAGAGAGTTTGTGAAGAGTATGCCAATTAAACCAGATGCCATGGTCTGGAGGACCCTCTTAAGTGCTTGCACAGTTCACAAGAACATGGAAATCGGAGAATTGGCAGCTGACCATCTCTTACAATTAGAACCTGAAGATTCGGCTACTTACGTTCTTCTAGCAAATATGTATGCAGTTACTGGGAAATGGGATTACCGCAATTGTGCAAGGAAATTGATGAAAGACAGAGGCATAAAGAAAGAGCCYGGTCGTAGCTGGCTTGAAGTCAAGAACACAGTCCATGCATTCTTTGTCGGTGATCGACTTCACCCTCAAGCAGAACAGATATATGAGTTTCTAGAGGATTTGAATGTACGGGTATCTGCAATTGGTTATGTGCAGGACCGGTATAGCCTTTGGAATGATTTGGAGCAGGRGCAGAAGGACCCTACTGCATTAGTCCACAGTGAAAAGTTGGCTATTGCCTTTGGACTGCTAAGCTTGTCCGATGCGATTCCCCTACATGTAATGAAGAATCTTAGAGTCTGTAATGATTGCCATAACTGGATTAAGTTTGTCTCAAGGGTTGCAAATCGGGCTATTGTCGTACGTGATGCATACCGGTTTCATCATTTTAAACATGGCATATGTTCATGCAAAGATTATTGGTAACTTCATCTGGAAGAAAGTCATCAGGAATATATAGGAGTCAAATTTCTGGGGCTCAAGATGCATSAAAATGAGAAGGTTATTTCTGATYTCTGCCACAGATACCCTTCTTTTGTCGTGGGATATCCTCTTTCCTGTCTCCKTAGTTTGATTTTGTGTATTTCTTCCGTGCTGTTAATTGCTAGAGACTTTACATCCTTCTGTACTCAACATGGTATCTTTATGTTTTGGTATTACTGGCTACGTTGCATAGAGTAACAGACCATTTCCAATACCACATTAGTGCCTACAGGACTGAATGTTCAGGGTTGTATACAGATGCCTTTGATTTAGAATTATATGCTTGAAAACTGCAATTCTTATTTAGACAGCCTGTCTTCCATGAACATTTCTATCTCTGCCTTTACAAATTTTCATTGAGTGGTTTAAGATTTATAGTTGTTTCCAATAGGCTGTGAATTTAATGGATGGAGGAGCATTTCTTCTCATTAATAGACACAAGATATTCCTATGTACTTGAATTTGCCTTTTGCTCTTATGGTAGTTTTAGATGCTCTACTTACCATAGTTTTTCTTTGAATAATGATCTACTTAATTTSTCTTGGTATATGCCTGAATTATTCTTTTGTTTTCCTTCTTTTTCCCCTATTCCTCGAACCATTTTAGAAGTTATAAGGAACTAGCTAAGTTGAACCAGCTTTTCATTACTGATCTTATTCACTGCTATGATGCTACATTAACAATATCTTCTTTTTTCCATTTCCAGGTACTGTCTTGATGTGCCCTTCCCCAGATTTGAATCAGGAAGCCCTAAGATGCATCTCCTCTCTTTCTTGAGCATGTAGGTAAATTTTAGTATATATCTCCAAAATAGTCTCAACGTTATGAAAATTATATCCATCAATGCTGTTGTATTGTTTGCACGGTTTGTCATGAATGCTTGTATTATTGGGAGCAATTACTAAGTCAAGCTATCTTTTCTGCTAAAAACCTTCACGAGTACTTACCTTCTCAAGTCAACCGTTGAATCTGCATGACATAAGCCGTAGAATTGCCAAATCTCAGTAATGGTTTCGTAAAAGTAGTTTGGAATGATATCCAGAGATTAACTTCCTGGTGAAATTCCTTTTGTTTCATTGGATGAATCCTAGTTCCTCTCCAAAATGTCATTGAATTGAATATTGGAACTAATTATCTCCTTGGATTTTAAGTTGACTCTTGCTTGATACTAATGTTCAGGTGATGAATGGCGAAGCAGATGGMGAAACAACTTGAAGCATGATCAAAACAAGTATTGTGGAGCTTGATTGATCGGTCGAATAAAAGTAGAATAAGTCCAGCTATGCTGGTCGAGAGTGATGCAATGGAAACTGGACTTGATAATCAGAAGAGGGATTGGTAGAAGACATGCCACTCATCACTGCTGAGAAGCTTCAGCTGAAATCAAAATATTCTTTCTTTGAAATTGCTTTTCAAATATTCACAAGAAAATCCCACAAAAATTCAATTAAAGATATATTGTATGTATATATGGAAAACTTGTAGTTCATATTTGGATTAGTTTTCAAATAAAAAACTTTTTCAATTTTCTCTCCTCCCRTCCCATTTGAAGATAATTTAAAAATCATTACATTACTATCATTTTTATTTTGAAAACCAAAGAAAAAGCGGGTCAAAGTGTACAGTGTTTTTACTGCTCTCCATTGGTTATTCCAATCGAGA
Source organism: Rhazya stricta (assembly GCA_001752375.1). NCBI lineage: Eukaryota > Viridiplantae > Streptophyta > Magnoliopsida > Gentianales > Apocynaceae > Rhazya > Rhazya stricta. The sequence goes on along the minus strand of MEJB01000007.1, from coordinate 5,420,971 downwards.
GCAACRTAACTGCATTCTCTCACTTCCTCCATTGTTACATATGYTCTATACCGCCGACCAMCATCGTAGTGCCTTCGCGGAGTCTACTCGTCTGCAGGGCCCCGGTGGACATACAAAGCTCGAAGGTTTCTCTTCCGGGAAAAATCGGCGGATTCCGAGATGGGTACAAAGCTTAACCACAGGCCAATCAACCTCTCCTCTCCTATGTATCCAGGTAATTSGCTGTAGAAGAGAAAATGARTTAAACTACAAGTTCCACCTGGATAACTTCTATCGGGTACTTAATTATTCGACAAAAATGCTTTAACTAACTCCTTATTGGATTAAATGTTAGTATTTACCGTGGAAGGTTTGATTTGGCCCACAAGGAGTACTGACAAATTCAAACAAAATGGAAAAGGAGGACAAGTCAGTCTTTCTTTTAAATTAAAAAAAAATGGTAATGAGAAGGGCTTTCAAGGGATTGGAGGGCAATAAAAGGACGGGGTAAAAGATTACTGTAGCCAACTAGCCAGAGAGATGTCTCAGTTTCARGACACGGGGAGTTCATAAATATCTCAAATACAGGAACCAACCTACCGCCTCATTCTTGATCTCTATRAGAGGCCTGAGTTCTGAGTTCTGTTCTCATTCTAAATGCTTTGGGAGGATTTCTCCTACTGTTCTTGAAAAGGCCCTGGAGAACTTCTATTCTCCCGTCTCTACTGCCGGTTATATATTTTGAGCTCCTCTGGCACTGTTAGTAGTTATCAACTGCGTAAATCTTGGCTAGTTCATGTAGACAAACGTTTGGAAGGAAACCTCTATCCTAAATCGATAAATAACTAGTTTAATGAACAAATATTTAGTCTGTAGCTCTTGAAAACGTAAGATTTCCATGCATATAAAGTCCAATTTAATTGTATGAATTGTGTACAACGAGACTCGTTAACATATGATTTAAGATAGATCTCTTCAACTACCTGCTAAAAAAAAAAACAAAAAAAGTGTGAGAGATTGCTGCCCTTTTAGTTTGAACCTTTTATCCTTAATCACTTCAGGTATCCAATGAAATAGTGCAGAACAGAAATTGACCAAGAACGGTATGATTAAGTAGTGCATTTTCCTCCTATTGAAACGAATCATATACTCTTGAGAGGATAGGAGCAATTAGTACCAAAGATATCCAGAATTTTCATAACTTGTTTGTTTATAATTCTAAATGCRCCAAGAGATTTTTTCTAAGAAAGTCTGGAGTACCCCAATTCAGTACGTGCGCATATAAACCACAGAATTTATTGCAATTCATTCTTGTTCTCTTGTTCTTCTCTTATCCAGTTAAATGTGATTTGAACACACAAAATCACTTCATTCTAGATGGCTGATGCTCTGTCCAACATCTTCCGATATGGCATTATCATATAGAATATGAACCTGGTACTTTCTTGATGGCTTTACAGTCTAAAAGTTGAAGAAGCCCCTCCTGCTGAAAACTTGATTAATACAAACTGATACAACATAAAATCTAGAAACTATAAATAGCCAAAAACTTGCAACTGCAACATGCATGAGCGAGCCAAACCAACTGCTAGAATTTGCTTTCTGTTTTTTCTGAGTTRAGGCCCCTTAAAATCACATACATATATAGTCTAGTACATACTTCCATGCCGAGGGAGACCGATCCCCTTGTGGTTGGACGTGTCGTCGGGGATGTCCTGGACACCTTTACCAGGTCTATAAGCCTTAGAGTTTTCTATTCAAGTCGAGAAGTTAGTAATGGGTGTGAGTTCAAACCCTCCCACGTTATCAACCAGCCAAGGGTTGAAATTGGAGGTGATGATTTCCGGACCTTCTATACTTTAGTAAGTTCATTTTCATAGTCCATATTTACATAATCTTATTGTATAACTAGTCGTTCAATTGTTAATATAATTTCTCTCCCATGTATCAAAACATAATTTGTTCGAATTGTATTTCCTCCCTTCATTATGCATTAACAAACTATTCTGTTTTTTCAATTCCAGCAGCCTTGCTGTGCTCACCTTGATTTAGGGAATTAATGTAACATCTCAAGAAYTCTTTCTTTACGTACATTTTGAAGGTCATGGTGGACCCTGATGCTCCAAGCCCCAGCGAGCCAAACCTACGGGAATACTTGCACTGGTGAATGTCATTTCTGATTGGTGATTTTATGTTTTCAACATTTTGCGGTCTATTTTCCATTGATAAACTTTGTGCAGGTTGGTCACAGATATTCCAGCGACCACAGGACCAACATTTGGTGAGTACCTCTTTAGTTGGGAGTAGATAGTAAAATTTTACSAGTTGGCAAATTAAGGTCAAAGCCAACCAGAGTTCGTCTTTCRTTGCCATTGGAGTACTCTGTCAAATATGTTTTGATATTAGGGGACTTCATGGTCACTCAGTCTGGGGAGAATGTGAACTTTACTAGTACGTACTTGTTTTCTCTTCAAGTGGGTGTTGCTGACTGATCCAATACTGACAGACTTCACATGACAATAATCAAAGTATGATTTTTACCTCTCTTTTTCTTCTCTTTCGAGTTCTGTACTGACATTCCCGTTTTTTAASACAAGAAACTAATTGACCAAGTGTTTTGGTGGAGAAAGTATATGCTTCAGATGTCTTTCCTCAACTCACTGGGAACTGATCATRTTATAATGAATGGCAGCCATGCACAGTCTTCTTCTTTTGGAACCTTAAAAAAAGAGTTCTTTTGACTGCGAGTAATTTATGTCGATTGATACAAAAGCATCAAAGGTCCTAGGATTCCAATCGGTGCTTTTTAACTTTCTACGGTCTTTATCTCTGATGTCATAAACTTTGCATAATGTCGATACTGTACTTTTGAGAATAATTATGGTTTTTGATGGGAATGATTCTGGTGCTAATGCATGCGTTGTCATTCTGCCATTGCAGCTTGACTTATACGAGAACTAAATGCGTCCAGTTTCTATTGGTTAAAACTAATTCCGATGATCTGTTATTTGTAGGCCAAGAAGTTGTATGCTACGAAAGTCCCAGACCAACACTGGGAATCCACAGATTCATCTTCGTGCTGTTTCGGCAGCTGGGGCGGCAGACAGTTTATGCTCCGGGATGGCGCCAGAACTTCAGCACCAGAGACTTTGCTGAGCTTTACAATCTAGGTAGCCCTGTTGCTGCTGTATACTATAATTGCCAGCGGGAGAGTGGCTCAGGAGGACGAAGACGATACTAGTTTACTCTTATGTCCTGTTCTTTGAACCAAGGAATGATTTTTATCACAATAAAGCCGAAGTCGAAATAGGCTCCTCGTTTGTACTTGTATTAAAGGCAATGTAGGTTTCTCAATCTATTAATTAGAATAAGATATTTGTTACATTATCTATCCGACTCTGTTGGTTCCTGTAACTTCATCATCTTTCCCTGCATCACTGACACATTTGATCTCTCATGATCCAGCTTTCCAATATGTATTCATATCGTTCACCTAATGAAACAAGATGTYCTGATTAAATTTCCATATACTGCCGATGGAACTACTCTGGTACACTGCTTTTGGCTTCTCTTCTCTTTCCAGTTTTGATAACAAATTTCCTTTCATTAACACAGCTATTCAAATGACCCTCTTTAAGTTTCCCGTAAAGTTTCCTTTAGTAGTCCTTAAGAACTCATCTCGTTATAAGAATGGAAATTTGTCTAGCTGGAATGGGAGAAGCCACAAGGTAAATCCAGTGGCAGAGCAATAGAAAGTGAGAGAAGAGGGATTTCCTTTTTTCTTGATTGAGAATGAGAGCAAGCGAAAGAGAATTCTCAAGATGTTGCAGGGACAGGAAGCCCCCACCTTGTATGAGCCTCTGTAGGCAGCCATATCTGCATCATTCCCTTTTTTCCAACATTGGATAGAGAAATCTCCAATGTAATCTTTTTTGACACTTAGTGCTGATGACAAGTAAGAGCGTCAAGAATCTACCTGYCTGATTTGGGTTTTGATGTGCCCCTATTGTCCCCAAGAATAAAGGCATCTGAGATGAGAGTTGCCTTCCTGGCGTGAAGAGGAAGAATTCCACATTGACTCAATCAGATAAAACTTTCAAAGGAAGAATATATTGTATAAATTACGTTTAAGTGCTTTTAAAATCTATCATTACTTGCTAATTAACCATGGCTGCACTGTTTTCCTTAGAACTGAGGAGAAGGTGACATCAGCAAGCATTCTTACGTTTGGCATAACGTGTTTGCCTCAACATCATCGGTCTTTTTGAATCTCTGATGTAAAGATTGTTAATTAATCATATGTTTTCTAGAACAATTCTCGTTTGTGATTGTGAAAGATTCTTTGTCAGAATGCATGTGTTGTCGTCCTCCCATGGCAGCTTGCCCTATAGGTGTGCTGTTTTTATTGGTTAAAAATCCTGCAGCTAGGCCAAGAAGTCGTCTGCTACGAGAAACCCGACCATTACTGGGGGTCGACTGATTCATTTTCCTGCAGTTCCTGTGGATTACAATTGCCAGAGGGAGGGCGGTTCAAGGAGGATGTAGACAATAACACTAGTTTGTGTATTGTCTATAGTTTCTCCATAATGGGCTCCGTTCTATGGACCTTAATACTTTTTTTTCCTCCTCCACTTTTGGAATATGAGGGGATTACTCAAATAGAAAATTGTTTCGAGACTACTAATGTAAATCAAAATGTTTTCTATATTGTTTTCTAGATCTAGAAGAAATGTGAATTTGATTTAAGAATATTCTATTGATGTGATTAAAGACAAATTTTATATTACAAAATTATTTTTACTGCCTCTTGAGAAAGGATTAAATAAGCAAAGAGAGGCACTAAGAAATGGAGGGGTGGGCTTGGTTTGTTGGCGGACTTTCAAATGAAGGGGTAAGTAGCCCAACTAGGGATAGTGTCAGTTGGGTTCATTTTCAGGCCCAAAGAAAGCTATTATTCAGTGCCGAAAGACATTTTTCTTTTTCTTCCATTTAAGCTTTTATTGTATGACGTTTCTCTTTTTTGCTGCCCGGCGGCAGTGTCGGGGCTAAAGACTTTAAAGTCTGGGCCCTTCGCGGCCGTACTGAAACTATCATAGGTGTAAACGAAGCCCGAAGCTGTTCACTGTCCAAACTCCCCCAAGGCCATCAGCAATTGTACTGTAGTCATGACTCTCTTCTTTACTGCAGCAGAACCCTCAAAGGTTCACTAGCCACTGAATGAACTTTCCGGAAGGTTATATGAGCGTACAAATTAGCTGGTTATGTACCTATTTACCTTTTCGTCACGAATAGAATAAAATAATAAACCGCGGTAATGCCTATATATAGTTCTGCTCGTTTTTTACATCATTGCTGGTAGCTGGTACTTCACACCGAAAACACTGTCATCAAYTAATAACCTCACAGTTCACATTCCCAGATTTCCCCTAGTACTCGGAACCCACCATAAGGTAACCATCCAAAGAAAGACTTTCCCAATCCTAAAACATAGGTATACAGAATTCTCTTCTGCTCTGCATCCATTTGTCCCATTCAAGAAAATCCAACCAAACAGATATGGCAGTGAGCAACAACATAACAGCATTCCTCAACTTTCTCGCACTGATGTGCTCGATACCCATCATAGCCTCGGGCATCTGGCTTGCTTCGAAGCCTGACAACGAGTGCATCCACTGGCTCCGATGGCCTGTGGTTTTCTTGGGAATTGCTGTTCTTTTGGTTTCTTTAACTGGCTTCGCCGGTGCCTACTGGAGAAAAGAGGGACTTCTTGGAGTTTACCTTGTTTGCATGGCTATCCTCATAGTCTTACTACTAGTCTTCCTTGTTCTTGCCTTTGTTGTCAGCCGCCCCAGTGGCGCATACTCTGTGCCCGGCCGAGCTTACAGTGAGTACCGCCTTGGAGGTTTCTCTTCTTGGCTCAGGAATCATATTACAAACTCTGATAACTGGGGGAAGATAAGGGCGTGCTTGGCAGATTCTGGAATTTGTCCTAAGCTTAACCAGGAGTATGTTACTGCAGACCAATTCTTTGCTGCCCACCTTTCTCCTATTCAGGTAATTTCTTCTACCTAAAGGATGAGTTAAGCTTCTTTTCCCCAAATTGAATTTACCGTTTTATATGCAGAAAGAAGCGGTTCTTTTCTTAAATAATACTCAGAATCAGTCGTTTCTGAAGTTTATATTCATGTTCTTTTCAGTTTAATTGCAGAAATAGACCGAATTTTGAAAAAAATTACAGAAAAGGAAGGACATGAATATATGCATTTCTGCRGAAAAAGTTTATTCATTTCTTTTGTATTTGCAGCTTAATAATTGAATTGTTGCAATGGGAACTGCAATTTCATCTTTAAATTAGTAAATTCAAGAAATGAGATTCATATTCGTACTGAAACTTGAAAAATGAGCTTTTGAAAACAGCAAATTAAGATGAACTGTATTAGCTTATAGGATTGTAATCAGTTGTTGGACATAGTAACTAGTGTTATTTAGATTATCCAGAAAGCTCTGGAAAGTGAGGGAGTTCTCTCCTCTCTGGCTTATTGCACTTTATATAAGCTAACTGAGATTGGATAGGGGAACATTTGCAGTAAGTTTCTCAGTCTATGTAGATGTCGCATGGACAATGCCAGGAACTACATATATTTAAGCTACACAGAATGCTCATGTTTGAAATTGGCCCTCAATGAATAATGAGAAGGAAGAATCGTCTGGTCGGTCCTACCATTATAATTTGTTGTCTTCAACAATCAACTAGTCCAATATTAAATCATCTAAATCCCATTGTTAAGCTTACCTTTTCTGAGGTCAAAAACTGCAATAATGATAACGAGATCTCTTGGCTAAGCATATCATTTTGTTGGTTCACTTAGGAAGTTCTTGATACATCTATGCATTACTCATTAGTGTAAATAAGAATTAGAAGATCACAACCAACCTGTAATTTATTAGCATTTCCAGCACAACGTGCTGTGTTTCAAACTTGTTTCCACTTTTCATTAGTGAGATGAGGAATTTGCATAATCAATCAATCAAGAGATTTTGAGTCCTTTCCATGCCTTGCCTTTATCAATAAGGTAAAAAATCCCTTACATGGTTGCCAGCTCCAGCCTAATGAAGCAGTGCATTGTGAGGTGGTACGTACATTGTCTTTGAAAGACCTTTTTGTTCTCTTGTGTTAATTGTTAATAAATTTCGTATGGCCGGTTTTGGTCGTTTTAGATTTCTTGAACCTGCTTAACCAGGTAGCAATTGAAAATATTCATGGAAAGTTAACTTTCATCCCTCAACTTTTTGAGGCAAAAATTTCAAAATGTTAAGCTAAAGCAAAAAGAGTGATGGAGAAACTTCAGAATAGCTTTTGAATTAAAAAGTAGTAGTTTGCTACAGTTCAATCAAATGGGAGAATCTWATGCTCTATGGTCTTATTCTGCAGTCAGGATGCTGTAAGCCTCCAACTCTTTGTGGATACCAGTATGTGAATCCAATCATGTGGATTAACCCAGTGAACCCTGTGGCTGATGCTGATTGCGCTATCTGGAATAATGATCCTAGCCATTTGTGTTATTACTGTGATTCCTGCAAGGCTGGCTTACTGGGAAATCTGAGAAGGGAATGGAGGAGAGCTAATATCATTCTAATCATAACAGTTGTGGTTCTGATATGGATTTATCTTATAGCATGCAGTGCATACCGAAATGCACAAACCGAAGAACTCTTCCGTCGGTACAAACGGGGATGGGCATAGTTTAGATCGTATCGCGATCACCTGCCATRCTTCCCCCCTTTTACAGCCATGGTTTTGGTCCCTATAACTTTTCTTACTCGAAGCATTTTCCTTTGCTTTATCACAGCGTGTACATATTCTTTTGTCTCATTATTATACTCGATCTAGTGGACTACATTGTTTTGAATCTTTTGGTTCAATTTTGTTCATTTTGTACTACGATAAACATTGAAAAGAAAAAAGAATAGGGGGAATCGAATCCGATGAGCCACTTTTCTTTTCACTTGCTTTTGATTAGATTCTTCTTCTTATTCAATGGATGACTGGTTCAAGAAGTGTGTTTGATAGATAACGAAATTTTGTGTTTGTGGCGATTGGCGTTTCAGGGATTTGAAGCATTACCACGTGCCAATGCGCAGAAAATTTCTTGAAATGCCTGTCCATTGCTTCGAGGTATATTTCTTCTCAAAATTCATAGAAAATATACCGACATCACCGACTCGTGCATGTTTTCTTTTGCATAGCTCTTTGTCTGCACGTGATCAAGCAAACAGGCACACCGTCCTATGTGAAGCACACCATGTTTAGCGTGTTCAAACTTCATATCCCCTGTATGTGTTGTCGGGAGTTGCATTTTGCGTACTTCTAAACTCCTCATTTTGCCAAAAGAGGGAACTACTGGAAGAATTCACTTCCGGCTACAAGAAATCAATGTTGATATGTTTTTTTGTTCATGTTCAATTTTGTGTGGAATCACCATCCCCAAAGTGATTTCTTTCATGCTGTAGCCAGCTTTCTTGAGTGCACAACATACATAGGATCGGAACGCCCAGGATTTGGTGATATGTCCACAGCCTGCAGGAAAAGTAAATAGCTTTAGAGTTAAGAACCCAGAACGGTCCTGGAAGGCTGAATCGGAAAACCTAGCCAATAGMAACGGTTGCAGACAAAGAAAGTAAAGAAGACGGATAAAAGAGAATATTTTCTACTAAATTGATGTCCTGTTTTCACTTCTTTTATCAGCTGGTATAATATAATGGAAAGATGTAGTAAAGAGCCTCCCTCTGGTTTCATTTATCAGAGAGATAACAAAGAATTAGGCTTCTTAACAAGATCAGATTCTAATCAGCTCTCTAAACCAAAATGGTCTACAAAATTGTTACCAACAAGCAGAAAAAGAGACTTCCATTTGGACCAAAAATTTAGATGAACGAATATCCGTTTAGAAAGTATTACAGGCTGGAGAAAACCAATCAATATTACCTGAGGAGGTTCAAATCCTCCAGCATAATGGAAGTACGATCCAACTATCATAACATGTTCAGCATCTCCAGTTGATGTCCATATTGAGATAGCTTTTGTCCAAAAACAGCGATTGGAAAAGCTGAAAAGAAGCGGAATCCATGTATCTTAATCGAAGCATTTGAATTTTCAGTTATAAGCCCAAGTAMAGCACTGCAACTACATAGACCAGATCAAATATTGTCAAGTGACTCAGTAAGAGAGGGGAAAAGCTTATAATGTCCTCCACTAAGCTATTGCTAGATTGTATTCTGTTCTTGAAGACTTGTTCCTAAGGAATTATCATTATCACCTCATTATAGCAAGTCCRCCTGGCTTTAGAATCCGAGACATTTCCTTAAAAACCTCAATGGGCTTTGTCAGATAATCGACACTTACCTGCAAGATACACAGATATGCATTTTAGGCCATCTAGTGTCCAATAACAAATAACAGAAGAAAAGAAAAAGTCAGCACATAGTGGCACTAAAATGCAGTTAATAATCACCATCAAACAGTGGTTCACTGGCTCATGCCTTAAAAACAGTAGCAAATTCATATGCTAGTATCTAGAATACGGATTGAGCATAAAAGGAAAATAGTTTCAGCTTAAAGTCAAATTGCATAGATAAAATATTAAGTTGAATAGTTGCAGTCAAGCTTTCATACTGTTATAACATACGTGAAAAGCATATAAATGCAAGAAAAAGAAGAAATAATCGGCAAAAACTACAAAATATTCTGGGCTATGGACCATTCTGGTAGCAGAAAACCCAAAACTACACATAAAACAGCCGCCCTGTCTAATGAGATCTCTAAAGGTAAATATTCATTCACTATATTAATACATAAAAGTGGAAGCAAAATATACCACATTGGTAATAACATCGAGTGTGTTATCTTCAAAAGGGAGTTTCGGATTGACATTCAAGTCTTGCACAACATAATCTGTTAACACCTACAATGAAGTCAAGTGGAATTTGAATGAATTTCTTTCTTTAATCACTATGTAAAATGCCATTAAATTTATCTCTGGCAATGATGAGAAAACATAAAGAAATAGATCGTTTTTGAGTGCATACAAAACAACTCCCTCCCAAAATCTTTCTTGATGAAAAAACTACACCACCTCACAAGCACTGGAAAAAAATAAGAAAAGCCAGCTTAAAATTATCTGAATGAGCATCAAGTGTGACAATTGGCCATAAGAAACCCAAAATAATATTTAGCATTAGATAATCTTCTGACACTGTTAACCTGCAGGATGAATTTGAACTGTTGAAAGTAAATTGATAAAAATTTTAGCACGATAAAACACCACATAATGTTACAGAATTCTTTATACCAGTGAAATGTGTAGGGCAAGCACAATTGATTGTAAMTTACAGGATTTCCCTTTAGCTCATCTTCATTCATACCCATCCCTACTATGCGGTCTTGTTTATACCCTTTAGGGTAATGGCTGACCTGATAAAGTTCAAGAACAGGTTATGGCATTCAAATTACATGCATGAACATCTCGGAGATGAAGAGAATACATCTCTTACCCAACTGCTACACATGTCAAGAACAGCTACTCCAGGAGTATTACTTGGAGGTAAAACCTCAGAATAGAATCTAGTGAGTGCAGCAATAGCTGGATCATCTATATGTGTCACAAAGCGTGGAGCGTCATAGAATAATGAATCTGGTGACCTGAAAAATTCAATTGGAACTGAAAATCCGAGTAAGATCACCAGATTCTAACTTCTGTAAATTTTCATCATTCCAGATTTTGGCAGTATTATCACTAAATTTATCACGGGAGTTCTAGCGTTGATTAATTGGTGGTTCATCCAACCATTTATTGTTGCGTATCTATAAATCTGTTGAGGCAGTGAATCATAAAAAGGGATGTACAATTCAAGTTGGAATAGCTGAATAAACTTACTCATCAAAGCGCAGAAAATCCTCTTCTTTGAACGGGAATTGCTCTGGCCAGTCCACATTCTTCAGTACCTTAACATTGGGAAATGAAAGGATGAAAACTACGCTTGAGAATCAGAAGAATGAATGCAAGTTTGAAAACTAAAGGTCTGTCTCAAGACCCAGTTAATCAAATTCGTTTAGCCTATTCAAGAATTTCCGATTCAAAAAGCTATTGCATAGCAAGTAATCTCTAATTATGCCTAAACAATCATCAAAGCCCAGAAATTTGTGAAACCAAGTCGTGAGGCTAMTGATGAAATACCAACAGACGACACAAGAATTGACTAACTAATAGCAATTCTTCGTTTCAATGCAATATTCTAAGAACCCAGCACCAAATTACCAAAAAATAAAAGGAAAAAAGAATAACTAACAATGTAAAGTAAGCGTCTTTCGAGATTGAAATCCGCCCCWTCCGGAAGTCAAGAGAAAGGTGAATTCAAATAATCCAACGAAAGGGAAAAACAAAAATTCAAGTATCACACACATTAAGAACGAGAAATTACCTCCTCAATTACACCCTTTTGCCTAGCAGAAGCCAAGAAAGTTTTGCTACCAAGATAACCAGCCATACTCATGAACTGAGRCCAAAATGCCACCCCTAATCCTAACACCACCCTTCTAGGAAATCTGTATCTAACAGTCCCACTCCTTTTAAGCAGCCCTGCAAGTCGAGGAATCGATGTAGTAGCACGGAAACAGCATGAAACAGAAGCAGATGTTGCTGGTAAAGAAGTGTGACGAGCACCCGCCAAAGCCGGTAGCAGTTTCGTACCAAAAAGATTAGCCATTGCCTTCAAGCAAATCACGAATTAAAGGCTCGTTTCGTCTTTGTAATAGAATGATCGTATTCCACGATGGGCCAGGCCCTCTTTTAGCCTTAGTTGATGAGTATTTATTACCCCATTCTTTCAGTGATAGAGATCCAGTTTACATGACAACTATATATGACACTAGTCCACATCACTTTTCTTGTTCTTTTCAAAATTTTACCTTATTACGAAGGAAAAATGGAGACTTGAATTACAGAGTTAAGTATTTCATCGTTAAAATATTATTCTAATAATTTAATTCAATGAAAGTATTTTTTTTTAAGGGGGAATCCTTTCAGCCTATACACGTAGTGTTAGGCCTTGAAGAGAAGCATTTTGCTTTCCTTGGTCTCAATAAGAGAATCACWCTAAATTGCATCTTTGTGCATMAAAGATTGCAAATTGTTTGAGAATATATTTCATTCCCAATTGCAACTTTGGCACATAAAAAGAATTTCCATTCATGAAATCATGAATATTATATGTTTAAAAGCATGAAACGCTTAAYAAAATTACATTCGTATCGTTTAATTTATATTTTAAAGAATATCTGATTCAAAACCTTTTATTAATATAACATTATAAATAAAGATTGAAAGAGATTAGGAGACATGCATAGAAGTAGGGGTAGGTAAGAGAAGGGCTCCAAGAAAAGGTGTGGTGGGAACTTGATAGAAGCCATAGATACAAACTCCAAAAGTATGAAAGTGAAATGGGATCTCTCCTTGGATATTGACAAGCAATACATACACCAACAATGGTTGCAAGCTAGCATCAACTCAAACTAGTAATACTATAATGTACAAAGCCAAGTTAGCCATGAATAACATGCAACAAATATAATTCTTCTTCAAGAAAAGGGAAAAATAGGTATGTGATGAAGCCAAGACAAGGTTGCTCATCTAGGGATATCATTACTTTTCGTTATTTACTAGTAGAGGATCATGTTCTCCTTCTCCTTAACACTGTTTAGTATTATTACAAGATAAAATGATCATAATTGAAATCGATACGTGTATTACATAAATACCTTTTATTTCTATATCATGTGTATTATTAGTATTATTATTATCTTTAAAGTAGTTGATATAACTACAAAGTTACCTGCTTTGGGCATATCTTCAATGGTGGTCCTTGCAGATTTTTTTAATCCATATCTAATAACAGTCTGTCCTCATATATATAAAAAAATAGAATTGGATCTCAATCTACATGGCAATTAAACAATTAAAATAATTCTAAATAAGATGTAGATTTAGATCAAATTGCTCTACTAGTRTTATAAATTATCTCAAATGTATATTCTCAGCAACTCCATGGAATGTTTTCAGAAGTTGTACTTTCATATTCTATTTTTAATACAAGATATAAATTAAAGTCACAATTTTTATTTGATATTATTGAHATATTACTTAGTATAAACTCATATTTCGCTCGTCTTTTTATCTTTAGAGAAAAAAAGGAAGAGGGACAAGYGRGTAAGTTTCGCCTTGAATTATAAAAATATAAAAAAGATGTTTAATTAAAATAGGATTAAAAGGATTTAATTGATTCCTATGTTTGGCTGCTCTTTTGATGTTTGTATCATTTAGATTGGTTGTTAAGAAGGGAAATGGTGATGATGGAGGACTTCTGACTCCTTTCTCATCATCCTTGTTTGTTTCCTTCCTAGGACGGAAATAAACAACTCAATCAGATGTACTTGTTAACGTTTTCTTAATTGAAGAACCTCTAATAGTAACTCCTACAGCTGTTATTACATCCTCTCCGACCTGCCTCTTGATTCAACCAACTTTCAGAGCCACTGTAAATAAAAGGGGAAGGCCGGAGTCAGAACCCTGCCTTGATGAAGAAGAGAGGATGAGAGAGGCTTTTATTTTCTGGGTATATCTGATCCATTCGATGATCTTCCCATCTTAATCCTACACAATGAGATTTACATATTCAATTAAGATTAGGTCTCTTATAGCTCTGAATCTTCTAGTATAACACATCCTGTACTATATGTATTAAATCTATTTATCCTAGGATAAGAGTGAGAGAATCAATTCACTATGCATTGAGAATCTATTTGCAAATTGAGAATGTGGAGTCCTATATATACATCTCCAACTCCATGATTTTCTTCCCCCCTTCTCTTTCCCTCCCTCCTGGTTTCTAGGAGCTCATTCTTCCTCTAGTGTGTCGGAAACAAAACAAAGCGAAGCAGACMAGGCAAAAGCTCCTCCGCCTCTCCTCTACAACCTTTTAAATACATTCAATCCTCACAATTTCTCTTTCTTCCCCCCTCTTCAAAACACAACAAGGGAGAAAAAAGTGAAAAACTAGAAGCAACATCCACCTCATAATGGATCAGCCAAAGTTTGTGTTGTCAGCCTCGGAAGTTGAATCTATGGTCAAGTCATTAGGTCTGCCCTCCGTCCTCCACCTCCTCGCCGCACTGTTGAAGCCTGCCCAGTCCCTTGCTCGTCCGCCCATCTCGAATTTTCAAGTGGGCGCCGCCGGACTCGGCTCCGATGGCCGTGTTTTTCTGGGTATCAATCTCGAGTTTCCCGGTCTACCTTTGAACCATTCTGTCCACGCAGAGCAATTTCTCCTCACCAACCTCGCTGTCCACCGCTGTCCACGTCTCTTGTATCTTGCTGTTTCCGCCGCCCCCTGCGGCCACTGTCGCCAGTTTATGCAAGAACTCCGGGATTCATCGTCCCTCCAACTCTTTATCGCCTCACATCCCCATCCTCCGACATCTCATCATCTAAATCTCGAGAATGGCGATATGTCAATCGCTTTTAAGCCCTTATCTGAATTCTTACCGAATCCATTTGGTCCGACTGATCTTCTGGACAAAGATTCTCCCTTGCTTCTGGAGCCCCGTAAGAATGGCTTATCGTTAACATCAAGCCGCTCAAATGTTAATGATACTTGGAAAGTTTGTTCAAATTTATGCAACGGGGAAACTAAAAGATTGGATTTTGATGAGAATGGTGGGAACATTAGCAATGGGTTATACGAAAAATTTGACAAATATGAGACSTTTTTGAAGATGGCTGCATTGGAGGCTGCCAACGATTCACATGCACCCTATACTGGATGCCCATCGGGGGTAGCATTGATGGATTGTGATGGGAAGGTGTATCTGGGGTCGTATTCCGAATCCGCAGCGTATAATCCAAGTTTAGGGCCGGTGCACGCCGCATTGGTGGCATACATTTCTGGGGGAGGTGGAGGATATGAGAGGATTGTGGCGGCGGCTCTGGTGGAGAAGGAAAACGCAAAAGTTAGCCACGAGGATACTGCTAGATTATTCTTGAATAAGGTTTCACCTAAATGTGAATTCAGGGTGTTCCATTGCAGTTCCGACGAAAATGGAAGTAAAATGGCTACGTACTGACGCGAATAGAAATGTATTTGTTGTGATAAGGTTATGCAATTCGAGATTTGACTACAGAAAAATCTCAACGGGAAATGAAGAGATGAATTAATAATTGAATCAAGCTCTTCGAGTTCTTTAGTTTATTTTTCTTTTCAGTTTCACTGTATATTTTTCTTTTGTACAGAGCCATATCTGATTGCTGTGTGAATATTCAATAATACACGATTTAGAAGGTTTCTGATTCTATTCATGCCAATCAGGGAATAACTTTCTCTTATCGATTTTCTTGTGCTCGAACTATTTCTTTAAGGCTACTGGGATCAAGGCATAAATTGGATTTTTTGGGATTGAATAAAAATATCTGCATCTGCTAATTCAGATCAATCTCAGATGCTTCAAGATGCAGACCGTGACTTGCGACTCTGATGTTCTGGTTTTGGTCTATTTCTTTCCCAATCCATTAACAGTTGTGTACTTCGAACTTGTATGTGCATCATGATTAGACGATTTGTATAGTTTGTGCTGCAAAAATCTTCTGTATTATCACACCACGTTCTGAGTATMAGCCAAACTAGTTTTGTATCACGATTAAAAGATTCGTATAATATGTGATGCATAAATCTTCTGCATTTACATCAAGTTTTGAGTGTAGGGACATTGAATATTCGATGGAACTTTTGCCTTTTTCCCTTTCTTTCACTTTTCTTTTCCTTTTGCTCCTTGTAATAAGTTTTTACAGGCAAAGTATACCACAGTGTTTGTTTACTTCCCTACCATTCATAGTTGTATCCTGATTGATTGGAGATAAGAGTACTCTGAGCTGGAACTCCAATACAGTATGTAGCTTTTCAGAAGTCACTTCTATTTTCTTGGCTGAATCGGAAAATCCACGATTTTTTGTTTGATAACAGCAAAGCCCACCACTTAGTAGGAAGAATATATGATTGCTATTACTAATAGACTTTACTTTTGTTTAATCCTTTCAACATATAGGGGTAAGTGGTAGGGCAATAAAGGTTTGGCGTACTTGCTTTGAAGTTAGGATCGTGTCGAGTTCAGAGAAGTTGATGAGAGTCAAATAGATTATTAGAAAGTGTTTGAATACTCTAGCGAAACAGAGGAGTTTCTGGACCTTGAGATTTTCCATCTATGAAGTTTTCTTGGGCTGTCAATTACTTGATCATACTATGGAAGTTAAGATATATTTAGTGTTTCTTTCTAGTTTTGTGACAGCCACATAGAACCAGAGAATGTTGAAAGAAAGTGCTAGAGTCCTTCACGTTTCTTTCTGAGTTGGTGGATGCTCTGCATTTCTTTGATCTGCTCTACATTCCTTGAATCAAGTTCTAGTTTTACACTGCTCTGCTTTTTCTTTCCATTTGCTTTCCTGTCGCCTTCTTCATTCCAGTTTTAACGTTTACTTGGCATTCAATTTGAGATCAACGTTATGATTTAGTGAAGGAAGGCCCTTCTGATACCTTAAGCTTAGAAGGTAAGGACTTGGATGAATTACCTTTTCTTCTGAGGCGATGTTGTTTTACGACCAAACATCTGGTGTTTTCGATAGTGTCGCTGTTGAGGACCTTGATTTGAATGGACTTTTGGTAACAGCTTCAAGCATAAAGAGGACGTGTCCTTCCAGAAAGCTCAAAGAATCGTAATCTCTGTAACTTATGATCAGTTTAAAGCTAAATAACCATTCAAAATCCAACTTGCGTCGGACATTACACGTCTAAAAATTGTGTGATAGAATCATACAAATGACTTTATTAAGGTGGTCGACGACA
Organism: Rhazya stricta; assembly: GCA_001752375.1. Taxonomy (NCBI): domain Eukaryota; kingdom Viridiplantae; phylum Streptophyta; class Magnoliopsida; order Gentianales; family Apocynaceae; genus Rhazya; species Rhazya stricta. Next base: position 5,404,048 of record MEJB01000007.1, on the reverse strand, counting down.
TCTGCATCCCTTGTACTAGGGAGCACGCAAGTGAAACCCGACAAAGACCACATTCCAGTGAAGATAAATGCCAAATGGGGAAGACCTCGAGAGGTATCATGGTAATGAATTATATAATTTTTTACGTTAAAGAAACTTCAAGTTTTCTTGTTTGGATGGGGGGGCGGGGAAGGGGGGGGGAAAGGGTCCGGGTGAAGATGACAATATGCAGAACTAATTAAAAAGACAAAATCGAAAGGGATTGACAAGAAAGGTCAGATTGCAACAGGAAGACAGTCATTAGTTTTTATGATCCTACAAAACTCTTTAACTCCACGTACATGAGAGTCAWGAAGATGAAGAAAAAGAAGAAGATGCAGTTTCTTTCAAATGCAGCCTCSCAGCCCCTCCACGGCCTTGGTCCTCATCCAACAAAATCAAATCATCAGTCTTTCTAAACACGGCATGCAGCAGCGCCACCACCATCCCAACCAAACCTCCCACCACAACACTGGCCGTGGCACTAGTCAAAATGAAAACACCTGTTGCAATAGACAAACCAGCCACGACCACAAGTTCATCCACCATATAACCAAATATAACGACGGGGTCGTCGCGAAGGAAATAGAGGAAGAGCCATGCARCCACCAGGAGCACGAAGACCATGAGAGACACAGGGCGCCACAGAAGGCCGAGGAAAAGCACAAATAAGACTATAATGCCATAGTTCACATGGAAATAGGAAACGTTTGTTTTGATACGGGTAAGTGAGTCGTCAAAGCTACCGGGAAAAGATAGAGAGAGCATGTCTTTCCAYGGCCGGGGTTTCCAGAGATCTGATCTGAACCATCTTTCCGATGCTGTTGCTGTCGGTATCGTGCCGTATTTCGTTGTCATCTTCTTGGGAGAGATTGAGTTGAAAAGACAGGAGAGAAGATGGAAAAATTTGAGAGTTGAAGAAGGAAAAGTAACGTTAAATGATACGTGAAAGGAATAATTGTTGTTATGGRAAGTTTAATGGTCTTTTTTTGGTTTTTATTTTAGTTCAAAAGAGGCCCTAATAGTCTGGGAAAGTATCAACGGTCATGGAGATCCAAACACCTCTTCATCTCTCACCTCTAAATTTCAAATTCTCCAATTGAACGCAAATTAATGAGAAAATGCACACAACACAAATCTTGGCTCATTATCCAGTGCTGTATAACTATTCCTTTGGAAGGTTAAAAATCTGATGACACATTGACACCTTAACAATCATGAGTCACCAAGATTAGCCATCCAAGCTGCCACTTTATTCCTTTACAAGGACGAGAAGAGGTGTATCCAAATTGAAAAACTTTAATTTTAAATTACCCAAGGATAAGTAATCTAAATGCACTTTTAGATGCAGAAAATGCTCCYGTCATGAGTTTCAAGSMAGCCCACAGTGGAGGCCGAACAGTTTTGATCTGATTGTTGTCTCACTACCTGACAGGATCACACTCTATATGCAAGGCAAATGATGGATTAAGGACAAATTAAATATGTGGGGTGGTCAAATATTAATAAACCAGCAAATGAGACCGGTGCCATTAGAACAATAAAAACTTTGGTAAGCAAACATCTGAATCTATGCAACAGCGAAACGTGGCGTGATGACAGCTAATTGAAGATGGCATGCCAAAAATTAGACCTGGAATAGACATAAGATAGGTAGCATGTAAACAAATATCTTAGTGTAGAGMAGCTGCCTATGCCTGCTTGATGGTCACCGGCACCTCTCCTCGCATCACCTTCCAAGGTCCACCATAGAACTTTGGTTTCATCAACGGCACTGCTTCTCCCGGGTGCTCCTCCCAGTATTTCTCCTGATCAGCAAGAAATGTTTCTAACTGATATCTTAAAACAGGAGATACCACAAGAAAGAAAGAGGCAACAAGCAAGTGAAATTGGCAGTTTCACATAGAATCAGGATTTCGGGAATAATAAACTGAACTCAGATAGTGATGACAGGAAGCAAGCCTTCGGTAAATAAAGGGTTAAAGCCAACCTCTCCCCTGACTTCCCTGGGGAAAATTAGACTAGAGTACATGAGCATGCCACTCAATCTAATTTAGAGGCTTGATTATGTAATTCAGCCTTCCACACAATGCCGGAGTCCAGATAATCATTTGTTTGAAATGGACRGACTGAACAATAACATGTCCAGAATAATAGCAACTTAAGGAGGTTATATATTGCATGGAACAAGAAGAGCCAGAGAACAGGAGGTGATACAGATGAGACAGCAAACTAAGCTAAAAACTAGAAGATGTTTAACCACAGCTATAATGACATAAAACATCTCAATTTCCAATAGTATACTATCTCGGATACAAAACGACATAACAGAAATATATGTTTCTTTCAACAATACCTTATAGAGTTGTTCGCTAATAGCTGATCCAATAACGCCTGTGTAAAATGCAAAGATGTATATAGTGACAAGTGGAGTGAAAGATTTGGGACGTCTATATGGCTCAACCATATCCCACAGAATCGTCTTTTCCCACTTGTTGTATAAATGGTCTGCATATTTTCTCCACAAGTAGCTTGCCATTTTCAAGATAACTCTTCCTCCAATAAGCTGCACCAGTTGTTGCCAGTAGAAATAAAAAAGCTAGGTTCAGAGAAAACTGCAGAGCAGAATAACAGCTCATAATCTTTGAAGAAACCAATTCACAGGCCAAAAGAGTCAGGTCTCTCGTAGATTTCCTTTGGCTTACATATTCAAGCATGAAAAAGAAAATGCGGTCTACCTCTGAAATTGAAACCTATTTTGACTTAGATGCTAGTAACTGACAAAACAACCCTATGAAATAGGAAATTTAGTGCACAATTGCAAGGTCGATGAGTGACTAGCTGTACAGACTTTTGCAGCTGCAAGGAAAAGAAGCTGTTTTTCTACTAGCAGATACCTGAAAATTTGTTCGACTCATGTTATCGCACTATTTCAGTTCAGCTAGGTATCTGGCATGGTCAGGATGTGAATTCCGATACAAAGCATGCAAGTAACAAGTAATGATCACTATAGATTCATCATCTCTTTTATGTAGTACATCCTAAAATTTGAAAATCTCAGGCAGGCCATTCAGTATTGCTTAAATGTGACTCCAAGCGGCCTATGATTACTATTTCCTACTGCCAACCATCATAGATTGTCTACAACTATCAAAACGAAAAAATCGACGCAAATAACTAGGGATAAGCTTTCTACTAATCACTTTTTAAGTTCGAACGCCTTACATCGCTTGGACAATTCAACGAACGCTTTGTTTGCATGGGAAATAGGAATCAAAACGACACAAATTCCGAACTTTCCTGTTCGGGTAACATGAGAAGCAGTTGTAGCTTTCGATTTACTAAATTCAAACAGAAGGGTATCCATTTCATAATTTCCGAAGAAAACAGAGGAATTTCCATAGAATAATTGATCTCAGTGAAACTACTCCAACATGAAAGAAGATCAAGTTCCGGGCACTGAGAACTTCAGCTATATTTGAAGCAAAAGAAGAAAAAGAAAGGTGCAAGAATTCTTTTACCGGGTCGGTGCCGCACCAGCGTGCAAATCCACTGCAACAATGGGCTTCGTCTTCAATGGGAAAGGCTCCTCCAGACTATTTCCATCAACGAAAGCGTTGCGAGGTCTATTCGCTTACCTATTACTACTCTTTCCTCTTTCCGCTTTCAAGTTCGAATTTTTATCAAGAAAAAATAAAATACTTCTTTGTGTTTAGATATATTTTTTCTCCTATTTAAAATTCTTTTAATATCATGTTTAATATGATATATCAAAAGCAGATATTAAACACAAAAATTTTGTAACCAAACTGTTCAAACTTGGCCTGCTAAGTTACATTTGCTACTATTTATTTACATATATATGTTCTTTGACCTAAATAGAATTCTTTTAATATCATGGCATGAGCATAAATCGTATTGACACAGAGAAATTTGTTTTAACTTTTATAATCCGCCAACCAACTGTTGGAAGCTGCTCTGAGTTACATTTTCTATTGTTCATATGCGATTGATTTTGTAAATTGAGTTAGTCTCAATGCTCTTTGGGCAAGTCACATCTCACAAGTTGAAGACCAAAGTTACATTAACATTAAATTGAGAAATACAAATACCATCATGTTAAAAACTCGATGAACAAAGAATGTGAAACAACAGCAGCTCTATATCATTCTTTAAGCTAGAAAAATGGAAATATACAGCAATAATCATTTATGTATTGACCTAATGTGGTTGTTCGGAGTGCAATAAACACCAGGAATGCTCATGATCAAAAACCACTACTTCAGTGACGACYCTGCAAGCTTGTCTTTTGGTGCACAAAGGGATTCCAGATTTAGATCTCCAACACCTTTGGGAGGACCAATGCTGCACCGATCTGTGTTATGTAGTTCAATTGCATCCTTTATTTTCTGAAACTGCATATGGTTTTAAGAAGATAAAAGTTAATTTCTCCGCGATCATCACTCAAACTGAAATGATCTACTGCATTCTGTTGGAGATAGCATTGGCATTGATCCACTCCCTAGAAACTTTCTGCACTAAACTGATTTGTGGTACAGGGGAGAAGATTAACATGCCACCCCCCTACCATCCTAAGAAGAATTAACCATGTAAAGGAAATCATATTTTATGGTCTCTGTAATGAGTAAAGCTAGAACTCATGAACTTGAGCATTTGCCAGCTAACCTCAAGATTGACAAGCAAAAGCACATATCAGATGGGAAACCCAAAGAGGAAACCTCTGCTATAAGTAGGTTACTTACCTTGGCAAGTGAACAAGAGAAGGACTCCAATTGTCCATCAGCTCCACGGTAGAAGTGGAAGTAGGGAAGGACCTTTACATTCAAATTCTTGCACATGGGCTTATTTTCATCAAAATTGACTTTCAGGAATAAAATTTCAGGGTGTTCCTCAGCAGTCTTGCAGAGCTGATTAAATGAGTAAAAACTCAATCAGATAATGTAATTGGAAGGGAAAGCAAAAAGTTCAAGAAAGAATGGATAAATTTTAATTCTCAAATTGTCATATAAATATTGCAATAACCAGATTATGAAACAATAGTTATTTGAGAAAGAACTCCTATTGATCAATAAAAGAATTAGGAAATAGCAGGTTAGATTAATTGTTTTGATCATACTTCATAGCTAGTTGAAATAAAGTAAAAACATTTAAAACCCCATAGAAAGTATATTATCACCTTTGGGAATAGCGCTCGGCAAGAAGCACACCATGTTCCGTAAAATTCAACTATAACTAGCTTGTCTCCAGCCTGACTTAGAGCACTCAAGAATTCTTGGGTAGAGTGAATATCAATCATATTTGGTCCAGCATTCCTTTCCCACCATTTTGGCTGCTCTCTTTCAGCAACAACGGCCTGTACCTGATGCATGACCAACAAAAGACACATAAAGAGCTTAGAAAGAAGCTATAGCATATTCTCATACAAATGTATCACATGCGATAATCATTAAAATCATTAACATCAAATATACACTTTAAAAATATATATACTTTTTGAACTTCTTGGTACTTTGTTGATAGTTCATGGATGCAAGCTAGGAGTAACTCAGGAAGTCACACGTAAGATTCTGATAGGAGAAAGAAGTAGTAGTCSCCCTAGATGGCAAAGCAATCAGATGGTGCAACCGCAGTGATGGTGCTCCTAGTAATAGAGATGATCAGTCSAGTGGGTTATGAGTGCCTGATACTATAGGTTCCAGATGGCCCTAACTCAGCTTCCATATCGATTACTGAAATTTGTTTACATTACCAATGACCAAGTTCAAAACTCATGCAGCCCTCCTCTTTTTTCTTTCTAAATAACCCGTTGTATCACTCCCCCTTCCCCTCTTCCTTTAGTCATCTTCCAACCAACCACGGTGTTCTGAGTGCCAACTACCAAGAACATTATTACTGAGACTTTTCGAGCACCATAAAAGCTGTGGTTCATTAGAATCCCTTAACCAATTCTTTCAATTTTCTTTTTCATCAAAAATCACTTAATGTGGAGTTGTTTTGATGGATTTGTAATCCTGGAAGTACTTGTAGGGCTAACAAGATGGGTTTCCCTCCCAAAGTTCTGAAATGCATGAYAAATCCAATTCGAGTAATATATGCAACTGGTGCCACCAAAAGAACAATCAAAGATTTCACATTACTACCATCATGCATTATCTGATTCATCAAGAAGGAAATCAATTCCACAGATAGATGCCAATTTTAGGGCTCTAATTCTTATCTGTTTCGAATACTTAATATAGATTAACGTCAATAGAATTAAAAGGAAAAAACTTAAAGAATCAGTTCTTTGCTTTACCTCTGCCAGATTTGCAGAATTTCAAAGACTCAATAAATGAACTGAAACAAACATATTAAAGACTTTCATGGYCTGGTAGACAAAATTCCGTATCTCATATCTCAGAGAATTCAGCTATTTTTGCATGGAACAGGCGACTAATTGCAATATTAGGTCCTCCAAAAAGCTATATTTTTTGCCAAGAGAGCAAGCATCAGGAAACTAAAGAAATTACCAATTTGATCAAGCATGAAGCACGGAAAAACTGACATCCTCAGCAAATAAAATTCATCCCAATTTCAGAAACTAAAAGACTTTAGGATGGAGGGTCAATTGTGCTTATTAAAAAAAAAAAAAAAAATGTAGCTTTTACTTCGTTTTCTCAGTCCACTAGACAAGGAACAGAACTTTCTTTCACAATTACCATTGCTACCCATGTTAGACAAGCAGATATCAGCCAAATCTCGATTCCTTACCTTGAAAGAAGTCAATTGCTTCCGTGGTCTAAAGGTAATTGGAGAAACTAAATCACCAGTAACGGGAGAAGACTCTGAAAACGAAACAACCCTTTTGCTGGCAGGGGCAAGAATKGGTTGCGAAGAATTAAAAGATGAAGTGAATGAGGTTAACAACGAAGAAGAGAAACGCAGTGAATTGGAAGACAACCTAATCGCATCAGCCATCGAACAGAAACACAGATAGAAAAAGCAGGAAACACAGATTCCGTTCCCTGTTTAACTATCTTAATTCTCTGAGTTGCTACAGAATCTGCACACCTGTTTAYATACTAGCAATGTAAATGCGCGTGGACAGGTTACATCGATCAATGGAAAGAAGGGCTTCGATTTTTCTTTCGCTACCAAAAGTTGGTGTTAGGGGGATGGTAAACATGGAAACAGAGAATCTTGACCTGCGTGTAGCAGATTTTGTGTGAACCAGAATGTACCTTGTATTTTCGACATGTTTTTAAGATTTTAGTTTGGCTTTTCTATCTACCTAGGTGGCCGTGTTTGGATCGTTACGTTAGAACTCTTCAATTTTATTACATAGGCTGAAATTTCTTTCTTGTTTCTCAAATTTTGTTTCTATACATTTACTTGTATTTTGTTGCAGATATAATGATAATTTTCAGTATTTTGTTGCTCTGCAGTTGGAAGGATTTAAAATTCTGATTTGCTTCTTTTTGCATCTTCAAAGAAAAGTACAAACTACTATTACTTTTCAACGAGAGGCTCGTGACATATTTTTTAGATTTATGAATAAATTCAGTCCTTTGACAAGAAAAAGTGCTGAACAGTAACTCTTTTATTCAGGTGAAGAAAAAGAAAAATCTCTTAACTTAATAATAGCCAACAATTTTTTTTTTTTTTTTTTTTTGAGATTCTTGTCCAATCTTCAGATACTCAGAATAGGATTAAAAGACATATAAGCCATAGTTTGCTCAATGGCAATTCATCAAGCTAATAGAAAGGTAAAACAGTTGTTTGAGCTCTGGTTGTTTCCCTTTCTGTTGAAGATCTGCATGTGATTAGGCAAAGGAGATACCGGAATCAATCGCGCAGCAACAGAAGTCTGACTCGGAAGATGATTAACCATTCAGTATAATTGTGGAGAAATTGAATACAAAATGATTAACTACAGAATCTTTGAAGGTTGCAACAACAAAAATGTACAAGGGAACTTATTACTGAGGGAAGAAAGAAAAGGAAAAGAGAAGGATATCAAAATGTAATAGCCCAGTCATTTATGTGCCTGACCAAGAACTCAGGAAGATTATTCCGARAGTACAGGATTTTTAACACTTAACAGATACTACTTTTTCATTTTTGACTTGGGGCTGAATAAGGCAGCGTATATGATGAACAGAATCACCCTCCTAAGCTACTCCCAGGGTCAGAAATTACTCTTTTTTCTTTGTGGCCATTTATCATGTACTTTTGGCACCCTTGCTACGATGTTGAGAATTATCAAAAAAGTGGGGAGAGTAGTCTTCTTGACACAACTCTGTTTCTGTTTTTCCTTTTTAAGCTAGCACATAGATAAGGAAGACAAATTTATAGATTCAGGTTTCAGTTTAAGTAAAACACTATGCAAAAGAAAAGGAACCACATGAAGAACCCAAAATAAGATGCATCAAAAAGAATATTTGTATCTGGAAACTTATATCTTAAAATACATGGATAGGAAGAGGATTACATTCTCTGCTGAAGTTTGAGATTTATATTTTTTAGAATTCTGGCTCATTTAGGCTTGAAATGAAAAGTTCAATTGACAAAATTGACTCGGATGCCAGACCGACAAAATTGACTCGGATGCCAGACCACCACGAATTGCAATACAGATCACACGACCAGAAACACCTAACCTCAGCAAAGCAATCAATTCTGTCTTGTCAAACCACAAGTGGCTTTTAATTTCTCTAGTTATCCTCAAAATCTTTATTGAACCTATGATATGGTAAGCTAATCTGCGCAGCTGTTAAAACTTTTAGCCTATGCTGCAAAGCATGCAGCAGGGTTGTCCAAGCTGTTACATTTTCATAATTAAGGTCTCCATAGAAATCAACATTGGCATATGAACAACCACAATTTGAAGTCATAGAGATAAAGATCATGAATCCATTTGTAGATAATGTTCAAAATTCCATTGGGTACKTTCTCCGTTGAGACTGCTATAGTGGTAGCATATATACCTTCTACTCAGAYGCTATTTCACCTCTACACATGCAACAATAATAGCATTCCTATTCAACTATAAGTACATTTCCAAGAACCATGCTGCTGGTATGAGAACTCATTACCTCCTATGAAGACTGTCCATTCAGCCATTGCAATGTTAACTACTGTATTACCAGCAAAAGGATATGGCTCACACAATTCCAGTTCCTGCATGAGGCTCTATGTTCAATGGCTAGGCAAAAGAACTGAGCTTGGAAATGTTGCTGTCCCATTATTAGAAGCCCCTTGTATGTTRAGAATTGTAGTAACCAAGTTGTATATCTGAACATTCTCAAATGATGGAACTTTACGCCCCCTGGCAAACTGAGGTCCATGAGCGATAAAAATGGTTCTCATTGAGAAAATTGCATTATCATAGCCATGTGCTCCCCCACATTCTTGCCTTTTCGTTTTCCTCTGCTCCACCTTAAATCCTTCCTCAATTAGACCAATAACAGGTGGAATTCGATTACTGGCTGAATAATGCAGCCGACCAGGCAGCTCCTCCTTGAGATAGACTTTCAATCTCTTCCCATTCACAACTGTCTCTGATTGCAATCCTTCATTCATCTTAGTCACAACGTCCTCYGGAGATATTCCATGTGGTGGGCGAATTGCAAGCAATGGTGTATACGACTGAACCCACTCTTTTGGAATTTCAATCCATGGAGCCAAATCATCTAAAAAGATTAGCTTTTTATCACAAGTACCAACCATCCCATGATCACCCACCATTATAATATTCACATCCTCAAAAACCCCCCTTTTCTCTAAACCATCAATCAGCCTCCCAATCATCTTATCAATCCTGGCAACTGCTTCTGTAATTTCAGGATCATCAGGCCCAACCTTGTGACCCTGGTGATCAGGGTCCTCAAAGTACAATGTCATAAACACAGGTATTTCATTACTAGGCAAATCAAAGTACTTCAAAACAGTATCTACCCGATCTTCAAAAAGCACAGAATCATCATATGCCATACAAAAATTAGCAGGACAATCCCAAGAACCTTTTATTACCTCGGAACCAGGCCAGAAATAAGTTGCAGCCTTGAGACCATGATTGACAACAGTCTCCCAGAGTGGTTCCCCAAGCCACCACTTTGGCTCGTGGCTCTTCATAGTGAAAAAATCGCCAGTCACAGGATCAAGAAAATAGTTATTTATAATTCCATGATAAGCTGGGTACAGCCCAGTGACGATTGAGTAATGATTTGGAAAAGTTAGAGTTGGAAACACCGGGATCAGACCCCTTTCAGCTTCGGTCCCATTAGCAACCAATCTATGGATATTAGGAGTATCGGTCTTGAATTGATACCCAAAGCGAAACCCATCTGAGGAAATCAAGAGAACAACTGGCCGCTTTAGTTTCTTAAGAGGACGTGCGACTTCAGAGCTGGATTGGTAAGYAGATGGGTCAAATGACGGTGAAGATGAGGGGGATGAGGACACAGAGGAGAAGAACAAAAAGGCAAAGGCTACAGCTGCAGACAGAGCTACACAAGTGGTAAGGATAAGAGAGATGAAGAGGATTGTCTGTGTAGTGCCTTTTGATGGTTCGGAAGAAGAAGAAGAAGAAGAAGAAGAAGAAGAAGAAGAAGAATCTGTGTCGAAAGACAGCAAAGCTGTAGTTGAAGTAGGCGGGTCTTCTTCCTCTTTGTTGGTAATATGAATGGCTTTCTCCCCAGGAGGTAGAAGAGATAGAGAATCTGAATCCATGATTCTGTATATATATCTGTGCGTCCAACCTAAAGCCCAGGAATCTGAATCACTGTATCAAGAATCGAACAAATGACAAAGCCCAGATTTTCAATAGGTTCAGACCTCTTCCAGATTGATTCTTTGCGAGAGATATTACGAGGAATTTTTAAGAATTTGATGACCCCAACTGAAGCTCTGATACTCCTCTCCCCCTCTCCTTATGGATTGTTTAACGGGGAGAGGATTTGAAAACTGTAGTAAAAACTAAGGGAAGAAGTTGCTAGGTTGGTTAAGGGATAGCTGTCGGAGGAGAGCTGGAGAGAGGAGATGGTGACGTACAAACACCAAGAGTATAGTTTATGGCTTCGAAGCCCCAAGTTTGGTTCAATGGTTAGGTGATGGAGAAAACAATGAAGAGAAAATGGAGGACTTTGAGTTGCAGGGCCCGCGGGCAGAATTTTTCTTGGACCTGGCCACGGGCGCTGGTTTGATTGGTCTGTTTTGATGATTTTRGTAACCAATCTCGGTTATGCCATATTTGCCGTATACTAATAATTTGGTTCCCTCTAAACTTGGCTTTGCACAAATAAGTACTAGGAGAGGATTAAACCCCAAAAGAGAAGAAAACAAGAAAAGAGAAAGAAAAAAGGTGTACGATTGGAGGGTAACGACGCCGTGTTTGGTGAGTGTCAGAGTTTTCTTTTTCTTCGTCTTCCTCAGAGCCCCAACCCTTCTTTTTTTTGGTTCTATTACCAGTTTTTTTCAACCTCTAAATCCAAAAACCACTTCTCATCTCTGTTGGCTGCAGGCTGACCTCGCTATAATTACATCGTAACCAAATTTTGAAAAGGGGATTGGCATTGTTGCGCTTACTTTATAGTAGCTCATTGAGGAAGAAGAAGTAATGGCAGGAGCATACATGAGCATGGGGGAAGCACACAGAAGAATATCGGAGTACCTCAACCGCTTCTCCGATGCCGTCTGTACTCAAGACGGCAAGGCCCTCAGCCATCTCTTCTCTGTCTCCTCCGACTCCCCTCACSTCCTCTCCCTCTCCGACGCTCTCAATATCTTCCAGGTCCCCCACTCCCCATTACTCTCTCACTTGCTTGTTTGCCTTACTTTCTTTTTCCTTTATCGTTTTTCCCTGTAATTTTTAGTATTTTTATTTTGGTATTAATTCGAACCCTCTGCAAGTAAATTAATAAGAATAAAAAAGTTCAACTTTTTTAAATAGCTGATCATTTGTTTGTGACTGGGACAGTCCCCAGATACACTTGGATAATGCTAATGCTTGAACGAAATCATCACCAAGATAGGAGCTTTACTAGTCAAATCAAGGCTAAGGGCYATGTACAGGTCGTCGTATAAACAGAATGAACATTGTGAAAGATGTACCTTTTTCTTTCTCCTAATTACTAAAAGCTTGTTCTTGTGGAAATTGAGTTTAAATATTGAAAATGCTTTTTGCACTGAATCTTACTACATGCTTCATATATGAATTAGCTAGGAAAAGTTCAAAGATTTTTAATTTGATTAAAAAACTTTTTAATTTTGCTAGAAAGAGGCACATACAAGCGCATAAATACATGCATACAACATATGGATCCATTATGTATACAAGTAATCTGACAAAGCATTCGGAATGATGGCTGGTTGTATTTGACAGGATGCTAATAGATTGATTAGACAGTCAGATGAATATGCTCAGTACGCTGACATACTAGTTCCCATTTTTCGCACTCTGCAAAGTTACCGTCTCAGGAACTTAGTTGAGTCATATCAGGCTTTTGAAAAAGCTGCCAAGTATGTTCACCTCAATTTGACTATAATTCCTTCAATAGTTTATCTACTTATACTGGAATTGCAGTGCTTTTATTCAGGAATTTCGTAATTGGGAATCAGCTTGGGCTTTGGAAGCACTGTATGTAATTGCATACGAAATCAGGGTTCTTGCTGAGAGAGTAAGATCTGTGTTCATGTCTTTGCATTTAATCCCCCTTTGTGCATAGATCTTTAATACATATATATTGTAGTTGTAATATTTAAAGAGATTGATGTGTAGCAAGCTGAATTTCTTTTGGCATTTAGGCTGACAGAGAATTGGCTTCAAATGGGAAAACTCCAGAGAAACTGAAAGGTGCTGGTTCACTCCTCATGAAAGTTTTTAGTGCTCTTGCTGGAAAAGGTCCTAAACGTGTTGGGGCTTTGTATGTGACCTGCCAGCTCTTTAAAACATATTTCAAGCTTGGTACAGTTCATCTATGCCGCAGTGTTATAAGAAGCATTGAAACTGCTCGGATTTTTGATTTCGAGGAATTTCCTGTTAGGGACAAAGTTACCTACATGTATTACACCGGCCGTTTAGAGGTGTACAATGAAAATTTTCCTGCTGCTGATCACAAATTATCGTATGCTTTAACACGCTGTGATGCTCGGAAAGAAGCAAATATAAGGTCAGGTKCAGGATATTTTTGTTTTGGTGCTTATACTTTTATAAACTTCAAAAKATGGTATCCGCTGTTACTTGTTGAGTTATGCTATCTTATTAATCAGCTATTGAGATACCTAAATACCTAATTATTTGTTGTTACTTTGCATACTAAATTGAAGCCTGCATTATTCTACTTATCATATAGTAGTTTCTTGGGGATCTATTGTAGCTTCACCTATTCTTATTACTGGTAGGGTCTAGTTACTATTTAGTAAAGGTCTTGAACAGTTGGCATGCTTTGTAGTGGATGATAAATTTCCATGTATGAAAATCTTGAGCTCCAAAGGAGAAAAGTCATATTTTTCACTTTGTGTAATGAAAAATGCTATTGGGAACACCAGGAATATAGTGTAGTGATTGCTATATGTTCCCTGAAAGTTTTGGGCTCAACCATGCGTTGATAAACTATCACTTAGCCTCTGACTGTTGGAATTCTTTATGGTGCTTATTCATTTTCAACTTGTTTGTGCCAGAATCTGTTCAAACTAACTATGAGAATTAGGAATTGCTAAGTAGGAGGTTGGGGATAGGTTAGCATAGCAACTAGCTGCTTTTGTAACTTTTGTGTATATGAAGGAAGTAGTAGAAAGGCTCTCAAGCATATGGTAAATCAAAACTGCCATTTTTGTTCTTTGTTTTCTCCTGCTGTCACCTGGCCATTTTGCCATGTAGAGACAGGTGGCTAAGAATCTAATGCCTGATTTATTGCATTCAGAGGCATTCTAATCATCAAACTCTTTATCGTATCTTGGTTATTTTGTGACAGGATGATACTCAAATATTTGATACCTGTAAAGCTCTCCATAGGCATTTTGCCTAGTGCACTGCTCCTTCAGAAATACAATCTAAATGAGGTATGGTTACTACTGATGTTGATTGCTGGTGGTTCTATGTTCCACTAGTAGGAGATGTTTTAAGCTTAGGTAACATGGGATTTCAGCTGGTTAGCTGCATTAGCAAACTTTTCCAGCATCCTTCCAATTTGCCATTTAATTTCCTGTGGGAAATACAATTCATGTGTCTTTGGCCATTTGGTTCATTTCTCACAGTAAAGAAAGTGAGAGGATTTGATTGCTGGTGGTTCTAACTATGTTCAACTAGTAGGAGATGTTTTAAGCTTAAGTAACGTGGTATTTCAGCTGGTTAGCCGCATTGGCAAACCTTTCCTGCATCCTTCCAATTTGCCATTTAATTTCCTGCAGGAAATAAAATTCATTTGTCTTTGGCCATTTGGTTCATTTCTGACAGTAAAGAAAGTGAGGATTCTATGATGAACCCTCAATCCTCACTTATTTAACTGGCCCTTGTTCAGATAGGAAATCGATCTGATCCTGTGATATACTTTTTGCAATTTCTTTCAAGGAATACTCCTCTGCGCCATGCCAGATTTATGTTCATCTTTGTTACTATATTCTTATTTGGTATTATTTTAATGTCTTCAATGATATGTTCATCTGCTATGCGGAAGAAAATATCATTGTGAAACTAATGAACTCTGTTTATTTCTTTACAGTACAGTAACATTGTGCTTGCTCTCAAAAGAGGTGACCTTCGACTTCTTCAGCATGCTCTCCAGGAACATGAAGACCAGTATGTTTAATGGATACTGTTTTTTTTTTTTTTTTTTTCTTTCTTTTGATTAGTCTTTGGCACATCTGACAGTCTCCTAAAAAAATTTATACATCTTCCTGACCAGATTCTTGAGATCAGGTGTATATCTTGTCCTGGAGAAGCTTGAGCTCCAGGTTTACCAGAGATTGTTGAAGAAGATGTAAGTTTTTATTCAGTGTATAACTTCAATTCCTTTAATTGACGAGGTCTGGAGAACAATTACAAACTTAGTTCTGGTCTTACAGTTACATCATCCAAAAGCAGAAAGACCCTGCTAAAGCCCATCAGATAAAGTTAGAAGTTATTGTGAAAGCATTGAAATGGCTTGAGATGGATATGGATCTAGATGAGGTAATTATTTCTCTCTATTGTTATTTTAGTTTACTATATTACACAGTGGTTTTACGACCTACATTTGATCTTCTTTCCCCCCAGTTGGTTAAGGAATAAGTTTWTTCTTTTGCTGCAATTCTTGCAGGTGGAATGTATAATGTCCATCCTGATATACAAAAATCTTGTTAAAGGATACTTTGCTCACAAGAGCAAGGTGGTGGTTTTAAGCAAACAAGATCCTTTTCCTAAACTGAATGGCAAGCCAGTCAATTCATAGAATGCTGCCAGACCTTGGCGGATTTTACTCCTTTTTYTGGTTCCATGAAGTGATCTCGAGTATTTTGCAACAATATGCAACATACTCATTCAACAGTAAGAAGATGTGCTCCCAATCATCCTCGATATAAATGGAGTGCGCGTCTCGGTTCCGGGAATTCCTGTTGCAACAAACTTCACAGGGAACGTGCTACTTTCAAATATATATTTRAGCTTCCATGGCGATTTGGGTTATCTCTCTGTGTGAGGGTAAAGCGATGTTGTAATGGGTGATCATTAGATTGCCCCTGAAAGTTCKTTAA
Organism: Rhazya stricta; assembly: GCA_001752375.1. Lineage (NCBI taxonomy): Eukaryota > Viridiplantae > Streptophyta > Magnoliopsida > Gentianales > Apocynaceae > Rhazya > Rhazya stricta. The sequence goes on along the minus strand of MEJB01000007.1, from coordinate 5,388,301 downwards.
GCTGCGAGTCTTAGATTTGTGACTAGATTGAACTGCTCTGCTAGAATATGCTTGGTTAAGGAATAATTTATGTAGTAGAAACTACATTGAATATCTTCCCAATGTAATTGTTGCAGTCCACTGAATCTTATTAAGAAAGATCCAAAATTTGTTAGATTTTCAAGAATTGAGCTTGGTGACTTCRCAGTTAATGTCCGAGYGCAACTCTCARTAGTTGCAAAAAACAATTTCCTGCAGGTCATATTATTTTCCCCGTTTGCTTTTACTATTGTTCGGAAATCAGGAGCCAGTCTATACCGTTTTCTTGAGGATATGGATGGCTTTCCAAGGACTTGAAATCAATATTTTTTATTTTTCAACCATCCTTGAATATAGTATACATCAACTAAAATGTGACACGATGAAMAATGTTTTATAATGACAAGCCTCAAGTCCCATCATGCAGCTGCGACCTTATAACATGAATGCAGTGTACAAATCCCTTTTTGTGGCATTACTTGCACTTAAATAAATCTCAGAGCAAAATTGATGCAATTTATAACTGCACAAGAATAATTTGACAAATCACAAGAAAACAATCATGCTAATATATTAGACAGCTTCTTGTCTTCGGACTATGTGGATCATCCGCCAACTGTTGATGCTGCTTCAGACCATGAGGATGGTAACATGACAACAGTGCCTTTGAATGTCAAGCATCACTGGCAGGCGGTAGTGCACTTTCGATATTTGATGGCATCAGTATGTTAAAACCATCTGCAGCAGTAGACAGGAGCATTCCTGGGATTTGAGAGTGCCAGTGCAGTTCTTTCAAGTCTTTCTGGCCCTGTTAAATTAATTTGGGTGTTCAGCATACTGAAATGGTAAAATAAAACATCTCTTAGGAAGAAGTCAAAGATGTAACCTGATGAACAAAAAGAAGTTGTGGCGGAAGGTCTGCTGGGGCATCTATTCTCTCCTCTGTTTTCGCCCTGAATTCAGCTTCCTCTTCTTCATCTCTCTCCAAMGAGAGGTCCCATATTCTGTCCAAGATAAACAGTAAGTGTTCAGGGTAAAAACTGCAGATACAAGGAGTGCCGGTGACAGAGCAGAAATATCTAAAAMATAATGCATGTAGAGATATCCTACGTTAGTTGATTATCTGATGACGAAACTGCCAATGTAGAGGATTCATGAGGAGACCATTCGATAGATGTAATGGGATGCTTATGGTATTCAAAATGTGCTACAACGGCATCACCTTCCTGCACAGAAAGGCAAGAGAGGATAGTTAAAAACACACTCAATTGTCATCATCTACAGCAGGATTATTACACTGCCTTCACCAAGCTCCCTTTCATCGATTCTCCAATGAGCCAAGGTACGTGTTGGATCTTGTCCAACTTTTTACTGGAGACAAAAGCTAGAGTGCATATACAGAAATGCATATAAATAAACTACAATAAAAACATGTAGCTGCTCTAATAACCACCCAAAAGAATAAAAATAAAAATAAGAAACCACCTACTTCAGAGTCTAAAAATTCCATACCTTAAGCATTCTAAGATCTCGGATAGAAAATGTCCCATCATCACTGCCAGAAGCCATCATACAGCTCGCCAGTCTAATCAAAATTAAGGAGCAAGTAAGCAAGGTAATGTGAACTACATACATGATACTGGTATACTGAGTGCAACCAGAAATTCTTACCTGTTCCAAGAAATAACATTGACATCTGCTTTGTGTGCTTTTATACATGCTGCAGGGGATTTTCCTAAACGTATATCCCATATAGCAATGTTGCCATCGACAGAGCAAGAGGCAAATACATAAGGTTCTGTTGGACTCCACTGCACAAAAAATAAGTGGTTGAATTTATTATTCAAGAATGACCCATGTAAATAAATTCTCATCCATTACTCTACAGTTTGTTGATCACCAAAATCTAAAATTCTTGGAAACCTCAACTTCTGCTTCGTGGGGTTTCACTGCGTACCTGTAAGTCTTCAACACTTGCAGTGTGTCCAACAAAGGAAGTTTTATCAACATTCCATGTTGAACCAGATGTTGGCTCCCAAAGTTGAATACAATTCTTGCAGTCACCTATGGAAATCAAAACATCAAACACTCAGARAGGCGAGGGGCAATCATTTTTATTTGCATTTTGGAACAAATGTTAAACAAAAAATRCAGTACCTGAGATAAGCCTTCCAGGGACAAGTGGACTCCAGTCAATGGCATAGCCTTCATCTTTATGACCAAACTTGACTAAAGGTGCTTGATTTGAAACAGCGGAATCTGCATTGCTATTGTYCATCTCAGATTCAGCCAAAGCATTTAATTGAGGGCTGAGGTCCCAAATCTGCAAAGTCATGGTACGAATTAAAAGATTGGGATCTCCTTTTGAGGACCTAAGTATCTTTTTTATATCAAAATCTGTTAAAGATGGAAGGAACTGATGTTCTTTGTTGATAATGTTTMATAAATGAGCATAGCACTAAGTGATATTAATGCCTTTTATTGCCATAACCACTCCTGGATGCACTACAAKTGGCATATAGCTTGTCAAAACATTTCAAARTCCTTGGCCCCTTCATTCAGTTAAAATAGAGCGTCAAGRATTTCAWAATTAGATGATATAGTAGTAGTGTTGAGATTCCAAGGGCATGTTTAACAATCTTACCTCCCGGATTGTAACATATGTGGCCGGCTAGATACAAAAGAACCATATCATCTTAGCTTCCATTATTATCAAAAACCAATAGATTTCTTTAATAATATTTTCTAAACTGCTTATTCTACGGCTGAGGAATTAAATATTTTTAAAGTCCCCATGGTTCACTCTCCAATACAAGTGCCCATTACTGCAACCTCACTCCTATGTGAGCAAATTTTACCACTGCTGACACTGCACTAATAACTCATTGAAATTCTATTAGCAAGAATCTGACCTGAACATGGCCAGTATCTGCCCATGAAGCACATATATGAGGATTCTGAGCCATTGCACGTATGCGGTTAACACCTCCTTCATGAAACACCTTGCGTAGCTGTTGGATAAATTGATAAAATATTAGGCAGAGAAAAATACAAGCTACCTTAAAGGATCATGATCAAATCCATACATAAATTGGAAAATTCCCAGAACCTGTAGAATGGGGGTCCCAGATCCACCACTCTCCTCATCATCATCTTCATCGCTACTATCACTATCCATATCTGAGGCATCAGTATCGGGTTTCTTTGGAACTAATGCTCGCCTCTTACCAGAAACATTAGATATTTTAAAYATTCCAATAGAGTTCCAGGAAGCTTTCTCAGCCTACAAGAAAAGTAAAAACGCAAAATGGTAAACAGGTAATACTTTCTCCTGCCAGAAATTCGAAGAGGCAAATAAGCAGCATTAATTATCATATATGTAATCTTCTGATTAATAGTTAGATGAGAAGAATGCTAAAGATGTCATGCCAAGATGACCGAGAATTTGCATTTAACTGTCACTTTATAAAACCAGCTATATAAAAAGTTTGCTGAAAGAATAAATAAACAGCAGCCAGTTAATGCAAAATATGCAATTAATAAAACAGAAGAACTAATCAGCTCACCTGGGTTCCTGCAATGCAGTAAACTGTATGTGGAAACTCTGTGCGTACCAACCCCAACGAGTCGCGCAGTATATCGAAACTAACCAAAGACCAAAAAGAAAAGTAATTAATCTTTTACAATACTATAACTAAAAAAAAATCAAGAACTATAAAACAAATTCTCAAACATGTCACCAACCCAAAAAAGAATGTAATTTAGCTTTATAATCCCACCCAGTACAAATGATATCAATGATTATAAAACCGATTTTCACATGCTCAACATCTCATTAACCAAAAAAAGACTGTAACTTTATCTTTACAAATCCCACCCAACACAAATGATTTGCAGTGAGAAAGGGTTTCTCTGAGACATTGTGAAGAAACAAAGCAATTGACAACTTCCAAACAGAGTACCAATAAATGTATCCCCTCACAATATGTAGATTGAGATAGAAACTACCTCAAACAGGGCCATCCAATATTGAAAGCGTGAAGAGAGTTGTAAGCTGAAAGATCACATTGGAGCTCTTCACCTTCCTCCAACTTATCCACACCTGGCTGCCACACTTTTGCTGGCAGTGATGGAAATGTGTTTGAAGAAGAATCTTCCCCTTTTTTCGATCCCTGATGATGTTCATAGCAATACATAACCACAATTGTCTCAATTCACTGATTCCACAAACAGAAGATTTTGCTACAGAAGAAGAAAAAGATCGAACCTTGCTTTTACGCTTAGCCTTCTTGGGGTTCTTTATACTCCGCACCATCTTTGACAAATTAGGATAGCAGAAAAGAAAGAAAGAAAAATAGCACAGAAGAAAGAAAGTTTGGAATTTGGGGAATTTGGGAGGCAGGGGTTGTTCATAGGACAGTGTGGCGCCGAAAGCAGACGCACCCTCGAGAGGTTTAGGGCTTTTAAGCGTCAGGGGCGGCGCTCTGAAGGAAATAAAAGCAGGCCGGGCCGGGCCGGGTTATAGATTTATTTATTTCTCTCTTACTCCTTTTAGGAGTCCTTTTTCTTTTTTCTTAAATATAATAATTTTGCAATTGCCTAAAAAAGAACTCAGAAATTGTAATCTATTTGGAAAGAAGTACTGTATTTGTTACTATTTGACAATCCACTACCTCTATTCGGACTTCTAGAATACAGTTTAAAATTTTTTAATTTTGTTTCTCTGTTAATCTTATTTTTTGATTTGTTTAATAAATAGATAAAATATAAGTGTGAATTTGATGGCATGAAAAGTTACCATTAGATTCTAATGGACTCTCAAATACAAAATAATATAACAAATAAATATGATATATTTTATTATTACGATTWAATTARAAAGATAAAAAGATCAAGAAAACTTTATCGAAACAAATTTAYGAGATTTTTGAGTTTTTATTGCTTATGTAGATTAATTCTTTATCTATTATCTGAATTCATCAGTTAAAAGCTCAAAAAGTTTCGTCAAGAATTCAGATTGTTTTCAAAAAACATATGCATGGGAACCATCCTCAACAAGCTGGGCTTTGATCTTCTTTGCCTTATAGCACATGAAAGAGTCCATTGCAGGTTCCCTGGYGCGCTATAAATACAGTGACAACTGACACGAATCAAGAAGCTCGAGTCTATTCTCGAATTACATTTCAGAATCTTAAAACCTGTAAACGGATTTATACTTCCTTTGTTTATATAGTTTGTGCATAATGCAGAAACTTCTGAGCTCAGGGAATACTAARCTTGCTTCTTCTTTGTATTTAAAATGGAAATAGAAGAATATATATATAGGGAAGAAGAAGAAGAAAGAAACAGTGTTGTCAATGAATCATGTATGTGGAAACATTTCTCTAATACATCCATGCAAAAGAATCTAGAGAAAAATCAAAACGGAGAAGCAAGTTTTCTTCAATCCTGGGTGATGAAGGCGGTTCTTGATCTCATTTGCTTTCATCTGTAATCAAAGCAGCCTGGCAACGGGTCTGATTAGTTAGGCAACATTCTGCTGCCTATGTGATGGGCTTTAAAACTACAGCATACTAGTACTGTAGGTCCATCTTTTCCTCAGTTAATATTTGTTCATCCATGTATCCTGGAGTCTCGAAGAGAAGGTCATTTCTGCCTTTGTTGTTTTTTCTGTAGACAGAATCACTGGATTAACAAAATGGATAAAAGAATATTTGGCACCAAAATGATTTTTGACAAAGCATATTGAATGGCCCAGTWATAAGGATGCGTAGGTTTAGCCAATTCCATGTTCCTGATTCTTGKATGCTGCATTATGTTATTACTCTGGATCTTGCAGCCAACACAGTAACGTCTGAGTTTTTAACTTTATGAAAGAATATTTTGGAGAGGGGCGGGGGGGAAAGTAGTTTCAGGAACATAAAATTATTTCTTGATATAGCTATGACAATGAAAGTTAAAGACCATCAAAGCAAATGCCGAGTTAAATCTGAAAGGCCAGTGACAGACACACCTGGGCTCCCTTTGTCTAGTAAGTAGAACAAGAACTCCAAAACCCACAATCATTGCAACCTTTATTGCCTGAGAAGTACAAAAATAGAATTATTGCAGTTATATTTTTCTCCAGCAAGTTAAGAAAGCAAAAGCAGAAACCTTAGTGCTTATTCAATATTACATTCTSTTAAGATGATATCATRTCATGTCTAGCAAATTTTTGTTTTTCAATTTTTCTACAGTAAGGATGAACCAGGTTAAACTACGTATCTACATGTAAATGGATAATTGAGAGGACATGATGGTAACAAAACWTTAAAAGAATATCTAGCTAAACGAATATGCTCACAAAGGATCAATCACAAGAAACATTCTCCTACTAGGTCGGGTAAAAGTATCCATGGTAATAAATCGTACAAGGTTAGAGGGGTCTGATGTAACCTTCGCAACTAGTCCACCAGAGGCATCACCCGAGGAGCTCTCTGACCTTGATTTTCTCAGGTTGTGAGTTTTATTGTGATCCTTCTTCTTCTCATGCTCCGTTCCATGTTGTGCAGCAATCTGAAAGTATCAAGTAAAATTTCTGTAAGAATTGAAGTCACATATAGCCTATGCAAGCAGAAAAATCAAGTCTGCAAGGTAGGGTACTAGTCCATGACAGTATTACTGCTCCCTATAAACTGCCAGTTTGTATAATTATGTTTAGTATTGCAAAACTTTTTCTTAAGTTTTAACAGTCCGCAATCGTAGTAAAATCAGATAAGCAATAATTTCCCGCAATATGAGGCTACTAAGTTATTAAAGGCTAATATGTATAGCTGTATACTAAAGTGGTCTTTATCTCAGCATATCTTCCTATATAGGGTCTACCTTTCCTAATCTAGGTGAGGGATATACCCACCTTACGGCTGTATTCTTCACTTATTCTAAAATAAAAGCTGAGATTGTCAGGAAAAAAGTATTAACTGCATGCTATCTAAAGAATGCTAGTTCAACTTCAGAAACCAGCAAGAATTTCGGTACCTTATCCACATGTCCCAACACAGAGRAATCCTTCTTTTTCTGATGGGATCTGGCTCCAGTGTTGTGACTTCGTAGTAAATTCATTACTCTCTTACCTGCAGTTGTGATACACAAGTGTTTCCTGTCATTTGGGAATATCCACATTCCAGACTTCTCAAAACTAAAATACTCCTCCTCCCTCCTATATTCTAATGATTTTGATTTCTCATTGGAAGATACTTGAACACTAATTTCAGCTGAACCATTTCTTGCTCTCTCTTCAACATATGAAGTGCCACCAGAATTCTGTCGTTCAGCAGACAAACCAAAAGAAGAACCTCTTCCAGTATTACGATCAAGCTTTCTTTCAAAAATGCTAGATTTGGTAAGGGATGTTCTTTCCAAATCTACAGATGGTTTGGTCCGTTCTCTTGAACTCAAGTTTTTTCTCCTTGATCCAGTGGCAGCAGAATTGGACTGTTTCAATCTATTGGTAGCCTGAGACATTATATTGTCGACAAAGCGTTTACCAGAATCAATTTTCTCTCCTTTTCTGGTAGCTTTGAAGTCCCCTGCAACAAATGGTTTCTTGTGTCTTTCTAAGATTGGTTCTGCTGCTTCAGTAACATCCTTTGGGTCAGAATCCTTCAGATAACCTCTTTTTCCAACTTTCTTTTGTTCAGGTTTAACAGGAGATTTCAAATCCTGCTTGATCCAAATATAACATACCTTTGAATCTTATGTAAAGAAAATTTGACAAATGTACAGCAATATACAAGTGCGGGAGACTGGAAGTACCTGAGCTAGACTACTTTCAAAAGCACTAACTAATTTTTTCACACTGCTAGGGGTTTCCTCGAGAGGACCTTGCTTCTCTGATTTATCAACATGATCATCCTCTGGAGAAACTGAAGTGCTCTTTGCAGCAAACTCTGTTCCTGCGTATTCTGTCTTAGATGAAGTGTCTTGGCTAGAAACTGGTTTTACGGGAGTGTTAGGAAGTGGTGACTGGACTTCAAGCTTGGAATATGCCCTTTCATGAGTTTCAGGAGAATGTGCTTCAATCCCAAGAAATCTAGGACTAGAGAATGCCCCTTCTCTTTTGTATGTAGCCTTCTAAAAGAGGCGGCTTCACTGTTAGGAACTGACTTATTAATTTTTGTGGAGAAAAAAAGAAATGATTATCAAGCAACATGTTTAATCCTTAACTGGGATTTCTTGTTTGACAACAAGTCCTTGATCCTTTCCATAATTAGACTCTGAACCTTCAGATAAAATGTCACTATTTGATAATGGACTGACTTGCACGGGAACATCTTCAAGGCTCACTACTCTGGGAACAGTTCCTATTGGCGAATCTTGAGAAGACAGAGTAGTCATAGCATTAAGAAAACCCACTTCAGGAAAGGAGGAATCAGGCACATTTACAACTGGGGCAATTATTTGTCATTTCAGTTTCCCTTTATGCCTCCCATTGTCACACTATTCTTTCCTCTACTTTGAAAGAAATTGAGAGAACTAACCTGATACCATCTGCTCGGCTTGCGGAGATGACACGTCAGAATCACTTTTTGAACTTGCAATTTCCAATTGTCCCGAGATTACATTAGGAATACTCACTTGTTTCTTTTTCATTGCAGCTTCTCTCTACAAAAGGAAATAAAAGCGGCTGAGACCAGCATAAATAGGTAGATTCTATAACTTGGACGAGCAAACTTGAGGAACCAAATTTGAAATCAGCTACTAATCAGTTGCCTAGTTTATTCTGAAGGTTTAAGTCTCCTGAAATATGTCCCCACCTTTCTGTGAGAAATACCCCCTGGAAAACAATCAACTTCCCAGAAATGCAAAATTTTAACACTCTTTTACTTTTGAAACATAACATCTCCAACCAACACAACCGGTGTACTATTTGTGTACACAACTTGGTCTCGTACACACACAATAATTTCTAGCTCATCGTAGAAGTGGATGACATGAATGAGTGCAAGAAAGTACCATAGAGCGAATGCGGTTTCTCTCTGCATCACTGAGAATGAACTGTAGTTGCAAATGCACGTGGCCACTTCCATCGAGATGGAAAATCTCATTCCAACAGACCTTTTCAACAATTGACATCGTCTGAATRACTGCCATGGCCCCCAAGAAACCCCTCCATTAGGCTCAATRTAGACGAAAACCACAAGGGCCACCTTCAAAGTGTTCAAATAGAAAAGTAGATGATATACCTGTATTAGATATTTCATTTCCTTCAGCATCCTGAAGTGTGACAACTAAATTGTCACGAAAGCTTGTCAATGGGCTGCAAAAGATTAAGATATTTAGTTCTGTTTTCCCTGAACATGCCAAAATGATAAGAAAAGCAATAAAGACCAGTTTGAAACTACAACGAGGTTTAGAATCATTACAAAGAGAAATCCCCCACATCTGAAGTTTGATACTCTTTTTTCGCCATGGCAACTGCATTATCAGATGAAAAAGACCAGGTACGTTCTCCAGTAAAATATGGCTGGTAAAATTAGTGAAAATAAACTACTGAAGAAGAAAAGGAATGTAGGGAAAAACATCCGGACCAGGAAAGGAAGGGTTGGTCATTGCAGTTCTAACTACTTACCTTTCAAGACTATTGATGGTGATGCAAGGCCCTTGAATTCCAAAACTGCAGTGCATCAAATAAAGCGAGTAAATTTTGTTCTAAAACGCAAGAGTTCATTAGATGGAAGCTGTCAATACCTGAAACTTGGATAGTTCCTGGCATCAGAAACGAAACTCTCGCAGAGAACCAACTAATCGAGAAGCGTTGGTGACCACTTTTCTACGAAAAAATCCAGCTTGAATCTTATTGGTTCAAGTCAACTTGAAATCTTTGTCCCCGAGAATGTGGGCTTTTCTTGCAGAATACAKTTAAAAGTAAYAAAACTAGGATTAGATAGAAGCTCATGGATGTGGTTGGGCTTCAGAAATGGGGTCCATCAACTTCCAAGCTGTTCGTTAACCACCTCAAAGGACACAAAGCAAAATCTGTWCTTTTGTCTCTCGCTCCCTGATTAGCTGCGTCTCGTCGCTTAATCCGCAAAAGATCAGGCCGTCTAAACAGATCAATACAAATTTTAGAGCYAGAAAATTTGAGATTATAAAAGTTGATTTCTTACAGTTTAGTAGCCTTTGGAATATTGCCATTTCAGAGGCTGCTTATACATATTCTCCTCAATCTTTTCCGCTTCCGATTACAGTTRATTTGCTCAATTAAGAACTAGATAAGTAGCTAATGGCTTCTTGCATATACATTTGGTTCAAGAATTTTTTGTTCGTATCAAACATAAGATGGCATCGGATGGGAATAACAAGACTCTATGGCTTAACGAGTTTCTTCCACATCAAAACCCTTACTCCAAGATCACACGCGAATTTAGCAGGGCTTTACAGAACACGAAGTATATTCTTCCATGGACAGCCATTGAAAGAGTACAATTGTTAAAAGCCACGAGCCAAATATGCCTAGCAGACCATTACTGATAATGAGCAATACTTTCTACGCTTGCAAACAGGTGAGCGTAAAGCATTGCATACGAGAAAGCAAAAGCATCATACCAAAATATTTAAAGGATCTTACCTTTGCTAGGAATTTCTTCTCCATGCTAAAACTTGAGGTAAACGATATTTAGGATGGTGAAGTCAGAAAAATTTGACCTCAAAGATTTGCTAGCAAACTGGCAATTCATAGGATTTACACARTTGTCAATCAAGAATCAGTTAAAGATAGCACATCCTAAAGAATAGGTCAGTGATGAATAAACCAATGGGCTTTCAGATCATTTGTGTAGATTCCATGTCAATGAACTACTTCAGAAGAGCTATCCTTTTGTTTAAATTCTCTTCTGCTGCTTATGATTCTGGGTTTCAGCTTTTTGTTCTCTTGAACAAACCAAATAGATCTTGTTCTTGATCTTTGGTAGTAGGTTGCTGCTGCATGCTAACCAAGTCAGGCAGAGGAGTAAACACTGGTTCCTCGTAAAATTGAGTAGTTGACTCAACTGGAAGGGAAGGTGCCTGTTCTGCAGCAATGCTTCTCTGTTCCTGACTGTTTTTCTTTCTTGGCACGGTAAAAAGGTAAGCTACAAAAAAAAAAAAAAAAAATGAAGTTAATGTGCTGGCTGATAAGTTCTGGATCATGTTCAGTGATCACTACACAGAGAATATTAAAAAGCTAATACTGTGTGTGTGTTTTGACTGGAAAATGAAAACAGATGATCTCAATTAACAAGAAAATACTACTACTTGCCAAAGAGAAAAATATCAATCTGCAAAGCTTTTAAAGGATTTAATCTTTTAAAGGTTTAGCTTAACGCACGATAAAAGAATAGTCAATTAGCAATAAACAAAATAATAGAACTCATCTCACTAGTAAGAAACAAATAAGGAGGGAAYGGGAAATAGAGAAATCCCTCATTCATTCTCTTATTTCCCACTTTTTATCCATCAGTATTACAACTCATATAATTGATGGGTCATTGACAGTAAGAATTCTATTTATTATGATTGGCATAACAAATACTCAGAGTAGGCAAAAAAGTGCATATCAGTTGCAGACTTAGGTAAAATGTGAAGATATTGAATGTCTAGAAAGAAGGATAAGGAAGAGAAAATATAACATCCTAAGGGCCCAACACACAAAATCCTATCCTTTCCGAGTTTTGAGTTTACACCTTGCACTTCAGACAGAGATCACGTTCTAAAACACACAAATGCTATAGGTGCAGTAGAAACKTCGTTAGAGTTTCACAATTGAGTAGCTTATTATTTCATATCAATGAAAAGTGGCAATCAAACCAGGCAAGCAACATCATCATTGAAACTTCATCTACATCTGTGTCCAAATCTTATAACCAAGCAAAACCAGATAWCTAGAGCTGAATTTTTGTGTTTAGACTGGTAGGCTTGTAGTTTCGGCCCTGCTAGTACACATCCCAATAGTCCCCAAGTCAATTTGATGAAACATATTCCCTCCAAATGAGGAGTATCTAGAAGGATCTTTGTATAGAAAAAGGTTCTTCAACAATACTAGACCTCTTGATCCATGAGCAATCAAATGAGTATCTTACACATACGATGCTGTGAAGTAGTACGCATCCGGATTTTACAGTAATCAATTTAATCTCCATCTGATATTTAGGCTTTCGGGCTATTTAAACTAATATCATCTTCCGATTCCCACCTTCTTTTCCAACAACCAAACCAGCATAAAAAACCAAAAAAATTGAGATTTACAATATCCAACAAAACATATATGCACAAAGATTAGTACTACAAATGAATGTCCCATATTCCTGACGAAGATCTTATCCGTGGCTCGAACTTTAAACTTAAATGTAATCTTTACCAGGTGATACTAATCATGGCAACGTGCAAAAGGGATCAACTCATAACTCTGCAAAGAGAGATCCATTCTGGATGCACATAGATATAAAACTTTCTTATCCGAACACCACAACAGTTCTGTATTCTGAATATTTTGTGGTAATGGTGTTTCTTTATGTGGGAAATTGAGGCTAGAGTTTTGTGAATCTTAGAGATTCGAGAACATTGCCATTCTTTTTGCTAAAGTCAAAGAAGTGAAAATAGTGCTGCAGATGAAATCTCACACCCAAGCAAATAATTTATGAATTCCACAATCTTAACTCCAGAACAAGGTCTGTGGGTACATATATTAAGAAATTGCAAATATGGAGCTACATATTATATGACAATGAAGTAAGCAGGAAAAAATAAGAAGTTATACATAGGGAGCAAATTGAGGCACTTGTAATAGATGTTTTATCACAAGTTTCCAATCATTYCACATGTCSGATTATTATCACAACTGCCAATTTAGAATATAATTCACATAATCTTAAGATACAACTTATCAATTCAAACAAACCATGACCAAAACACACATCTAATTTCAGGACTTCTGTAAGCAAATGCCAAGAATTAACACTATTGTGTACGGGATCATTAGCATCAACTAGCTCCCCAATATCACCCTCCCCATAGACAACGATCCCAACTTTGTTCTCCACTTTTTTAATAAGCAATTAATTCCAATAAACTTACACGACCTAGGGAATACATTCCGAAGAAAACCCATTAATTTGAAACAGAAAACCCAGCTCAGGAAAACGAAGAAGGATACAATGTGAAATATTAGAACACAGAAAGCAATCGCATATTTCGCAGAAAAAAGAACAAAACTACAACAGAATCATTCAAGTATTGAACACATAAAAACCTCTCCAAAACCTTTACTCGTCCAGTATCACAGTGCAAATTCAACACTACACAGAAATAAGTTTCCATCTCTTTATCTATCTCTGTTCTTGCATTTCTACATCATAAGAAAACAAATGTGCGAGTTCATACTGCTGAAAGAAGAAGAAGAAAGAAACGAACCAGAGAAGGTTTTGGTTGCTTACCACCGAGAGCAAAGTTGCAAATTAGAAGGACACGCCAGCCAAATTTCATACGCCGGAGTTGCAGCGCCTTTGGGACCTGACGTCCGGAGGGTGGAATATATTTCGGAGCACCTTCCATTTTTTCTCGTCTTCTTTCGTGTATGATCAGCCAGGGTATTTGGTCCTCAACCGGGTTAAGAAAAATCGCCAATCGGACCGGATGTTCTACTAACCAAAACCTCGARCCCACTTCCAAGCCCTAAATTAAGCTGCCCGTCCCCAAAGCGTTCAAAATTTGTATTAGTAGTTTTTCTTTTTCGTCCATTTATATATGAGAATGAAATATGTGAATAAGATATCAAACTTGTTGTCAATCAATTTAAGGGATTTCTAGTTTAAGTACGACCTGATCAGATAAGATTTTTGTGTATGATAAAATTAATAATTGTTYTGARATGTTAAGAATTATAATGCTTTGAAATTCATATATGAATTATCTYATTCGATCTTAATCCTTTGACCCCTTACAAATTTCGTTCATAATATGCAGRTAAWAATGAGTATGATAGTGAATTTTGATTTTTGTAAATTGCCCWAGCACTTTTTTATGAATTTTTGAAAAGACAAAGACCCTTAAATTACATCTAAGCCCTTCTTTTTTGTTATTTCATAGGTATTTTGCTTTCTAATATGGGGTATAAGTGGAAAAATATGGTATTAGAATTAGTCAAAATAATAGAAGCACTCTATATTTTCAAGTATTAACATTTTAACGATCAAAGTATGAACAAAAATGATTAAACTTAAGTATGAATCACATACTAATCTTATAAGCCTGGTGGTTTCGGATTTAGTCCCCTGGATTTGTCTAATTCTTCCAAGTTATGAACATTCATTGAGTTGTGCAACGCAGCAGGCAGGAGCTATGGAAAGGGAATTTAGAGAGATCGATCCATGATCACAAAATTACAATCCCCAACTTCGACTTCTCGGGCCTCCAAGAGCTGATGCTCACTGTGAATCATCAGGCTTATCGTACCCTCCCCACCTCAACACACACACAAACACAGAGAAAAACAGGAGAGAGACTCTGAATGTTCACAATCATGATTGAACAAGCCAGTCAGGCCAACCGTGTAAAAAGTAAATCCCGTTGTTTTTTTTCTTCATTTCCCATGACCACTTGTTTTGAAGCTTTCTTCCTTTTCTGTCAGCCAGTGATCAACTCTACCACCAATAATCTTCCATGTCATRGATCACCAYAAGAATTTATGCATGTTTAACTTTGAAGGGCTTATATCTAATACAAGAAAAGTAGCTTATTATACATGCATACAAGTGTTTTATAAGCAAAAACTCCACCAATTGGATTTGTCTTTGAGTTAGAGACTGTCATTATTACTAGAATTTGAATTTTTCATATGATGCTAGACGAAGTGGCCAAGTGAGGGATCAAATTCTTTATGCTAATTGAGCCATTCAAGAAATGTTTCAATTAGCAAAGAAGGGATATGCATGAAAAACCAAGAAAATCAAGAAAGTAGTAAATATTTTAAGATGAATTCACACCACGGAAAAGATAGATAGATKGAGAACGAGGGACCCSAATTTCGGTTATCAACCTCTTCAAATCTATTCATAGGAGTACAAAATCACACACCAACTTATTGTAGTTCTTGATTATTAGATATTGGTACGTAGGTTACTCTCTCTCTATTGGTCACTTTCCTGCTGATCTCACACTAATTATGATCCTATTGCATCGAGCTAGAATAACAAAAGAAACCTAAGGCATATCCAAAGACCAGTACTGAAACTTCAACCATGAACGAGGCCGCAAGATAGAGCCATTAGCAGGATTGCAGCTTCCTTCTCATCTTGTGGAAAGACACGGTGAAAGGCCAAGTTCTTACTCAAATTGAATAGGAAGTCCTCGAAAACGTTTTCCTTTTGTGCATGATCAGACGATTCGGCAGTGAGTTTACACCTCTTCTTGAATTGTGCAGCATGACCATCGCTCTTTATCTTCTCTTTGTTGTGAACCTTGATCTTCAATGCTGCTGTTTCGGACGTTGGGCCTGCGCCGTTTCCTGCTGCGGCAGCTGCGGCCATGGCCCTTCTCGCCTTTCTTTGCCGGATTCCACATGCGTTGCAAAGTGACTGAAAAAATCGATCAAAAGTTGTTTGATTATCAAACTGAAAATGTACAAGTGATTCTATATTAAATGATAACCTTTTGGAGTTTAATGAATGAAGACAATACCTTAGGACCCTTTGGGCCACTTCTCCAGAGTGGGGTCTTAGTTGTGTTACAATCTGCACAAACCCTAACTAGGGGGCTGCTGTTGTATGAAGAACTGTTGCTGCTCAAGTGATCACCTTCAAACGAAGATGATCCTTGCTTCTGATCTTCAATCTTCACCGTATTACTACTGCTCGCTGAGTTCTTCATCTTCTGCATCAACCTCATCTTTGAAGATATCCACTTATCTGGATTTTCCTCAGAGTTTTTTTCATTCTTCCACAGAGTTAGCTTTAGGCTTTTGCTATCCTTCTGCTGTAAGGCATGTGATCCGGCTTGATTCTCATCCTAAAAGATCAAAGAGTGTGATTCTCGTGATTATCAGAATACAAAGAAATCATATAATTTGAAATTAAATACAACTTGAGGGAGTGATCCTTGCGATCAGATTAAGAAAATAAGAAGCGTAGCGCAAACCCTAACTACAGAAATTTAAAACTAATAACCAAATCGTAAAGCACACCTCTTGATGATGCGGTGGCCGGTGCATCAGAGCTTGATAGTATTCATTTTGATCCTGAGGTGAGTTGAAGAACACATGACACGAAAGGGAAGATGAGGAAGCAGAATTGTAATTTGGAACAAAGAATTGGTGATGCTGATCATGATCCTCACTGGGCTCATGAACAGGAAATGGAGAAGGAGAAGAGTTTATGTAATTAGGAATCATGGGGAACAGAGAAAGAGAAGCAAGCTAAGAGAGGGCTACTGTTGTGTGATGAAAGAGGTTTGAAACTGAGAGACGAGGGGAAGTAAACAGAAGGATAATGGGGTCTGAAAGGGCCTAATGAGAAGAGTTAGAAAAGGCTTTTAAAGGAGAAGCCAGCAGTAGCACTTGGTTAGGGGTTCACGTGACTTCATGGAAACCAAACAAACAAGTTAAAAGGACAAAACAAAAAGGAGAAGAGCAGAATGCTACCACACGAACATATGACAGAACCCTATCTTCAAAAGTTTCCACCAAATTAATCTTAGTTTCATAAAATTAATGAATAATATACAATATGGAGTAGATAATATCTTAGCCACACATAGCACCCCCTCTTCCTTGTACCCTCACTCACATCATCAACCGAATATCGATCTCTTCCCTTTTCCTTTTACATTCTGTCTTAATATTTTTTTTTTACTTGTCACATACGGAGAATTGAGGGGAAATTCAAGGTTCTGCAGTTATATATTTAGAGTGAACTCGTTTTTACGTTGAATGAGGAAATCCACATATTGCACGTGGACTTAATAATTAATCAACTAATCTTCTTCAGAATGTGTGAAGCAACTATAAGCTTAAGCGGCTTCTTGCATTCCTCTTGGTTTGCATTATTGATATCGCAACAAGTTGATATATCAGTTACTTCACTGCAATACAAAGACTAAGAGGATATATCTCTCCTGCAGGTTTTTGAAGCATATAGGCTGCATGGATGATCAGTTGCTTTTCTAGTGCCATTAATGACGTTCGGATTTTTCGCAGGAATATTGTTAATGTTGAAGATGATGAGCAGAAATTGACTAGATCTGCATGGCAACCATCTTCACATCACCTTAGTGTTGCCAAACTACATTCAATGCTGTGCAGGCAAAGGACAGGAAACAGCTCGCTACCTCTCCCCACACCCATATTATGAACCTTTTTTGTTTTTCATCTTTCTTTTCTACTTTGCTCCAGTACAGCCGGGCCAGTTAATTTTTATCCCCACATGATTCTCCTATTTTAACAGTATATATGTTCAAAGTTCAAATTAAAAAGATCTTGCCGTCGAAGTAATACATACTAGAGTTGATCCCTGGCATGCTCATYAGTTATCAGTATAGTCCGGTCAAAAATAAGAGACGAACTATGTAAATGCCAATCGATAGATAGGGTTGCCTTAAAGCCAGAAAATTCTCCAAAATTAGAAACTCTTCAAGTGCGTTTAGTAAAAGTTTCGGCCACCAAATATTCTGAAAGCAACTTCTATTTTACCCTTGCAACTAGCTCCCAGGAGGAAGCAATGTTGGTTTCTACTCACAAAGCCGCTGCATTTAGATCGAAGCTGCGAAAAGATTGTTTCATTTTTCCAATTTTAACTTTTAGTATATGTCCTCGGGTAATTCTGGTTAGACCAAGTACACAKCGATAATTGATCCATTAGTCAACTATTTCCAGAATATATTCACGAGAATGGTTTTTCTAATCAACAGCTTCTGGTGATCAATGATTGGACCACTGTGTGGCCAGAGACGGAATGGACAGACCAATTTGTATAAACAAATAATGACAATGTATACAGATTATTATTCTTACAGCATCCAAAATTTAATCGCAAGACTCCCTATCTATGGATGATCAATATACTGTGAATGAGTTGTGGTAATTAGTCCTTGAGATAAATATATTGATCAAGAATTATTGGTCATATCTTTTAAGGTACGCTTTGTGTTTAAGGTCAATGGGACAGGGATGATCTGATATCCACTTCACCTGTCTGCAGCATTTACACAAGACAAGTATTCCTCAACATTAATGACAAATTATAAGCTACCTTTTAGGTTCTGGCGGTGGAGTTTGATTGTGATTGTTAGAGTTTGCCGATAGTATTATGCTCATGATTGACTATGTTTTCTGGACATTCTTTGGATACTTTTCAGGTTAATTACACATACTTTTGTTTGTGGATTACTTCAATTGACAACTAAACTTTTGAAGTTTTAATTTGATCACTTTGTGCACCAATTCAAGATTTTGTTCAAATGATTTMGATTGGAGTGAAATGTCCAACCGCTTCTTCGTGTTCTGCCACCGCGGTGATAAAAACCCTCCTTCTCTTCTCTTCCTCCGGCCCCCACCCCGTTGGCGGCCATCTTCTTCAGATTCTGAAAATCAGCAAGTGAGCCCGCAAGCCAACCCATAAATTCTCTCCTGTAAGTGTCTCCATAGATCAATGGAGAGCACAACGCTTACAGAAGCACCCGCTGCTTCCCTCCYCTTTCTTCTYAACTTTTTGGGGTTGAAGGCGGGTGGTAGGGTTGGGATGCAGAKGGTTGCTTTTGCAACTTCATATTCATCTTCTTCCCTTTTCTTTCTATTTTCTGTTAACGAATGAGGTGAAAAAGAAGGGAAAAATAATGAGACATTTCATAACTTGATAYTTCATTGGTGTATTTGACAATTTGCCAAATAATTAACATTTTCSTTCTTTAGAAATTGATATTGATCACCGTCACAAATTTCATCTCCCAGTTGAATATTCTGACGATTCTAAGTTGAGATTCGTGAAATAGGAGAGACATTCTCCAGTTGATAAATGTCTTTRTGATCTCATTGTTGTGCAGCCTGCTGCAGGTTTCAACACTTTAAATATAGAATCGAGGGCAGAAATATCCCTGGACTGAGAAACATACCATTAATGGGGCGTTGAATCTGGAGGAAAAACAAAAAACAGATAAAAAATATGTACTTTTTGTCTTTATAGAGAGCCGATGATAATATCAATGAAAGTATTCCTTTTGTGTAAAAGAAAAGGAAAATTATGGAGAGACATACATATTTTTTACGATAACGAGAATGGCTACGTATGCTGCTTTCGAGTCACTCCTGCACATGTTAGAGCTGGAGACACAGATTGAGACATCCTGAGAAATTATCATGTTCGCTGTCAGTAATATCAGGTCTGTCCAAATGCAGGTTGTTTTCATATTGGTGCTCGAAAATCTTAGGGGCCATGGCCTTCTGCTACATGACACTTTGATCAATGTCAAAAGGTCCCATTCTTTCTGTCTCTCTCTCTCTAGATAAGCTTACCACCGATCGCAGCGGATTCATGGGCAAATTAGATAGATCTGTAGCAGGAGGAGGCTAGCTGCAGCTGCATGCTGATAGAAACCTCTTCTCCTCTTCTTCTTAGGGTTTATGCAGAAGCCGCTACCATATCCACAAACGATTAATTTACGGGTTTTTCTTAATACGTGTAGATAGTAAGTCCAGTGATAAAAGATAAACCTGCATATTTCTGATAACTAAGGTTGAAAAACGATTTTACCAGATCATCCCGACAAATTCATATATAAGATAAAAATCGTACCTGGTAACTTGTTATTTTAAACAGCACCACACAGATATGATGAGACATAACTGGTGCTTATCATGTCATAGTGCACAGGCATTGGTGATGAACAAACATGATCTTTAGTTACAGCTGAAAACCAAACCGATTGATTGGATGGATCATTAAGAATCCACAACCTTAGAATTAATAGTTTCCATTATCTGAATGTACTGGTGATCATGATCTGAATCCTTAAAGCTCTACCAGTGGCAGCTGGTCCGGGTTAAAAAACATGGAGATGGGCAAACCTCTCAAAGCTGGACCAATCCAGAGTCCCTTCTTGGCATATATCGAGGAGTCTTATCTTTCTCAGTTTTAGAAATCCTATAGGAGTAGTATTCAAGCTTTTTCACAGTTTCTGAGACTGTTTCTATCGTCTGCAGGTTATAATTTTTGGCTTAAAATAACGCAGTTGAGCCATTTTGAATATTTGTTTTTGTCCATGAAAAGAATTGTTGATTACACAAGTCCTTGCTGATCGGTCATTTTCATACATAAACGGTAATTGCAGGATTAAAGTACAAACGACAGCCTTGTGGGGACAAATTCTTTTACTCCTCCTTACTTTTCTATCTTATATATATATATATATATATCTTTTCAAGGAAAACAACGTTTGCTTAGGTAGATCTTCTAAGTCATATAAAAATATATTTGAATCAATCGCCATGGCAAAAGTGATAGATTTTCAATTTGATTCATATCTCGTTCTAATTAAGGACGAAATCAAGATAATAGAGAGCGACAATAATTGCCTCCTCTAAACATCTTTTTTAAAATTTTCATCACATAAAAATATATGTCATCTCTTAATATTTTTTCATTTATTCTTACTCCTTACATGGTCCTTGGTCGTGGCCATCAATCATAGGAGGGAGAAAATGAGAGTTAAATCATTCAAATTAGATGGTTAATCGGGCTTTATGAGCTGGGTTAGGACAAAGTCAAGTTTGAGTGTGACACWTTTGAGACTAAGCCCATTTTGTAGTAAGGCTCTCAAACGTTGAGCCCAAACTAGGTTGGTGCSAGCTAAGGCCGACCCAATATACAATCTTRACTTGAGCTTGYAGAAAATACTTTGATCAMKTCAAGAATACTTCTTTAAGGCCCAAAGATCSGTGGACCTGCCCTGGTTGGGGCTAACTCTTCTGGGTCAAGAATTTTACGAGGCCCGAGAAGTCTGACATTAGTTGATATACGAGTCAAATTCGAAACTTTCGCCCAGTAAATAATATTTTTTTTTGGAATTTTTCAGATTTTAACTCTAGCAAATTTACTAAATGCATTATTTGAATTTGATATTACATTTTATATAAGCATTGATGATTTTAGGTGTTATTCAGATAGTGCATTCGGATTAATATTTATATAAGAGAAAATAATATATTTTCTAATTGAACGTCCACGTCGAAATGATTAGCAAAAAATAATGAAAAATAGATTTTATTACATTATGAGTGGATGAGAGAGGAGGATTATATGGTTGTTGATGGTAAAGAAAGCATATCTGGATATGGTTGTTATCAGTTATGAGAAGGCTCAAATCCTCCACACATAAACACTCGAGGAGGATAAGGAACATATTTTTCCATGACATGTAATGATTTTGATGTTAAAATAAATAAATAAATAAATAAATAAATAAAATATAAATATATATATATATATATATCTTTTTAAATTTAAAAGAAATGATTATAAATAAATTGGGACGGCTGCTAAAACTTGCTTCGATGATGTAAAAGGTGATGCAACTTTGGGAACATCTCCTTTAATTAAAATCCTTAAGTAATTAAATTTAAATACGATACGTTTTTGTACATTGCAGTTCTTATCCTTAATAAATTGGTATCTTCGCATTAGAGTTTGGATAATTACGAATTATTAAATCATTAACAATTCCACATATTTTCTTAATTACCTAAACAATATTTTTCATGAATTCCCAAAGCCGCCCAAATTTATAGTCCCGCTTGGATCACGCATCGTCGTAATCCAGTCTTATTGGGGGSCCCAAYTGAAGAAGCCCATGTTTACTGCTTSGAAGGATAAGGCCACTTGACTGCCCCGAGTGACATTTGGAACAAATTTATTTGACGATTATTCGACTAATTAAGTATGTAATAATATGTTTAATTAATAGTAGTTATTAATCGAATTAGGGTAGTTATATCCTACATTTTGGAAAAAAAAAAAAAAAAAGGTCGATAGATTAATCATTGATTTCTTGACTGGTAATTTAAATCTTTTAATTATTCCATTCCCTTAAAATTTCAAAGAGAGAAAAAAAAAAAAAAAAAAGGGAGAAAGAAAAGTAAGAGGGTTTAGTTGTTTTTCATTGTGAAATTCATTTATGGTCGGCTTATCCATCCACCAAAGAAAGTATCTGTCAAGTTTGAGTGCACCGCATTTTTTCAATTATCCACACAAAAGTCGTGYACTAGTGCTACTGTAGTTGTTCTATTGACCCTATCGCCACATACATCAGAACATGAGGCCTTTGGATTTGGTCCCGAACTCTCCCAACAGTAGCGCTGCTATATTGGGATTTGTTATGAGATTTGACCTCCAACTTCTGCAATGAGAGGTGAGTAGTTATTGCCCCCAACAATAWATGCAGTAAGTTCAAGAAACCTACCAGAGCTTGAGTCTGTTTCGGTCTGAACATTTGAAGATTGCTATGGTAGGCAGTGGTTGAACAAACTGGAAATGAAACGACAACAGCAGCAGTTGTTTCAATCTCTAYTGTGTTTTCTTGACACATTTGAGTGAATCCCATTTCAGATGATAACCAAGAAAGAATGATGATAATTGATAAATATGGTCATATCAATATCAAGAAACTGCTTACCACAACTTAACATTAGGTGAACCTAATGCATTGCCGATCAAGTCAAAATCATTATGTCATTCGATATGGAATATGGATGATCACGCTTAACAAACAAAACCCTCAAGCATTTCATCAAACAATAGGCGGCAGTGACCATAACTAACTGCTACAAAGGGACAATAAACGAATCAAGAATTTCATCGAGCACTCGTCTTCTTAACCTACCAAGTCAAGTATTCAATTGTTGAGCTATTATTCTATCATCTTAAACGCGGTTACTAGTAACCTCCATGACTAACTGCAAGAAAGGGACATTAAGTATATACTTGTGGATAACTCTTGAGAAGAAGCTGTCTTCCAGAATTAAATTGCAGGAAATGTTTTCTTATTGATTTTTGGGATTGCTTGCAAGCAGAAGATTGAATCTATTTCAAAGTTGATTATGACATTTGCATTTTTCAAGTCAAGAAATTTTAAAAAAATAAAATGACAATTCGACTTGAAAGTCACCATAATTGAAAACTGAGATCGTCAGGCTGTCTTCATGAGAACATTAATTTCTGGGTTTTTATTTATTAAGAATATATATCAATTGGGAATCTTGGAAACAAGGCGTAGCATGCGGTGAAGCAAAATCAWCTCAAAATATTGTTAATTTTCTCGAGTGGAGCTTCCTTAGTTGACTTGAGAAATTTAGAATTAGTTAGTGTACTAGAAGCTCTTCGGCCTACATATTGGAGAAAGCATGGATTATTGCATGGTAACGCTTGGTGGGATTGAAAAGTTGATTCCATTTCAGAAAAGATAATTAGATGAGAAGTCACTATTCAGCAATTCCTTGCTTGAGGGAAACTCTCATTTGATATCCTAGTCATGGATTTGAGTACATGTTTTAGCAAATATCTGGATATGGTTATCATAGGACCAAACAAAGGGCCCTCTCTGCATTCCTCAGTTTGCTGCTAAACTGGAAAAAGCCTCTTCTTATAGTTCTTATGTGGCATTCTGATCCTTTTCTACAGCCAAAATGTCCTCTTTTCAGCTAATATTCTTATCCTATACRAATGATGGATTGTGGATATGATTTTAGGCTTAAAAAGTTACGTTGGATGAAAGCAATTTCATTCAAGATTGTGTTTCTTGATATAGAATTCGAGGAACGACGTAGGACCCTTCAGCCTCCCTTCCGGACGTGGCATCTTCATCCTGGGATTTAGACTCTTGTGCATGAGAATAGTCTGTCTTAATCAGCTTTATCTCTGCTGCATTCATGATTTTATGAGGTTTCTTGACTCTGCTTAGCAGCCCTTTACTTTAGTTGCTCAAATTTGATCTCAGGTGCAGATTATCTCTTCTCGCGCGAGTAGTATGTTAGATTAATCTTTCATGTATAATACAGATTGTTTCTATCAATAATTCATATTCAACTACCTATGTTAGAAAGAGAAAAAACAAATGGAAGGATGATGTCAAGTATCCGAATGCATATAGGAAGTTAGTAAAACATCCGAGTTGCCTGTGGAATTTGATGTCTGTTTAGGTGTATAAGGACAAGGTAATGGGTTCACATTTAAGTAAAAAACAGGGTGATTTTGGTCAAGTATGGCATGCCAGTTTCGTAGAGAAAAGGGACGATATTGGTTTACTCAGGAATTCAATTGTGGACTACATTACAAATGCTACCATGAAAGAAAACATTGGTCTTTCTTTATTTATACTCAAAGGTTAAGAGTTCCACAAGGGGCAGCCAAGTCTTAGATATGGTGAAAGAGTCAGTAACTCCATTAGCATAAACAAATTCAAGTTATTCGGAGTCAAAAGAGGGCAAATAGCAGTTTTCTGTACTTCTTAATTTGACTTTGGCAAAGTATCAAACAGCTTGTCTGCAAATAATTGTACTAAAGGGATCTTCTTTTGGTGTCCTTACCTTGCATCCATTATGCAGTATCAGAAAAGMAGAAAAGCAAGGATGCTTTACTTAACTAACAGACTAGGCATTAAATCAACTACAAGATTTTAACCATCTTAACCGKGCCATGTTTAAGTCATTTCAAAATGTTCCTTAGAACAACACTAAAATTCAAACTCTGACACTGTATATCAAWCAAATACTCGRGTAGAATTAAATGGTCAATTCAATAATTTATCTTGTTTTATGTTTTTGGAAGTGAGTGATAAATAAGATCAAGTGGAGGGGCATTTTTGTCAATTAATAAAAATTAAAAAATAAAATAACCAAAAAAGGAAGGAAGTGCTCCTAATTCACACCATCAAATCGATGAAATAATGGAATCTGGAACGTCAAATTGTGGTTCAACATCCCCATTAATAACAAAAAGGCCCCTGTTTTTTGGGAAATTGCGTCTGGTCGTAAATACGCTCTGCAAATAGTCCATTCTCTTTCCATAAAAGTTTTGTGCCTACAAAGTTTGAGCTTATATGTTCATTTTGACCCAAATAAAAGCAAAATTACCATCTTTTCCAATCCAGCCACTTGGGACGGCAAAGTGGGGCTTTATGCTCGACCTAGTTAAGAATTTTGAATTAAAATTTCTTCAAATAAAAGTTAAATTTTTCGWGTTCAATCCGAAAGATTGACATGTATATGAGCAATAACATAAATAGTCAAAAAGGGATGAGACTGGACATGTGCAATTTATTTTCTCCACTCTTTCTGTGGCTTTAGTTCTCTTGAAAGAAATGGGCAGTGGTGGGTAGTCTACAACAGAAAATTTGGGGAACCTGTAAATGGCTGTTGAGTTGTTAGTTGAAAAGAAACCTAGAAGGGACCTTTCTATCTCTTTCGGGTTTAACCTCTCCTGCATCTGCCTTATAGACATCATATCTTCCTCTCTTGTACGCCTTGTTTTCGCAGATCCATCAAACTTTACAATACTCTGTATGGTCCTTTATTCACTTTTTACTTCTTTCTTTCAAACCAAGTATCGTCTCATTATTAGTTAAAGCAACTCACGCCAACAATTTAAAGATAATATGACTGGTGCAGGTTTGTTTACAGGTGACGAATAGACAGTTTATCACACTTAAGATTGAGCGTCCAAACCAAAATACAATTCGAGTCAAATGTGCTAGCTACTATTGTGTCACGGACTTGCTTGATTTGGGCTTCTTTTCCTTTGCTTCGTGCAAAATCTTGTCTTAATAAGGCTGTTTGGCAATACTACCTGCAACTGTAACATACGACAATTAATGGTGATTTTCATGCGAGGATCACGTGGAAGATCAATAGAGAACCAACTATTGCGGTTTTACTAGTTCATGAATCATGATGGCTTGAAAGCTTCCAAATATTACTCTAATTCAGAGCTTTTCTTAATTGTTATGCTTCATAAAGTAAACAAAAGGTAAAACGGAACTGCTTATTCATTTCTGAACAAAAACAAGAGGGCTGAAAGTTTTCTAAGTTGCAGGACCAGCAGGAATTTTTTGACGAATGAGCAGACTTTGTACTAGGATTTACTGATTTACTACTTCAATAACTATATCTACTGAAGTAGTACAAGAACGAATGTCTTAAATGTTCGTAACTGTCATCTGTTTCTGTTTGATTAATGGCTTTTATGCCATCTCCCTTCTCTCATCCTCCTTTAGACTTTCTCTCTACTTCTGCATACACCAAATTAAAGCATCAGAGCTATGCCATTTTCCTTTTCCCTTTTTTCTTTTTTCATTTTACTTAAGGTCAAGAATGCTGGCTGATATTTATTTGTTCTCTGTGTCAAGGTATAGTGATGGCTCAATCTGTAAAGCTTTACTTACCCTTCTTCACAATTTATAAAGTATGAAAGGAAAAGCAACTCAGCCATTTTCTTTTTCTTCATGAAACAAATGAAGAAAGAGTGCAAGTCTTTGTTTACCTCAAGTACCACTGAAACTATGGCAAGCATCCCCTTGTTTCTTATCTTGAATTGGATGAATAGTATTCTTTYGGAAGCAAGGTCATTTGATATGGGTTCTTCTGCTATCAGAAAGAAACAAATGTATACAAAAAAGAAAGCTAAAAGATACTTAAGTGGATGAACCTAAGTTCCGTGTCAGGAATGGTGAGCCCCTCTCAGAACCCAAAGAGTATGTCCCACTTCCCTCCATATTTTCTTTATATATATATAGCAGTTGTAGCCTCTCCAATTTCATTCTCACAACCAAATACTAAACCAAACCCGTACTCACCCTGCAGCTCCTTTTCCCTAGAAATGCGAGAGACTTAGACAAATCACAAATCCATTACAGATTATTGCGCATTCTCAAAAGAAGCAACAGAGAGAAGAAGACCAGAAAAGAGGACTACACATAATAATCTCTTTCATTTCTTTTAGCTCCTTCTGTTCTTTTCTAATTGCACAGTGGAAAGAAGAGAAACATAAAGCGGAAAGCACTAAGACAGA
Source organism: Rhazya stricta (assembly GCA_001752375.1). Classification (NCBI taxonomy): domain Eukaryota; kingdom Viridiplantae; phylum Streptophyta; class Magnoliopsida; order Gentianales; family Apocynaceae; genus Rhazya; species Rhazya stricta. The sequence continues at coordinate 5,361,224 of MEJB01000007.1, read as the reverse complement.
AAGGACCCATTTTTTTCCTTTTTGTACTCTGGAGAGAAGAATCATCAATCATGGGTTCAATGTGGAAAATGTTCCAAATCAACTTCTTGCTGATCGCAGTCATGTTATCATTGGCTTGTTCATCAGTTAGAGCTACTGTTTCCTATGATGACAAGGCCTTTATCATTAATGGCAAAAGAAGGATTCTTATTTCTGGTTCCATTCACTACCCAAGAAGCACTCCAGAGGTACCAATGCTAGTGTGATTTCATGTTTACTCATACATCAAGTAGTTTCTGGGTTCCTACATATATTTTCTTGGTACTCTGTTCATGGTCTGTGCTCTTCTCATATTCTTGCATAAAGCTTTTGATTTTGGCGATTATTTTGTCCCTCATGAGTCTTCTGTTTTTCTGTGGTGGTTGTAGATGTGGCCTGATCTTATACAGAAGGCTAAAGATGGAGGCTTGGATGTTATACAGACTTATGTCTTCTGGAATGCCCATGAGCCGTCTCCTGGAAAAGTATTCCGCAATTCTATCTCTATTTTGACTGGTCTGTAATTTTCTTAAAAAGGAAAAAAGTTAAACAATCCATCTTTTCTTGTTTCAGTATAATTTCGAAGGAAGAAATGATCTTGTCAAATTCATCAAACTAGTGCAAGCAGCAGGACTTTATGTTCATCTCCGCATTGGCCCCTACATTTGTGCAGAGTGGAACTTCGGGTAATCCAATGCGACATATCAACGTTTCATGAATTATATCTAGGCATATTTTTAGACACATGCATGGTTGGTATATTAAGCAAATACTAAAAATCGAGAAAACTTGATACTAAAAGAGTCAGGTAATCACATGTTTCCTCTATTTCTGCTCTGTTTTGATGCAGGGGATTTCCGGTTTGGCTAAAATATGTCCCCGGCATGGAGTTTAGAACAGACAACCAGCCCTTCAAGGTCGGTTAAAAGGGACCATTTTCAATTGTAAATTACATTCAATCATCAGTTTCACTTTTGACTTGATATTTTACTGGTTGTTGACCCTGATGAAGGTGGCAATGCAAGGTTTTGTGTCGAAAATTGTGAGCATGATGAAGTCAGAGAAACTTTATGAGCCTCAGGGAGGACCAATAATAATGTCCCAGGTTAGAAATATGATTTTCTTGTCTTTTACTACATTTTTAGAAATGGGATCAGCTTCTCTTTCGTTTTCTTTCATTACAAGAACATTTCTAAWTYCATCCACTCGTTAGAGAGTCGTTTTAAGAAAATCTTGATGGGTGTCTTGTTCAGATAGAGAATGAGTATGGCCCAGTTGAGTGGACGATTGGTGCTCCTGGTAAGGCATATACAAAGTGGGCAGCAAAGATGGCTGTGGGTCTAAACACTGGTGTTCCGTGGATCATGTGCAAACAAGAAACCGCCCCTGACCCTATTGTAAGCATTTCTTGCTTTTTCTCGGTSGTTCAGTTTTTGCTTATTGCCTTCTCTCCATTGGCACCTTCATTTTTTATGCCCMAGTGTTCTGGGAGCATGCTGATAAATGAGTTGTMCACTCGGGAATTGGGGGCATTGCTGAACAGTTTGGATGTCCCRTTTGAAAAGGACATCGTGGGTCCTATACAATTTCTATGTTATCTTAATTCTTACCTTCAAYTAATTAAAGTTTCAATTTTGGGTGCTCTTTTTGATACTGTATGTGAGATGTTAGTTGAGATAAAAAAGATTTACTTGTTTCTACTGAGGGGAAACAAATCAAGTAAATATGGGGTATAAAATGATTATTTATATTCTAACCAGAAGTATATTGGGGAAAACTTTCCCTTTCCTGGATCTGATTTTTGGTGGTGGATTATCTTTTCTCGTATCCACGTTCTTGCTTTCCAGTTTTCTTCAAATCCCATGATGGCCTTCCTCTGTCTGTCTCTTTAAAACTCGTATGTATTCCTCCCCTTACAGATAGACACTTGCAATGGTTTCTACTGTGAAAATTTCCGTCCCAACAGGCCCTGGAAACCAAAGATGTTTACGGAACTCTGGACTGGCTGGTAACCTTTTGACTTGCTCGTAACTTAATTAGGTTTCCATGATTYGGAGACTGATGATTCTCATACTCATTCTACTAACCTCAGGTACACAAAGTATGGTGGCGCAATTCCCAAGAGACCAGTGGAAGACATTGCATTTGCAGTTGCAAGGTTTATCCAGAACAAYGGTTCATTTTTCAATTATTATATGGTTAGTAAATTCTTGATGGCATAATTGAAAGCAAATATTAGTGTCAAATGCTCTTTACAATTTATTTCTTTCATCTGAAGTGACTGGCTTTCCATTTTTGCTTTGATTGGCTTTATAGTACCATGGAGGAACRAATTTTGGCCGCACTGCTGCTGGCCTTTTTGTTGCTACCAGCTACGATTATGATGCTCCTATTGATGAATATGGTATGATTCTAGACCAGAACAATTAGTTACTTCTGCTTGAGTAGTTTGTAGTTAATTTTTCCATTCTGTAATCAATCACAGAAACATGTGTTTGTATCAGATCAGTCTGTTCGCAATAAAGTTGTAATAATCATGAAAGGAAGAAAAACAACCATTAGATGCTAGATCTTAGATCTCTAACAGCAAGACTATTTTTTGTTTTGCTCCTATACTTGGATATATCAATGAATATTACATGACATCTCTGCCGTGATGTTGTAGGACTACTGAACCAACCAAAATGGGGGCATTTGAGAGACTTGCATAAAGCAATCAAACAATGTGAACCTGCTCTAGTTTCATCATATCCTACAGTCATCTGGCTCGGGAAGAACCAAGAGGTTCAGATGATTTAAGTTGCATGAGGCAATCGACACTTGTATTGCTGTTATCTCCCAGTTATTAATTGATTGTAACTTTGCCTTCATACTTGTTCTCAGGCYCATGTCTTTAGATCAAAATCTGGAGCTTGTGCTGCATTTCTTTCCAACTATGATCCTACATATTCAGTGAGAGTGACATACCAAAATTTGCCATACGACCTGCCACCTTGGTCTGTCAGCATTCTTCCTGATTGCAAGACTGTAGTTTACAACACTGCAAAAGTAAGAAAATTATATTTACTTATGAAGAAAATTATATTTACTTATGACAACCAGCATTATTTCTTTAGTCATGAAAGCGGATGATGCTCTATCAGTTTGTTTTTATACTCAATTTCGTAGCTATGTTGGTATATGTTATCTGGTTAGTACGTTTCATTCTTTGAAAAACTAAAAGCATTTGTYATCGCAGAATATCATAGTCTTTGCATAAAGTGCTATTAAAGCATGAACTTTGACATCAGATAATATGTGTACTCCTGCAGGTTAATTCCCCAAGCTCAGATGTGAAGTTTACACCAGTAGGTGGTCGATTAAATTGGCAGTCCTACAGTGAAGAGACACCTACTGCTGATGACAGTGACACACTTTCAATGGATGGATTATGGGAGCAAATAAATGTTACAAGAGATACCTCAGACTATTTGTGGTACATGACAGAGTAAGTATCAATACTAATCATGTGCTGGCTTCTCTGAAAAAATTTTCTGGTTTGGTCTTTAAGCTCAGAACTATTGCTAGTCATTACTTTTGTGCTAATCTCTTTATGTCCCCCTCTTTTTTGTGTCCTCTAGCGTTAATATTGCACCCAATGAAGTATTCCTGAAGAATGGACAGGAACCCGTTCTCACTGTGATGTCAGCTGGCCATGCCTTGCATGTTTTTGTAAATGGTCAATTCTCAGGTATTATTTACCTGCATAACATTCATAAATAGGTCGAGTTCTTTCTCGTTCTTTACAGTAGATGATTGTCTGCTTTTTGACAGGGACGGTGTATGGGGCATTGGACAATCCAAAACTTACATATACTCAAAATGTGAAGTTGAGACCTGGCATCAACAAGATTTCTCTTCTTAGTGTGGCAGTGGGTCTTCCGGTGAGTTCGAATTTGCTCATTTCTGTGTTCTTCAAGTATTCTGCTAATATGTAGAAACATATCCAGTTCCATTTCCAACAAATCCAAAATTTATCTATTTCAGAATGTTGGCGTGCATTTCGAGAGATGGAATGCAGGTGTTCTTGGTCCAATAACCTTGAAGGGTCTGAATGAGGGAACGAGAGACTTGACGAAGCAGAAATGGTCTTACAAGGTTATTTTATAATTGCTTTTGTTGTTTTTGAACTTTGCCCTTCAGGCACTGCCTAAATATCAAGAATTTAGGAATCAAAACAAGAAAACAGACCCGTAAGCTTCTGATTTAAAGAAAATGATCCATGAAAAATTTAGAATTCAGTAGTTCTTTCATTTTTTTTCCCCCATAAAAATGGGGGAAAAAAAAATAGAACTGGTCGGAGTCCTTGTAACTGATGCTGTTAACAATGTCAGATAAAAAATATGTCCACTTGAATGGATAGATCAGTACAAATATTGCTGATGTGGTCTTAGCATTTTAATTTTTCAGCCACAAGAAGCCAATCTGCTAAATTAATACTTGAATATCTAATGGCAGGTTGGTCTGAAAGGTGAATCTCTAAGCCTTCACACTGTCAGCGGAAGTTCCTCTGTAGAATGGGTAGAAGGATCCCTACTGGCTCAAAAGCAGCCAATSGCATGGTACAAGGTAAAGTTACATTTCCTCTCAATCAAAATATCAAATATTCGAAAATAACTTCCAAGACTTTGATAAGCTATCAGTTTAAATTAATGTAACATTTTCCTTTTTCAGGCTACTTTCAATGCACCAGCAGGAAATGATCCTTTAGCTTTGGATATGAGTAGCATGGGGAAAGGTCAAATATGGATAAATGGTGAAAGCATTGGACGGCATTGGCCTGGATATATGGCACAAGGCAACTGCGGTCACTGCAATTATGCTGGAACTTACAAAGAGAATAAATGTGAAATGTATTGTGGAAACCCTTCTCAAAGATGGTAAGATAGGTTTCTCGAAAGCTAGATGTATTTTCTTGAGCAAAAATGAAAGTTCTTATAGAACTCTAAATTTCAGGTACCATGTTCCGCGTTCTTGGGTGAAGCCAAGTGGAAATCTATTGGTTGTGTTTGAAGAATGGGGTGGTGATCCAACTTGGATGACTTTGGTCCGAAGAACAGCATGAAGCGAGTCTTGCGTAGAACATTAAAGGGGTAGTAATATGGTTTCAAGAATGAAGATTTGTACAGTCATCTCTTAATGTGGATGAAGCAGATTCCAGTGGCAACTTCAGTTAAGCTATACATATATATATGCAACACTCCCCAACAAGCATAGCTCTCTTATGCAGCTTAAGCGCTAGAAGAAGAGAAATTGTAGATTCTGAAGGAGAATAAGCTCTCTATTCAGCTTAAGCTCTAGAATTTGAGACGAAACTGTTGTATATTCTTAAAGAAAATAAGCCCTCTATTCTGCTTAAGTGGTTGAAGAAGAGGAGCTTGTAGATTCTATAGAAAGTTTGAAATATCATTATCTTTAGCTATTTCTGAATTCATATGCCCTGAAAAAGCAAATACGAATTTCTGAAAAGAAAATATAGCCTCTTTTTTTCCTTTTATCTCAAAATTGTATAGCATTGTTTCTCTTTACACATTTGTCCCAAATATTACCAATGAGCAGCATTTATTTGAAAAGCTGCTGAAACACATTCTGCTTCAGGTGTAGGGCAATTTCATCAAAAAACATATTTGATGACTTTTTTATACCGATAAATTTAAAGATTGCAATAAGAGGAAATGTCTGAGATTAAGAATAAGCCAAAATCAGACAGAAGATAAACCAGATGGAGTGTGCCAACTGCCAAGTTCAAAGTGTGCTGGATGGAATCATGGCACTAGGTAATTGGAATAAGAAAAGCAAGATCTGATATGCACAAAGTAAATAAGCAAATCCAATGATTTCTTGACAGATTATGTACAGATATCTACAGGACTGAAATATGTTACACAGAAGGGAAGCCGTTACCATAGAGGCTTGTGCTGGGTGAGAATGGACTTGTTTCTCCTCTGCAAGTGTCCTCAGGAATCACGAGGAAGCTGATAGACATCTCAAGGCATCAATGATATCATCCACTTCTTTGTAATCCTGAAAGACATCATGTCCTTGATGCCTCCATCGAACCATGCTATTGCAGAGATCAGTAAGCATAGGACGTCTGTCTTCATCAGTTTTAAGTAGGAGAAACCTCTTGGCACACTCAAACAGATATTTTCCGATCTTTAGTTTCACATGGCACATGAAGTTTAAGCCTCTTTCTTCAGTTTCAAACAAAGAAGTTGAAATATTCTCGGTCACATCTGTTAGATCAAAGACAACACGGGCTCCTGCAACAGCCTCTTCTACGGTATATCTCTCAGTCCATTTAGCTGTGTTTTCTTGCCATCCATAGTTCTGTTTTCTATGCTTCGGTCCAACATGTTCTGATACTGGCAATTGGAACAGATTACCGGTTGCAGCATAATGCAAAAGTAATTCACATCCCAGTTCATCTATATTGTCAACGAACCCAATCAAAATGCCTAAGGTCATCCTTCTAAACAACCTGCTCTGTTGACAGCGATATCCTTGGGATCTTTGTGCTTCACTGGACACAGAAATTTCAAYTCGTCTGCGATATCTCATGCACATGTCTTGAAATTCCGTGAGCCAGACCCAAATTGTAGGACCATCATATTTGAGGTACATCCTGTTTTCAGGGCAATCTAATCTGAGTTGCTTTACTTCCTTGAACCAACTTGATGCCTTGCTGCTTTTGTCCGAGCCAAGTTTTTTCAGAACCCATGATCCTGACAATTTAGTTAGATAATCTACTAATAAATCCTGTTGAGATTCAGTAGTGGGATTCAGAATCCAAGCGATAAACCTTGCTGCCTCTGCACAATATGGCACTTCAGCTATAGAAGTTTCATCAGCCTTAGCAGAACCACTGGACCAACTTAAATGAAAATTGAACAAAGAACTTGGGCCAGAGAAGAGCAATACAGAAGCAAGAAAGAACCAATCTGGGAAGTTCATAGCGATGGCCCTGCTATGAAACAAAAAGCACATAAATTTTTTTGAAGTAACTGAGATCAGCAAGAATGACCTGTTCTTGTACTGGTTATAGAACAAAAATTTACCACATAGATTTGTGATCCACTGAGTCAATCATAACTGGACTATGCTCCGAACTTGTATTACAAATTTTTTGAGATGAACATCTAGTTATCTTATGCACTAGATGCTGAAAACTTTCGAAGCATAAGGGTCCAGCCAAAGTTCTTATTAATTGATGTCTATAAGGAAAATATGCAACAGAGAATGGCATCTTTGACCCAGTGTCCATAGATAAACCCCACCACATTGGTCTGGAAACAATATCTAGCACCACTGCAACCATCGCAATTTGAAGCTCCAACACAGAAGTCAAACCCCTGTATCCAAAGTAGACCATCTGTTCTCAATAGAAAGTTCAAGGACACATAATGAAAGCAAAATTAACATGTAACTAAGCTCCATTTGTGGTAAAAGATAAAAAGGCCCATTCTTAAGTCTCCCATTTCCAATGCCTAATAAGCACATCATATAAGTTATCACGGAATACCATTTGCAGCAAATAATCTGGTCATCTAGCAAAAGTTTTACAGTGAATATAGACATAATACCTGAAAATGACATGAAAGTATCAAATTAGTTCGCACACTAAATTTTGAAATATTTAGAGCAGARGCTATGATCCAATACTCCTTTAAACTTTTGAATAATATGTGATTAAATTCCTTTGAATTAACTCATATGATCAAATTATTACTGTTACTGCTAACAAGAGACTACACTTACGTGACAAGGAACCAATTATGCAGCAGAGCCCTCGCCTCAACAAACATAGCAGGAGCCAGTGTCAAGCATATTATGATTGCACGCCATTCCACCCTCTCATATAATTCGGCACCCAGGCAAAGAAAAGGTCTTTTAAGCACCTCTTGCAAAATTTGTGATAGGTCAGACTTTAAAATTTCAGAATCAAGATACCAAAGCTGCAACCTGTAACAGAATTTGGTTAAGTATTGGAAAAAGAAAAACAGGCCAAGATCAAGTCAGATTGCTAAAATGAATTTCAGTGAAACCACTCTTTCATTTCAGACCACCGAGATCCATGATAACCTTAGTATCATGCCTTAGCAGTCAATTCACGTTAATCAGACTATAAAGAGACAGCATATTTACAAGACTGGAGAAGAGCACAAAGGAAAGCAATTGTGCATCTACAGTTTTTTTGTAATTTGGAGAATGACTAGCTATTCACACATCCTAAAGTATATGTGTGTGTATATATATATATATATGTGTGTGTGTGTGTGTGTGTGTGGGGCAATTCTTGGCCATTAACTATCAAGCTAGGATTCATCTTCTGTTTATCACGTTTGTATCTGGAACTGATTTCTTAGTCAGCATATTCTCAAGTATGTCACCCAGATAAGCACCACATAATTATATAGATGTAACGCCACCTAAGGTTATTGCCAGATTAAATCCTTGACTCACTCTCCAATTGTTGTATGCTCATCCTCTCAAACTTTAGCAAACCTGGAAAGGAAAAATGAACAATAAAATACAGTAGGGTCTGAACCACATGCTTCAGGGATTCAACAGGCACAGTCTTGTAGGTGAATGAAGAGCAACTACAAGCTCCTCTTCTGATCATCCAAGGGGCCAGAGATAAACAAACATAAGACATATAGTATCAGAAGTTATGCTTTTAGGATATGGAGAAATCCAAAAGAAATTATTGAAAAACGGTTACTAACTTCACCAATTGCTATATAAAACTCCACCTCACACACCTTAGTGGTATTTCTCCATCTTTAATCATAACTTCCTTTTGGGCATGGCAAAGTAACTTGGGGAAAGAAGATTTCCATGCATCAATAAACTTGACATCAAGATTAATATCGGATTCCAAGTTGAATAGAGAGCCCGATGCCATCATTGCCACCCTTACTACAGCATGCAATAGTGAAACAGAAAGATGTCCTACAAGAAGTGAAAATAAAACAGAAAATATCATTAACTTGCCAATTTGTCCGAGGAAATTTCTTCAAGGAATAGGCAATAAGGTACAATCACAACCCCCACAACATTGGACATATCCCAGTTACATCCTGAGTGTCTTAAGATTTGTGTGTCCCTTTTCTTCTATTTAACCAAAATGATATGACCATAACAAAGAATYCTTAAGACGATAAAGTTTATCAAAAGATTAACTATTTGATTTCTAVGATGGATATTAATAGCATTCACATTCCATATATAGAAAAAGGAAAAAAGTAATAAAAGGAGGAGCTTGCAAATGTCCCTTACAATTATTAGGACCTGGACTAGCAGAAGCTGCTGTTCCACATTTCTGAATACTATGTATACAGCATTCAGTCCGGAGTAGGCACAACAATCTTTTCAAGCCATGCACTCAACATTATTAAGCTTTTAAATCAGCTTTTCAGGAACATGGTAAACATGTAATAACAAATTATGCTTCACGATAACACATAGAATCATCATCGAAGGAACACAAACAATCCAAGTTCCGCGCCCACCTAAATATATGGGAAGATAAGCAACCAAAAGCAAAAAGGCAATAATTACCTCCATGTCCTTCCAATTTGTCCAAAATCTCAATACATGCATTGATCAATTCCCCAAAATCTTGACTAGAAATTGATCCACCTACTTGCAGAACTTCCTTTTTACCAACTCTCAAAACCTTACACTGAATCGAAGATGATAAAACAGCAAGAATAGTTTCCAAACTATGCACAATCAACGATTCAAAAACCTAAATCGAAAGAAACAAACAACAATAGCAGATTAACAACGAATTCAGCATAAAGATAAAATGTCTAGGAGAAAAAACTCGACGGTTAATTTCCTTTTCCTATCATATTGAGAGATGACCTGCGGAGCAGTGAAGCACATGAGAGATAAGGCAGTGTCTAGAATTCTAGTCCTGGGGTGAGTTTCGCTCAAGTTGAGAGAGCGGTTGAGATGGGAGATTGCAATAGAGAGATCTTGATCACCTTCGCACCTGACCGTTGGGTCTAGGGTTTGGAGATTGGACGCCAACGTCGCAAAGAGAGAGGTTATTTCTGAAAGTTCCGACATTAACGATTGTTGAAGGTGCTCAGAGAAATGAACAATTTCCCGCCAAAAAGCAAAGAAGACGACTGAGGATGTATTTATARGGTTTTTACAAATCCTAAAGAAGTCGTGGAAATCTAGTTTGGGCCATTTGGGCTTAAGGTGGGTGAGCCCAAGGTAATTGTTTGTGAGATAATTCGGCCCTATGAATTAAAAAATTATATAAAAAAAATTGGTGTTGGTATTTACAAGGTGACTTATAGGGCTAACGTAATTTCAATAACTTTATGTCTAATAATCATAGCTTTAGTAGCCATAGAACCACGAGTCAAATAATACTTTTATCGCGCCAATACTATGAAATCAGAATAAATATTTCGATCCTTACTATTTCTGATTCGCCATTTGATAGAAGAAAAAGTTAAAGGAACGAACGGCTAATGAACGATGCAGTACTATATATTTTGTGAGCTTATGATGTATAGTCAGTTTCAATGAACTTATGACAAATAACACAAGTCGTATAATCCATAACAATTAACTCTATACAAAATAAAGCTTATCTTGAATCTGTGTTTGACTATCGACAATATATAATATATCAAGAGTTGTGCTGTGATTTGAATGAAATTTATTACTCAGACATGTCTTTAGATTCCATCAACAAAGAGAATGGAGCCAAATAGATTCGTTTTCTTTCATAGTTTGCCTCAAACATTTATGAAATGACATATTCATTTTTTCTTAAATATGAAAAGATTTTCATTCTAAAAGCCTTTTTCTTTCTATCCCTTTCCATATTTGTTCACAATAGTAAGACCGTCTTTGATTATGATTGAGAAAAATAATTATTATCATTTGTTAACATCATATCATCTTTAAAGATATTCAACGATTTGTTAATTCTAGTTGAGATATTTATCCAATCAACTTCAAATATTCGTTCAAATCCAATTCCATTTATGTAAGATGTAATCTAACATTGTACTTTAAAGTCTTTATGACCTAAAGGAAGTGAGCCATCTCCAACAAAGAAAGGGGAAAAAAAAATAAAAAAAAGAAACCAATAAAAGCATCCCTCTAAAAGCTCTTATATGTGTTCCCTATCATAATCATACCTTTAATTAGGTTCCTATTACTTTTACATATTTTAGAGATGCTACACATGATGCATTTCTTGAAAGGGATTCCTTTTATTCTTGCCTTTCTAAAGCAAGGCTTGTTGATACCAACATGATAATATACTTTAATGGCTTGAGGTTCTCTTTGATACTTCATTGTCATTGGTCTAATAGACATGGAAAAAGGTTCTTGCTTTCTTGATGTATAAAGCAAGGTTCCTCACTGTATGCTATGGCTAATCTAAGATTTGCATATCACAAAAATGGGCCATTTGCTCATTTTTATTATACAAAGGTTCATCTTTCAGTTATTCGTAAACATAATCAATGTGTGTCCCGATTTGATTTCTATTGATTAGTTATAAGGAAAAGGAAAGAAAAAACAGCTTTTGGGTTCTATTCTTTAGAATAAGAAGACACAATACTTATAAGTTAAGAAAGAGTCATCGACATTTTGCTTACTTTGATTAGTCAAATTATGACTTTGGTTATAATGATCATTGCCTGCCCATATGTCACCTTGTGGTTTATCACAATTCACAACCCAGGTTAAATAATTAGAGAGTGGATCATTAACCTAGGAGCATCATGACTACCGACGATGAGTAAGAAGAAGAGAGCCCAATGGTTTTACGAGGCAATCCTCCTTTTTAAGACGTTAGAGGTTTTGGATAATCGTTTATAGACCGATGGCAAGTAGGACTCCATTTAATTAGGGTAATGAGGAATGGAAATCCTCATTTGTTTGCTTATGATAAACAGGTGAATTAAAACAAAGAGAGGATGGCAGATTGATCTGTGAAGTGGGTGATATGCACAATCATCAAAGAGTGATTGAAACCCACATGAGGCAAGAAGATACATCAAGTGGGCCATTCCAGTTTTTTGGGGGAGAGCTTGGCAAATCTTACGACAATAATGGAGGTCTTGATGAACAGCTCCATCGATTTGACTATTCAATTCTTACCACAGAAACACTCGTACAACCTCATTCCAAAACAAAACTTCCCCATTTTGCCATTCAACGATTCTTTTCTCTCCTTCAAGGAGTTGATAACTCCAATGCTCTCTGCATGGATTGGTCTTTCATTTCTAAGGTGATCATCAAGATAGTTTCGAGGGATTAGAGTCGATACTGTAGTTGTTATGGTCATGGAGTCTCAACAAAAGGATCTTTTATCGCAGGCTAATGCTTTTTTTTTTTTTTTTTTTTTTGGGTGGGGGTTGGAGGGGGGTTGATATTTCGGGGACATATTGGCCTTCAAATTCTGTCTATAGTTGTATTATTTTGATCTGTGGAGATATGGTGGCCAATTGGATAGAAACTATTGATGCCTACGAAGGGCTAATCTGTCTCAGTGTGTGTCCCTATATGCATGGAATGGGGACCTATTACTCTGGTGGGTCTGAATCTAAGAGACCCTTACAAAAAATTGCAAAGTCATCTGATGGCCTACGGGCATCTACTTGGTGTCTTGATTTCCAGGACGTTTTGGAAACAAGTCTCTGACTGAATTTTGCTGGGCCATATGAGCTTAGTCATGCAGGGGATGATACAAGAAGAGGGTTCTAACCAATTTTAGCAGTGATTTGTTCAATTTATAATGTTAATACCTCTTTGCTTGATCCAGCTCACAATCTGTCCTCATTTACATCAGCATTTTGATTTTCTCTCCTAGAAAGATCAACAATCATCGGAGTGGACGAGGGACTTCGCGTATTCGAGGAAGAGGGGTGGCAATAAGAAATAAAAAGAAAACTGGTTTGCATGAATAGCCGGTTCTCTCGGATCCTGTCCGGTGACCAAACTAAAGGAGATTGAATAGGAAGGACCACAGAGATGAGATCCAAAGCTTCTTTATCTTCTTTACTTCAACTTTAAAAGAATATTCAAATGGCAAAGAGAAAGAAAAGGGAAATTTGCGAGTTCACTTTGGAGATTAAAATCTAGGAAAGAAGCTGAATACTTGCAAACAAAGAGAGAGCAATTGAAAATTGAAAATTGAAAAGAAGCTTCCTTAATCGAGTCACTACATCTGAAAATGTCCCCATCTCTCCCTTTCAGTTCTCCCCCCATCTCTAACAAACAGGTTCCTTTTCACTCCCCAATCCCACTATAGAACAGAGAGAAAGAGAGCAAAAACCAACAAAGACTTTTCATATGAATGTAGAAAATAATAAGTGGAATAAGTATTCCCAGAAGAGAAAGAAGAAAAGAAAACCTGCCTAACATCTAACATTGCAACAAGTTTTTATGTAAAAATACTACTATAGTGTTGAAGAAGCCTATTGGCTTCTCTAAGACCACTAAAGTATGCACCATGAGTGGTTGAGTAATGAGTTCTATGGGTTGCTTCCCCAGCAAACAGAATTTGGAGAGGAGGGGGTGCATTAGGACTTGGTTTCCCATTTTTGGGCAATGGCTCTGCCATGATGTCCAAATCATCTCCACTTGATCCAACAGCTACGTAACTATATGACCCCAAGAAAAGGGGATCAGTCCCCCATCTGCTCTTCAATACTTTGGCAAATCTTAAACATCTTTCACTTGAGCTTTCTGCAGAATTTGCATTCCCATTACTTAATTCATGGCAGTGAGACCTCAGGTAGCATTCTGAATTCGACAGGAAATTGGAGACTGTTGTTGAAACCCCATTAACAATATCTTGATCGTTGAGGGATTCAAGCTCTAGAGCTTCTTCACCTGCAAACCATGACAATAGGACACTGGACTTGCTATAAATTGGACATAGAGAAGCTGTCCTCCTCATCCACCAGGGGATTGTTGGATGCCTTTGTTTCGAATCTGATTGATGGAAAATCAATTGCAGACACGGAAACTTGGTCCAATTTCGGCTGTCTTCATCTTGGGTTGGGCTTAATTGTAAAAACAGCTTGTTAACAACACCATACCCAAGCTTTGTAATTGCTTCGGTCTTAAAACTAGGCAGTGGAGGATCAAACAGAGCAGCTTCTTCACGAATTCCCTGCTTAAGAACCCCCAGCGAAACTGTAAGAATGACATGATCTGCGGACATAGTTGAACCATCCGAGAAATGTATCTTCACTGGCTGACTACCATGGCCATTTTCCACTGCTAATGGCCAATGACCATCAGGCTGCCATTCGATCTTCATCACCTTCCTGCCTAATTGGATTGTACCAGCCGGAAGAACAGATGCCAATGAATCGACAACACTCAAGTACCCTTTAGCAATGGTTATTTCTTCACCAGGAAACATGCGATACTCGCTTTCTGCATTGTAATCAAGGGTATGCAAGTCGCCCGCAGATGTGTATGTCCTTTGCGTGTTCTCATGCATTGTGAACATGGCCTCTTCAAGTGCTTTTCTGCTCCAATTACCGAACAGCTTGACCTCATCTTGGTCCTTCATTGAATTCAAATAAGCATCAAGGCCTCGTCGAAGAAAAGAACCGAGGCTAAGGTTGCCAGGGCCGCAGGATTTGGCAGCAAGCTTAAGACAGTTAACCTCTTCACTGCTTGCACCATCTTCAACTGCCTTCCCTTGAGCAACATCCATTAGTTTCTTGAAAAAATTGGATACAGGTTCTACAAGAGGTGGATTCAGCTCATATCCACCTTCAGCCATAGTCACTGGCTCATCGAGAGACCCATCCATACACTCCCAGGGCTGCTCAGACTCCAATGAATTAATTTCTTGAGCAATTTTGTGTATTGGACTGCCTTTAATGCCATGGATCCAGGTAGCACCCATCTCAATCCGGTCGCCACCAAACTCTGAGGTGTTAATCCTCCCACCAATTCTTGTTCCCCCCTCCACAACAGAAAGCTCGAACATATCTTTGGAGCCTGCACAAGTGTAGAGCTTGTTAGCAGCTGTGATGCCTGCCATTCCTGCTCCAATTATCACAATTCTTGGCTTCTTGGTCTGCATTTTGCTGGCTCTTGTAGTTTCTTTGGAACAAACACAAAAAGATATACCGAAGACAGCAAGAGGGTGAAATTGTGAGGTGAGAATGAATTGTGAAGAAGAATATATAAGGAGTACTTGGTGTTTTCCTCGAGGGGAGGGCTGGCTCCCCCTTCTTCCTTTTTTTATTGTTTTCTTACATAGTTTATTTCTCTAATAAAGACAGCGTTCTACTTTTCTTGAACCTCTCCTCTACCCCGTTATGTAGCCAATACCCCAGTGACACACTTAAAACATCTTTTTAGTCTCCCTCTACCAGGGTCACTGCAGCATATATATGTATTTACAGACGTAAGCCTCATTCATTATACTTAATATATCAAGCCTCTATGTGTTACCAAAGGGAGGTAGATTATGTTGATGCAAACACCAATAATAGGCTGATGATGCCTTTCACCAACCTCACATGTGGAATCTGGTAACCAACGGCCCACCAGCACAACAATTTGAATGGTTCTGATGTAGTCAATGAGCTTGCAGTAAATTCATTTCAACGTGCTAATCACTAATTAGAGTGCTCGACATTGTGATACAATGATCTCAAGAAGTATATGGATTACATACTTAGGATAGTCGATGATTGGAGTGGATTATAGAAAAGCTTTGATCAGGGCTTCACCATCATGATCAGGCCAAGACAGCATTGGCCAAAGTCAGTTTTAAACTATAGCAGTATTTATTTTGTTTATGTTATCTTGACATCGCAATCTCTTTCAAGTGCAACATCTGATTTTTGTATAATCCCTTCCGATTGCAGTAGGTTCACTAGCAGACATTCTCTAGTGTTTAGGATGCCCCATATGTTTTTGGAGCTATATGGCGCATTTGGATGCTAACATCAGACATTTTATATCTCACTCAATCTTTACAACAAATAACTACTCCTAGTCCTTAGTACTAGATAACGTATATCTTCAAAGACAACTTGATATTCTAGTACTACTAAAGTTACTTCACAAAGAATGGCTACCAACTCACAGGTCCGCAAATCCTTTTTCATTCTCATTAGCTCTCCAAAGTACAAGAATTGCAAGATCATATGCAGCAGATGCAGATTTACTGTCATTCAACACAGTAACATGATGCACCTCAGAGATGCAGGCAGCAGTCAAATTCCTTCAAGGACTGTTTAAACACAGGCTGATCAGTCTTGAATTTGTYTGCAAAAACAGATGAAAATTATCATTACAAAGTCTCAATTTACAACAAAATCCTCCATCTATCAATTATTATGGCAGCCACAATCTCTAGTTTCATGATTTATTACTATAATCAAAGCTCAGAACTTTATCAAAATCTTCATAAAAGGCTGTGAAGATATGTAAGCAACTTGTCTTGATTAATGAAGAAAAAATAAAGGAGAAAAAGCTTAAACGGGATTAGATGTTTCAAAGGTGACTTGAAAAGATTCATCATGGCAAGTTCTCTTTTTGGTCGGTCTATGGTTTTTCTCCGCAGCCTAATTATCATTCATCATTTTCACTTTAAAAGGTAGGTCGTTTTTTTTTTTTTCCCCCCTTTTTCCACAGTGGCTATGTAACAAAGGTTTCAATACACGTCTGATTTTATCCCAGATGTTTTTGTCACTCGATCAACATAAATCTCCGTGAGTTTATGCCCTAACGCAAATACACCTCAAGAACTCATCTATCCAGTAGTATAGCTAAAATGAAAACTCCTCGAGCTTTATAGATATAGATTCGCGCTATGTCCCTTTCGAGGAAATCTTGCATGAGACAGACAGATACAGATACTAATAACCTCTAGCTTCTTACCAACATTGACTGACACCAAATAGGTTAACCAGAGCATCACGAAGGCATACTATAAACAAATGAAAACATGATCATGACTATGAATGACCAGAAGGAACAGCAGTACTTGCATTATTATTACTATTATGCAGAAGGAGCTAGTTTACATCAAATAAAGCATCATTAATTGTTAAATCGCTCGAGGTAATACATCGTTATCAATGCGTAATTAATCACAAGTAGTCAAAGAATCCTTGAGTCCCAAAAATAACCAGTCCACATTGTCTCAAGTGAATTATATGTGTTCATTGAGCACCCAAACAGATTCAAATCATATTCTGCAGAAAAAGAAAATGTAAAAATTACTTCCCCCCATGAGTGCTCTGCTTTGAAGGTCGTGTTCAAAGCGTATCCTCTTGATCACGTGCATTTCTTTCATAAGCAAACAAATCAACCCATCTTTGAATACTCTGATATTTTTTTTTTCATTCCCATAACCAAGCAGAAAACACCAAAGCTTATTCAGGAACTTACTATTTATGTATATCTTGTGAGACTCGGAAATCGAAAGAGACCCTCTTTCAAATATCTTGAGTTGCTGAACGAAAACAACTTTGGTGAATCGATGATGTTCATAGTTGTTCAAGAAAGAAAGGGGTGGGTGTTGGGGTCGGTCACTGCTCCAAAACACACAAAACTTTCTCCTTGATGCTGATTGTGAGCAATCGAAATGAAAATGATGGGATTGCGAGGTGCCAAATCACTGATAGGCCTGTCCTCTCTCACTTTCATTACTTTGGATATACGTAATCTCTGCTCTTTATTTCTAATTATTTAGACAAGAAAACCAAACCCTGCTCTCATTCTCACTYACACTTTCTTGCACCCATTCAATATCAACTCTAATCTTGAATTCGAATTACATTCATATCGTATAGAGTGAAAGAAAAGGTCGGCAAGCCAATTAAAGATCACCACCATTGGGATGCTTTTGCCATTCTTGACATTATGTACAAATTCCAGAAATTAATTGATAGTAACACTTGCTAGAAAGGACCAGCGGGAAGTCTGAGGCCAAGTCCTCATTGCCGCCTTCGAAAATTTACATGTAAATTATGCAAAGATCACGGGTGTGAGAGACCACATGTTCGATTTCCTACCTCACAATAAGATACCATTCCAATTCAAATTAAAGATGTCTGTTCAGTTTGGGCATAACAAGCTCCCCACTTTTGAATCACTCTGAATTTGGTATCTAGTAGAATCCCTCTGATTGCATTTCTATGATTGATAATATTCATTCTACACAATAATATTTTCATTTTAATTTGACTCTTTCAATGTGAAGCTACTAGAAAGAGTTAAATATAAGACATTGTTTTACGAGACTGTCTTTTACGTATAAAAAATAATTCTTAAAATTTTCATAAATTCTATAAGTATTTTAGCTTTTTAATTAATATAATTATCTACCGTGTACTGTAGATATAGTGGTTGACTGCTTGCTTTTTTTTTTTTTTTTTGGGGTCCCCCTCTAATCATGTATTTTATTAAAAGAAGTGGATGATTATTAATGAGAGGGAAAAAAAAATTTATGAGGTTACAAAGTTTATTTTATATCTCATGCTATTTTTTGTGGTTAGAAATAAAGGATACTGACAAAAGGAGAGTTAATATATTATTTATTATTAAATCATGTAATTATTCTATATTTATCCGTTTTAGCCACCTTTGTCTTTAGTAGTGAATTATTTGGTGAACCAAACATGATTAGATAAATCAAGGGACTGTAATTGGGCCACCCAATTATAAACCACCATASCAAAATATTATCCAAAATCATTATTACTCAAATTTAATCCTTTCAAAGCTGGGTTTGGCCACTTGGACCATTGGGTTTGTTCACAGGCTTATTATTAATTTTTGTACCGGAGACCAAATCTTTGATAGTTGCAACTACTAGTTAACTAAATAAATACTTCCGTAACTTTGAACAATTGATAAACGAATGAATTTTATGTTTTGACCCTATTTGTTATACTYTATTGAAAGAGTTGTGAGTTCGAGATCAAATTTATAATAATTTCTTTTTAAAAGAAAAAAGTTATGTAAATTACTGTTTGACTAATATCTGAATACTGTTGATCGGTGGGCTGCATAAGCATAAGCATAAGTATTTTTTTCTTTAAAAGCAGAGACCAGTGGTGAAAGCCCACGGGCCCAAGGCCTGGTTTTAGAATTACGAATGCATCGCAGGCCTCCCGCTTATATATGACTTGGGCCTCATATTCGTTAAGTAACATGGGCTCCCATTAGGTTCAGGAGAAGATCTCTTGACTTGGCGGGAAACAGACCACTGTTGTAGTATACCTGCTAATCGTATACCCCATTTCCGATTAATCCGCATGCAAAATATCCACGTAAGTTTACATGCAATTCTTATGTACGTTAAAAGAATTGAATTTTTTCCTACGTTCTCTAATATTATATTTATATCGTGAATAAGAATCATATAATATTATATACGTATTTTATTATAATTAATATAATAAAAAAATATATTAAGCAGAAAATTCCGAGCATGAAAAAATGAGTTTAAAATCTTTAATAAACAAATAAGAGTTATGGCTTGCATTCTTCGAGGGAATTTTAAATTCTRTAAACAGCCACGAGGAGATTGAGCTCCTCACATATAATTATCTTTTATTTTTCCTCATTTGATGGAGAAATTTTTAGACAAGGTAGGTTTTTTGGCGGTAGCAAATTTTAACACAAATCAGAATTTAAAAAATAATTACTTTTATTACAATATCAAAAATAGACGAGTTTTAAGTCAAATACAAGTTTGAGTTCTTGCGACGTTGCATTAAAAAAAGATTAACTTTATATTAAATGAAAATTAAATATTACTCGAAACTCGTAATAAAACCTAATAATCCATTTATCTCTTATAATAATTTGTTTTCAATTTATTATTTATTATCCTCAGAAATTTGGTTAAAGAGAAATTGGGGAATTAACGTTCCTCTTGTGTTGTTGCAATTTTTGAAATCACGTAAAGTTTGTCTATTCAATCTCCCGTTATTTAGTGAAAAATTTTACGGTAATTCTTCGTATGGGTTGCAAAAATTAGTATTTTCTGGGTCTAATTTACTAACATATCCAAACACGAATTGCAATGTTTTCTAGAAATTCTCCTTTAACTTGGCTTTTCTTCACAGCTTTTAATTTTACTGTGTTCTAAAGGCTAAAATTTACCTTAAAAAAAAAAAAAACTAATAAAACTAACTGCAAACGTTTACCTTGACCCACAAAAATCGTTACCCAGAAACTTCTCCCACATTGCATCATTACCAACATCAACATCAAAGCCATTTCCCAACCAATCGCAGCCGTCTATTTCCTTGACGGAATGTGCCTCCGTTGCACCTGAAACGCAAGCTCCAACATTGAACTCCCCAGAACACTCTGCAACTGCACTCCTCACGCTGCACCTGTCAACGCTAGCCATAACCGACGACTCCAAATCCGAGAATGACGATCCGCATGACTCCTCGTTCCCATTAATAGTCACGAAACCTGAAGAAGACTGAACAATCACCGGCCAACTGTACGGATTGTCAATGAATTTTACCTTGAAGTTGCACTGGTGCAATGCAGACGAAGACGCAGGCTCCGAAGGCTCCAAAAGCCTCGTGAGCTCCATGATAGCCTCTTCATCTACGCTTAGCCACGCCAACATGTCATCATCCTCTTCGACCTTAGGCTTTTTGTCGCCGATCTTCACTTCGTCTCCAGGTTCGCATTCGCTGACTTGCCTCTTTCTGSTCTCAACTTCCATCGTGCACCTGCCGTGTTGCTGAGAACGGGTAGGTGGGAGAGTGAAGTTGTAGCAGTATATAAAGGGTTTGGAGGGGGGGAGGGGGGAAGAGGAGAGGGCGAGGGCTTTGTATGCGGAGAGGAGACTGGGTGGCGAAGAAAATCTATGTTGGCACGAGAAGAATGAGGGATTGGGTTGGGTGACGTGGAGGTGAGATGAGGTGGCAAATAGAGCTTTTGCTTTTGCTTAGTGCAGTTGGTTTAGGTCCAATCCAGTTGTCCATTTGATGAGTGGAGAGTTCCAATGCATGGTCAAACTAAGGATAGTGACGGACTTTACCCAATTTTGGAAAATATCAAACACCTCCCCTAAAAGATGCTGCTACTACTAACGGCAATGGATGTGGATGCTAGTTAATTTCTTTTTTTTCCCTTATTATAGCTTCGCGCTTAAATATTATGATAATTATTTAAATTTTAATATTTATTTTGATATAACTTTAGTTATTTAAATAACGATATATCCCATATATTAAATCCGCAACTCACCATTTATATATGTCAAGATCGATAGATAATGGACATGAATGGAGATGTTAATAATTAATTTTGGTTCTTTTATACTCTTATCATGGTAGGTAATGGTTTGATGGTCAAACACAATCTTTTGAATAATAATTTTATTCATAATATCAATTATTTAGATATCAATATATTTCATAGGTTAAATTCGTAATCATAATAAATTAGTAGATAATAATATTCGATATAAAGGGAAGTAAAATTTGAATCCAACAGTAAGGATYGTGGACTCAAATAAAGGGTCCACATGATTGTAATCCAACGTGAAACCCTTACTACCACTCGTGTCTAATGGTAGTTGCCAACTCTTTCAATGCCTTTCCCAGAAGATACAACTAGATGTAGAAAACGAAAAGTCGAGCATTCGAAGATTCAATCAATAATTTTAAGAGATTTTGAATTACCACTCTGTTGGGTTTGTAGCTATTTCATGAGCTATTGGAAACACAGACACTAATGGCTTGTGTTGGATAATATGAATGTGCTTCATTTCATGATCAAAGTCACAAGTGAAGTTTCCTACTTTTGCCTTCTGTATCTCACTACAAATTACTATTATCGACTTAAATAGCATGAGAAACGTGGGAAAGGAAAAGAACAAAGAAGGTACTTAGTATTAGGGGGCTGAGTTGGTATGGGATCCGGAGAGATTAATGGTGCAACCACCACCACGTACAACGACACAAGAAACGTACTGTCCTCCTCTTGGAGGGTGCTTTTTTCCCTGGGCAGAACAGATATAYTAAAAGCTTGTTCGTCGTCGTCCTTCTCCTCGATAATCAGCAAGCATTTTTTTTGTCTTTTTATCATGTTGGAGTCCGAGATGGTTTTGGCAGTCTCGCTCCCTTTAGTCTTCCAACTGTGCAAAATTGCCATATCTCCAGTCTTCTAAAGCACCCAGAGTTTCCCATTTTTAAGTTATCTTCCAAACTCTCAACCACCAATATTCGTCTTCATTTGCTCCCTTCATGATCTTTCCTTTTTTGTGCCAATACATGGCATGTTAGATAACAATAGATGCAACAGAACCCTCCCTCCCACGAAAGATTCATTGAGTACGAAATGCTACAGACCTTGACCAGAATATAACAATGAGTAAAGTGCCCTTAATATTCCAACTTCCATATTCTCCACCAACCACTACTGTTAAGAATTAATTAAAGCAAACTTCTAGGTGACCCCAAACCTATCCTTCTATGTATCAAGGCTATTGACTTCTTGGCAAGCTACGATTTACCAGAAATGTCATAAGAGTCGTAGAGGGCCCGTCCGAGCTCGCTCGTATCCAAAAGCATCATAATATATATGGTCCCATTTCAAATTAACTTCGCAAACAGGTCCAAGTACCAAGTACCAAACAGGAGGCCATGCAAATGTGCCATTTACCCTATCATCACCTCTTCTACCAAGTACTAAAACAATTGACAGGTCCACCTAAAACCATACACCAGTAGATACAAAACATTTCCTCCTGTAGTTCTGAAGCTACCGGTCCTCTCAAGCCTTTGAAGTGCACTCGATGACATGGTCTTTGAATTGTTGAAGCTCAGCTAAAACCTCATCCTCAGGTCTGTATAGTAAGTCAGTCATACGCCATATCTGCAAGCACAATAAACCAATGCAAAATAAATCAAATGAGGGGACCCAATGGGAACATGAAGCAAAAAGCAATAACAAAATCTAATACCTGTAATGTACCCCCACCACCGCTGCTCTCACCATCATCAGAAACGCTAACAACTGTCCATGGATCAGAGGCATTCCAGTGGAAATCAACGACTTTGTCCCTGGAATTAAAAGAAATAGAACGTTGATCAGAAGATGCTGCAAGACAATTGGAAACCATTAGTAGACACTGCAAAGCGGAAAGAGCTTCTGACCTGTGCCCAGCATGCTGGAAGAATAAGCCAGGTGCACCACTTGGAGATCTCGTCCCGCTTTCTATCTTTTTACCGACCTGGAGGACGATGCAGAAAGAATAAATTGTTTTCACGTTGTTGCAAATGCGCAAGACATATTGTAGCTAACAGATTAAAAGGTGAACAATTGTGAAGAAGATCAGAAGAAAAGTTTGTTAAGACTAAACAAGATCTTTTGAGTACAATGGTGTATAATAATTMAATAAGAAGGGGAGGCAAATGGGATATGCTGAGGGGTAAGTTTCGTACCTTCTCATAATCCCAAATGTTCACCAAACCATCCTCGGCAGAGCTCCCAAAGACAGAGGACTTGTCAGGAGACCACTACATTATAAATCATTCTCGAGTTGTAAGAAAGCCAATAAGAACAATGTAGAAGCTGTACATATAAGTGTTACAATATTCTAACCCTAGCTTTAGAAAATGAAAAGCATATTTTTAACCTGAACACACAGTACAGCTGCAGAGTGACCTTCAAATTTGTGCACAAGTGACTCAACTCCATCAGGTGTTAGTTTTCGGCGGTCAAACATGCGAACAGAATGATCTGCAGATCTGCAATGACATCCTCGTACAATAATAATCTTGTGTTAAGTCAAATAGTTATGTGAATTTCATGTCAAGATGCATCATCAGACTATAATTCCATCATAAGTTTTAATGGGATAGAAGTACCAACAAAAAGAATTGATCAAAAGCGAACTTCTTATTCTCAATAGATGAGGTCATACCCTGTGAGAATGAGGTTTTGGTCATGAGGATTCCAATCAACACAATGAAGATCAGCATTGTGAGCTTTTTGAACCTATTCAAGGAAGCAAATTTACAGATTAGATTTGCCACTGATGGTGATTTTGAAAAAGGTTCAAATAACTTATATTGGAAATTTTGTCTCCAAGACAACAAGCTCAGCAGCACACTATTATGTGGAATGAATCGCCACAATTTAGATTTTGCAGGTCAACTTTGAATTCCATCAATTGGCATGGACAATTAACAGATCAGTGGTATCAGGACTCCAACCATCCAAATATTCCTAATAAAAATTATGCAGTTTGTATTCCGAAGTATTTCTGATGACATGTAATCACTTCAAATTCTTTATTTTCAAAATTTGATAAATAATAGAAGACAGGCTTATTAAGAAACTGTAATTTTCTGCTGCATTATGGACTGTCAGACATCCTTGTATCTGATACTTGTATACTAGCTTACAGGAAGCATGACCAAAGAATCAAAGGCAAACAAGAAAAATCAATAACATGTCCGTCCTAAATCTCATATCTACTTGAATAGATTAGTTCAATAAGATAATGGAATTCTCTGCACCTAATTTGGTTGTATAACCAATTTAGTATACATGATATATCCCCAAACATTATAAGACAAACTACCATCCACAGACTTCTATTGCACAATCTGTTTGTGTACAGTTGCCAAAGATGATCTAACCTTCAGAATTGGATTAAAGCCCACACGTGCATCCCAGAGGATTAGACAAGAATCATCTCCAACACTACAGAACTCCTGTGAACTTCATGGAATTTCAAACATTAATCAGAATCCAGTTGCAACACCAACATGCCAATTGCAGACTTTGAATAAAAAATAGTACAAGGCAAAGTTGAGTGAGAATTGGTGTCCATAAATCTTTGTTCTTTTGATGAAATATGTCCRTTAAATGTATAATTAACAAAAAGCACTTACTGTGATCCCAGTTCCTAATTTTCTTCCATCAAGGATTGAATTTTTTTATTCAATTCTTCCTTCAAATTATTTGCATTCATGATTTATAAAGTTCCGCGTAACAATTTATCATCGGATTCTGTTATTTCAAATATTTCTTCCYCATAGTATTTCCGAAGAAGTCCAGTTGACCCAAAAAAGTAAAACCACAGACCAAAAGTATGACAGAGAAAGTATGAATTATCTTCCATCCATGGTACAGTTGATATCAATCTAAACCCAATTATTAAACAATAAACACAATCAAGTTACCTTGATGGGCAAAACTGCACATCCTCAACAGTATCTTCATGACCTTCAAAGATACCACGAGGTCCGACAGGGGAATTATCAGCGGGTTTTACAATTGAAGACGATCCTGTGGACTTTGATGCATCTGTAGCTGATTCAGATATGTGATCATGAATACTCCAAAGGACCACTGACTTGTCCTTTCCTGTGGAAAAGTTAAATGTTTACAAGGTAATCCACGACCTCTGCCAAGTAATTTGGAACATTGGCCAAAGCTCAATCCAGTAAACCAAGTCAAGAGGAACATTCAATATGATTCTATATCCTTCCAAAATCACAGCATGGGAAATACATTCCACATTTCAGAATTAAGTCGCACGATTTGGAGATATGCTTATTTATACAGATAACAAATAAAATGCATGTATACATATTTATTTATTGTAAACCTCCAGAGAGCACAAATGGCTCAGTAGGGCACATAGCTAGAGCAAATTCAGCGTTTTCCTTGTGTCCAGCCAATATCTGAAAAGATAAAGTCCATATGTCAATTGGTCTGTACACCTGGAAAAGCATCATAAACACTGCAGCAACAGAAATTTTGAAACCCTGAAAAACGGTTGGAAGGTCATAGAGAAAGCTCCAAACCAATGGATCATGATTGAAAAAGAGGAAAGAAACTTAAAACCACCCCCGACACCCCCCAACAAATAGAAAATAATAAAAAAGAGAAATAGATCGAAAGTACCATCAAGATCATCCCAGCAATCAATTCTGGCAAAATAAAGTATGAAGTCCTTCCAAAAAGTTCATCCTACTTCTTTCCGATACCCTTTCCCATAGTGTATCAATTTATCAAATGTCACACCATTGGCATTTCCACACACAGCACTCTGCCAGTGGCTCTTCTTAAAAGTCAACTTGTGTTATAGCAAGGAAGACTGATGTCAACAAACCAGTTGACTTGGTAGTTTGGAGATTTCAAATAGATATCTCCACATCACATTATATGCTTTTCCTGGTAACGACTCCTGCTGGGCTAATGTAAATTCTAAAATTATACTGCATAGTGCAGTAACAAACTCACTGCTTTATTCCTGATAATTACAATAATTATTTTCCTTAATCAAAAGGATTAGAATGAACAATTATGCCATACACTTTCCAGAAAACTGTTTCTTGTTTCCTAAGACCGACAAGGGTTTTGAACATGATCTGTTAATCTGAAAATTGCAAAATCTACAAATTAATCTTTTTAAGAGCATGGAACATTGAGCAAAAGCCGGCGTTGTAACGCTTTAACTTATGAGCATCAGTATACTGAAATTACCTTTTTGTAACATGTAGCAACAAAAATATTCTGATACTCTATTCAACTTAGTAAATTGTACATCTAGATGTGTCAACTATCAGATAAAAACCGAAAAATGAAGACTATGAAGACTATTCAGCAAGCCACTTATCATATTTAGTGGCATATCAAAGATTTCCTCAGCAGTCTGCAATGCACATCGATTGACAAAAGATACAAACTATTACCTTTGAGTTTTTAGTGCCACTGAGATATCTTTTCTTATGAAATCATGAATAAAAATCATACTGAACATCATGTACCAAGGTTCTCCATTTGTATCAAACTAATAAACAGAACAGAAAAAAATTAAACTATACCCACCAGGTCAGGACGTGAGTCAGCAGCTCCGAGGACGGCATGGCGATTAGGTTGTGATTCAATGTCCCAGATAAGAACCTAATTCAATATCATCAAATCAAGTAAAAATGTTGACAAATTCTCAAGAAAAAGTATGGAGTCTTTGATTGAAGCATTTACTTCAGGGCAGTCAGTATGTGTGGCAACAATGTTCTTGTTCTGAGGAAGTTCCCTGATTCGATTGACCTGCAATAATAAGATTTAATATGATCACAATGAAAATACATTTCCATAAGTTATAAAAAAAAGTACGAGAAATSAACAAGTCAATAATATAAAAACATCTGTTTTTCAATTCTTTTTTACAATAAAAATAAAAATGAAGATGATCCTATATGCAAATGAAGCCACAATAAGAATAAGATCAATTTAAAAAAAACAAAAGAAAGCATCACATCTAGCAAAAGGTGAATTGACCCTAAGTTTCAATATAAAGAGGTAAACATGTAAATCTGTGTTGTGTACAGACGGGCAACTCAAACTTCTACAATTTCTTGGCAGCCTCAAAACACTCGGCTAGCCTTTGAATTTTTGATTAGTTGAAGCCACAACCAAAAAAAAGGAATTATGGTTGTTATGATCTTGGCTGATGTAAAAGGGCGATAAATATAGCAGCAAAAATAATCTAAAAGAATCGAATTAGTAAGATATGAGTACATAATGCCTTTTCAATGCAAAATCTTTTTAGTTTTTCTTTTTGGTAATTAAATTCCTTTGCTCAGTTTCTTTTTTTCTTTCAAAGAGAAAAAGAAAGTAAGAGTCATAATGCATACCTCTCCAGGATGTATAATAGTTTTGTACTTCTTAACGAATGGCGACCTTGCTTCTTCATTAAACTAAGAATCAATCACATAACGAGATAATGAGTGGACCAGAAAAATGGAAAAAATAAGAATAAAGCGACTTAATAACAGGATTACATTTGCTATGTGATTTTCTGCTGCGACTCGGGGCTTGACAACATCACAATTTGCTATGATCAAAGTGTTTGGCACTGTATGATCGGTCTGCGAGAGAGATCAGTTAACAAGATAAGTATTATGTCAGTTTGTCAAATTAAACTCATGTTTGTCAAAAATTCAATTTATAGACCAACTTTGGATTGGGTGTGTGCACTTCATCCAATTTATCATTGTTGTGATGATTGGTAATCAAATTTAGGAATGCTAAGGCAGAAACATTTGGGACAAAGCAATTTCAAAATCCCATGTGTCATTTAAAATGTTCAGCAATCATTAAGTAAAGGAAAAGGTGCTTTCCACCTTGAACAAACAAAATGGAAAAAGATCAGCATAGAAAATTTCACAAATGAAAAGCAAGAACAGGGACAAAGAAATGCACTGAAAGCGATTGTAATAGACAGTGTATAACGTTGGTAGCAAAAATTGACCAACTATAATGTCTCCGTAGACATTACGTTTAATTCACCTTATTATTAAAAAATGAAGTATGAGAATCAAAAAATATAAATATAAATAAATGAAAAAGAACATACTTGCTCAGATAGGTATAGTCGTTGCCTATTCTTATAAGTTCCCTGCTCAAGAACTGGGCCCCACCTGCATAATGGGAAGTAGAAAATACAACCACGTTATTCACCAAATCAGCTTAAAAGGATAATAATATACCCTGGAAGGCCTTCATAAGCAATGTGTTATTGAAAAAGTGAAAAATGCTACTCTAAAGTAGGAATAATTATGTGTGTATAGCCAAGGYATTCCTGTCAATTAATTTACAGAAACAAATGCAATTCACCGCACTGCATATCAACCTAGTCCATGCCAGTTAAACAAGCGCACAAGACGGTAGAAAAGTTCAGGTACACATAAATATCCACACGATGCCTTAGGAAGGCACGTCTCCTTCTCCTATCCAGGCTGAAGGTATAATCCATTTAAAAAATGTGTGTTTCCTTACATAGCTCTCTACACAATGTACGTGTCCCTGGACCCTGAAAGTGCATCCGTTTGCAAATCAAATCGAACTAGGGCTATTGTCCCGCACCAAAATCCTAAACAAGTCAATTAAACCCTAAAACGTAACACCTAAAAGATATGTTGAAGAATGAAACAAAAAGACTATGCACAAATCTCTTCTCCACTTCTCTTAACCACGCAAAGCAACATAGGGATTCATATAGAAAACCCTAACCCTGTCCATAAACCCTCAGCAGAACAAAAACTCCAAAAACAAAAAGAAAAACACATACCGGCAAGAGAGAGATGGCCAAACGAGGTTATGATTCGCCAACCAATCATAGAGAACGGGGACGAGTGACTTCCATTGGATATACTTCTCGTCCACGGGGACATTTCGTTTTTCAGCGCCTCTCATCCTGGCAGTAAAACCGCTTGCAGCGGCCTCTCTTTCAATCTCAGCTTTGGCCTTGGTGGAACCCTTGGGACGGCCTCTCTTCTTCGGCTGGGTTGGAGGAGTCTCCATTGAAAGATTTTTGTGGAGATTTGAGAGTTGAAAAGAAGTTTCCTCACTCAAGAGCTGGACCTACCCACACAGTAAACGGACATCACAGAGAGAGAGAGAGAGAAAGAGAGAGAGTGGTAATGTGGTGACTGATGGAGACGGTAGTTGCGTTATTAGTGTCCCTTATCGGGGACCACGGCGTCTTTTACTCGGCGACGAACTTTCCACAGTAATACTTTGTTGAAATGACGGTTTAGCATATAAAGTCATTTTGCAACGAAGRCGTCGCCTCCAGTACCCTGCTTTTTGGGGTGACACATTAATTCTTAGTCTTGAGGTTATTCAGGAGGTTTTATTTTCCAATCCACATAACTGATTTTTATTATGAAATATTCCCTCATTTTCTCGGGTACGTTATAATAAGAAAAAAATACAATTTTTTTATTAGAGTGACTTATTTACCCTCAATTAATTATAATATTCGTTTATACAATTAATTTAAGAATTAGATAATGATAAAAATATAAGAAACATACTTGATAATATTTTAATTAATAATATGTTACATACTTTTTAAAAAAAAAACTATTATGACACATATAAAATCGAAAGGAGTACAAGGAGCGCTCTTGGTTCACGAAAATAGCCTCATAGCATAGTTATGAACTGTTTACTCCTTTCTCTGTATAAAATTAGCTGGAATTCAGCTTCATAATATACCAAGAAATTTTCACTGCCAGTCAATCTTCATAGTTTTAAACTTTCAAAGCTGCATCTATTAGTGCTGGGATTTACTTATGTGAACGTAGCACGCAAACTGAAGAACCAGCAGTCCTGCCTCCGTCGACCAATTATAAGGAGACAATGACTAAATCTTCTCTCATTAATCTATGCAGCAAACTGACAAATAAATGAGCATAAATTGGTATATTATTTCACAGGAACAGGAATGGTTCTAGCAAAGGAACTGAGCCATATGAAACAGTCGATTTCATCCATAATTACCATTCTCACTGATCTCAAAATATGATGAGAATCAGAAGTTGCACCAAAA
Source organism: Rhazya stricta (assembly GCA_001752375.1). Lineage (NCBI taxonomy): Eukaryota > Viridiplantae > Streptophyta > Magnoliopsida > Gentianales > Apocynaceae > Rhazya > Rhazya stricta. The sequence continues at coordinate 5,330,803 of MEJB01000007.1, read as the reverse complement.
TGGCACTTGTCGATTTGCTGGAAAATCAAATTGGAAATGTATTCCACTGGGCGTTGTAATTGCAATGCAATAGAACTTGTAATGAAAATTTTAGTTAAGCCAAGTTGTAGAAACTTCCTCTATCTGATAAATTTCTACCAATGTCAGAACATCCTCTCAAGATGGTCAACCTATAAAATCTGAAGAAATCAAACATAAACTCCAGAAGCAAGTAGCAAGAATAAGGACCCAAAACCCTGCATAGTGAGCGGAAATTCATATAAGCTACAGTTTTTTTTTTTAAAAAAAGAACAATTAGCTTAAGGTAAATATAGAAAATATATTTAGAAGCAGGGGACCCACCAAGAAGACAGATGCTACAGCAGCCGTGGTGACCTCCTTAGCAAGATGACGGTTTCTCTTAGAGGAGGTAGCTTCATAGCTGCATAGAAATGTATTGCTTGTTAAACCAAACAGCAGGCTTTTCAAGGATGGATTTCTCAAAAACAGCAAAACAAAGTGCTAAAGCAACTACACAGGCGAAAGAAATTTTATGTCATAATTTTCAACCAAGAGGATTCTAGCAGTTTGGAAACTAGAACATATAACTAGCATGCAATGTGATTTTTCAAATCACAAAGGCAATGAACAAAATATGCACCAAATTTCCATTTCAACCTAAAATAGCAAGAATAGATATACAGAATAAGATTTTCAGATGCTCAACCAACAGCTTATTACTGCTGTGTCACTACATGCTTACATCCTCAGAATGTAACAAAATAGTGAAGCCTTGAGCTACTGTTTAACAAGTAGATAAAGCATTATGTGGGTCAGCGAGATTTGCTTTAAGAGTAAAAGATAGAAAAAGGTTGTCAGGAATGAAGAACAAAGATGAAAAACATATATAATAGCTGAAGGGCAAAAAACAATATACCAATAAATTGAAAGTTGAAATATAATTTCATGCAACAGCCATCGGCACTGTTTTCAGAGAAAGCAATAAAAATGATAAYATATGATCCTCCCAAGTATAAAGAAGTAACTTCTGCACATGTTCATTACCTCCTTTTACTCGGGGAAATAGACTACGCTGAAATGAAACACTATCTTCTAACAAGGGAAATGGTCTTCTAGGATACTCTTAAGATGTTGTGGGTTCAAAGGAAAGGGCACTCTCTAAGTCTATTTGAAATAGAGTACACAAGTTATGGGTGTCTGTCATCTTTGGTTGTAAAGGCATCCCATCGCCCTATATTGACATATGTCCCATGTTCAACAGATATCGACTCTAACTTAAGAAAATAAGCTCAGAAAACATGGTTCACCAACTTTACATGAGATGAATGATGAGCAACAAAAATATTTAACTTCTTAAACCGTTAGCCTGATACATATTCAGCTTGTTTTCAAGTTAAACTCTCTCTCTCGGATGCATTTTAGCATTATTTTGTGAAGTGCAAAATGTATCCAACCTAACCAGRTAATGTTCCATACACCATGACATACAAATTGCACGCAGACATGCATTACTATATTTCCAGGCGCTCTTAAGTTTGTACAACAATATTAGTTTCAAATTTATTATCTTTCTTAAATGAGTAGTTCAATTACATAATTCTAATTAGCCATTATAAGTTTGATCTCCAGTATCCTTTCTCACCAAACAATGATCAAGCCCCTTTTCATATGATCATATCTTTTAAGCAACTAAGGGAACTGTAAAATTGAAAMAGTGGAGACCACTTCAAACATAAACTCCAAACAAAATGAATAAGAAAATATTTGCACGTACAATAAATAGGACAGAATTCACCTTAACTAGGCTTCAAAAACAATGTCAATTGCAAAATATGGATCTACTCTAGAAAATTGAGAGAAAGTGTTATCAAACATCAGATCGACATCTTACATGAAGAACGAAGCCGTAACGACAAGGCCTACGGCAAGCATCAACACTGCAAGGGTCGGGTACCAAGCCTCTGGGACGGGGCTGGAGATCGGCTTCACTGATTGAGCCTTCGCAGAATTTCCGTGAAAAAAAAAAAAAATCAAATCATCAAAACGCTATTCTTAGAGTGTGAGAGTGTGAAAGTCGAAGGAATTCCTTACCATTTTTCCTTACTCGTCAATCGGAGCACAAAGGCGACGGATCTTCTGCTTCTCGAGTGACGACTTGTCAGGAAGTCTCTGAGACGAAGTGTGGAAGTCCTCTATGCAAACACTGGGCTGGTTCAGTATTTGTGGGATCGCATGAAAGCTAAATGACTTTCAAACCCAAACGACTTTTGGGCCGTTTATGTCGAAAACAGTATATGAATCCACCCCTTGGTTGATTTGTTTTTATTTTTTTAGAGGGGGTACTTTTGTCTTTCAATATTTAATAACTTTATAATTCTTTTTTGGCTCAAATAATTTCATTTATTATAATTTCTTTTTGGCTCAAATAATTTCATTAAAGTCCATAGACGATGGTCACTTCCAATAAGAAGTCTTAAAAATACAAAAAGAATTGAATATTTAAACACTTTATAATTCGACTAAACTATCGTATCAATTGTATTTAAAAATAATTCAAAAAAGACACTAAATATATAATATCAACCCTTTATCGTAMAAATCGTTTTTAAAAATAATTCAAAAAAACACTAAATATATAATATCAGCCTTTTTAAAAAAGAACAGTCCCAAAAAGACTATATATAGAATCCGATTTGACGAGAAGGCTAAGATGGTCATTTGAAGGAAAATTGCTCTAGCAGGAGGGAAATGGCTCTGGCAATTAAAGTCATGTTACATTTAGCAACAAAAAGTGGATGAGAGTGAGGTTTGGTTGAGTTTACAGAACAAACATGAAGCTACATTCACAGAAATCCTCTATAAAGATGGCTGAACAAGAATAGCAGCTTGGGTATTTTGTGTATTTGATATTAMAATAATCTGTACATTTCTCCAGCCAAAGCATTTCCTTTCACCAACTGATCACTACTACGATGGCATGAATTTGGAGGCCTCCATCTAAGTAGCAGTTTATCATCATAATACATGAATGCAGCAAATTCTCTCAGAAAATCTCCTCCCTATGATGTTTTCAACATATTGTTGTAGTTTAGACTACAGAGAGGCCTCAGAGCTCATTCCACATATACATTTATTACCTTCAAATGTTTGTTGCTGCAAACTTTCCACCCAAAATAATCCACATTGAGAATAGGTCGAGGACTGCTCCTCCCTCATTGCTTGGCTTTCGTTTAGTGCCATGGAAGTCTTTCCCATCTTCTGGTAGCCAATCATATGTGATTTCTGGCACCACAAGCTTTTCAAAGAAGCCAAAGATTGTTATTAAGTTCAAAGAATCCAATGGMCGTTACCGAGATCCATGCCATGAGCTATATAATAGACCATGCTCGCTCACGCTGCCTCCAGATAATTGCCTCATCTTCTGCCATAGCCGCTTCTTCTTGCCTATTCTYAAAGGACCTGAACTYGAGTGCCTCCGAGGTGATCCAGAATCTTGCCTTGCATACGAGCCCAATATATCTGACGCTGGATATCCTCTTTCAACATCTAGCTCGGAATCATAATTAGAGACTGGAGATTGAACTTGTAAAGGATTTTGTAGGAGGCTTAAAGTATTACTGATCCTGGCATCCATGTCCATAGATAAATCCTCTTGACTACAACTTCTAGATCCCAATTCTTCAGTTTCATCACACTCATTGCATACTAATTTTAGTGCCTGAACAACTTCACCCATAAAGGGTCTATGTGACACTTCTGGTTGAACACACATTGAAGCAATAGCAGCTACCTTTGAAATACTATCAATRGGAAAATTAGGCCCTAAAGATGGGTCTATAATGGATTCTAAACCTTCTTCTCTTGTAAGGACTGGGCGAGCCCAAGAAACCAAATTCTCTTGACCAGGTGGCTGAGACATGTCTACTGGTTTTCTGCCAGTTAAGAGCTCAAGAAGCACTACCCCATAGCTGTAAACATCACTCTTCACTAGAAGATGCCCGGTCATGGCATATTCTGGAGCCACATACCTGGGAGAAGAGATGAAACCGAAGTCACGAGTACATAGATGTAACAACAAACTCAAGACAGTAGGGAAAAAARGGGGAGCGGGGCRGACAAATGACCAATCTGATCATAACATTGTTATCTACTTTGGTTGGAGCGAGACAAAGGTGAGAAGCAGTCAGGCAAGTTCCAAGCTCATTTCCCTTCTACTAAAATTAAAGGTCCTTTGTCATAATTCTATATCAAGTCAAAAGGCAGAAGATATACCCAAAAGTTCCCATGACACGAGTAGAAATGTGCCTGTTTTCCTCCTCCATTGCAGTTCGAGCCAAACCAAAATCTGATACTTTTGGTGTAAAATCATGTTCCAGCAGGATGTTGCTGGACTTGAAATCCCTGTGTATGACACGGGGACTGGAATCTTCATGCAGATAAGCCAGAGCTCGAGCAGCACCAAGAGCTATCTTCATCCGGGCACCCCAGTCAAGTGAAGAAGATTCCTTGTCAACTCCTGATAGCAAACAAAAACAAATAATAAGCATATCAAAGGAACACATGATGACAGCAGAAGTCTCACAAAGGGTTAATTGTACCATGAAGATGAGATTCCACACTTCCGTTTGGTATAAGTTCATAAACTAAGCAGCGAGTACGGTCCTCTGTGCATATACCAATCAACTTGACCAAGTTTCTGTGATGAAGGCGGCTAAGCATCTCAACTTCAGCCAAGAATTCGCGACCACCCTGCTGGTCAGCCCGCTTAAGTACTTTTACAGCCACTTGTGTCCCATCTTCAAGCACACCACTATAAACACGACCAAAACCACCTTCACCGAGTATTCTAGTTTCACTGAAGTTATCTGTAGCTTTTTCTATATCACTTGAGCTAAATGTTTTTGCAGAACCAGTATATGTTGCAATGCTAGAATGGAAGGACAATGAAGCAGAAGTGGGTCCACTTCCCATCATAGAAGCACCGATTCCTACAGCATAACAGACGATTTAATAACAGTTTCAAATTAGTATTTTGTCCTATAAGAGCCATGCAACTTCTTTGTGATACTGAATTTTAAGTACCAGACTTTTAGATGCCTCTTAGTTCTTCAATTAGATCAGAGGTGTTTCCAAATCATCAATATACATATTAACATCAGCTAAGCAAGGAAAAACAGCAAGGGTCCACTACAAACAGTGTGTTCAGCAACTCATTTTCTCAGACTTTCAGGCATTTATATCAACTTAGGCTCTTTAGAGCATTAGCATTGTTATCTCCAGAAACAAGTACCTAATATAGGACATGGGAGTTAATAAATCCAAATACTCCACAGCTTGATTTAGAGTCATCACATTAACCAATGGATTAGCCATCTAATGCAGATAGGGGATCTTTTGCTACGAAAGTTCGTGGCATTGTAYAGCATCTAAAGTCCTGGTAAAGGAAAATRTTTAATTTTATCTCCTATAAAGCAAGTATAATTTCTTTGTTTTAGGGGCTTCATTAAGGGATTACATTATGTATCCTCACCCTGCAATTTGGAAACCCCTGCACTCATATGCAGATTAATTTAGGCTACTCGGCAACTTATCCGTATTTCTTGTTTTCGCTCCAAATTGTATGCTTATATGTTCATCCCCTCTCTACTCAAGTAGCCAAAAGTATATGGATCTGTGTATGTATTTACATCATATATCTGAAATATTCATTTATTTGAGAGTGTAAACACAAAACCTTGCAGAATGTTATAACATAATATCAGATCTTTTTTTGCGGAAGAACTATAATTTTTACCTTTTTCCTCCTCCTCCTCTGTTTGTTTTAAATCTTTCGTTGACCAGACAGTTTATTTTTTTATTCAGTTTTTGTTTGGTAAATGTATGTTACTAGTCACCAGTGCTACTAAAACTATGTATCAGGTAGTTAGGTTGTTAACAGCAAATGCAATGGAAGAAACTCCCACTATGTGGGACATTGACATGTCCCAAAATTAAATCTTTAATTCATGAAAAGAAAAATCAGACGTTTTACAGAAGCATATAAGCATGTCCTATAAGATATGATCTTAACATTAACCATTTGGGACTATAAATGCATTAATTCTATGGAAATAAGACTTCCAACAAATGCAGATAGTCCTAGAGGAGATGAAACAAAACCGGATGTGGATAAAGAGGATTATTTTGGACCCMYCAAAAAAAGAAAAGAAAAGGAAAAAGAACAAAAAATCACGGAGGTACCTGATGATTTTGCAAGTGAAGGTACGGTAGCTGTTGGAGTTGGGTCTTGCTGGCAGAGGTTGTCTCTGTGTTTGAAGAACAAAACCCATGCAACAGCACAGCACAATATTACAGCTATAGAAGCAGACAAAACAATTATTGCTATAACACTTCCACCTGGTCCACCTTTGCGATGCTGCCTTCCTACATCAGCCCCTAGTGGCTTTACGGCTGCACCATTGTAACTGTGTCCAGAATAGGGATCACTACCTATAATACCAATGTCTGAAGGTGCTGAAGGTGGAGAGGGAGGAAGACCTGCAAGTTAACATTACCTATAAATACCAAGATCAGAAGATTCATCACAACTGAAACTAATCAAGAAGGTCTGACATCATCACCTGGATAGCGCACATATAGTACTTCATAATCTCCAAATAGCGAAGGTTTGATAACGACYTCTTTGTGCCAGAATCTCTGAAATGTCATATAAGCTGTAGTGTTATCAAATTTCTCCCCAAGGGGTACCAAGTCTATAAGCACAATGGTCTTTTCTGGATCTTGGCTGGCTGCATTTGCCCCCATAATACGGACTTGACTTGGTTTCAGAAATACTCCACTAGATATTTCTGCRGCTAACTCCGAGACCAAAGGAAAAAAGGTGTACAAAGCTACATTTAGTCGCAGGCCCACTTGCATAGGAAAGACACAGAMACATGGAGATCCAGGAGGAGTATTCGTCAATGGTTCTGAGCATGTCAATGACATGCAATCTACAAAAAGAAACTGGATGATGAAATTCATAGTAGGACCACATATAAAGAACAATATGGAACTGAAATGATAAGTACCTTCATTTGGAGGTGGAGGAGGTAATGCATGAAGTGGCGCTGGTAAAGGCTTGTTTGGTATTGTTGGCAAAGATCCAGAAGGAGATATTTGAGGGGGAAGAAAGGGAACTTGTAGTTGCAAAGAAGATCCGAGATAAGTATTCAGCAATAAACCATAAATTAAACTTAATCTACTTCCCTTCCCTGAACAAGGAAAACATGAGTCTCTTACACTTACTTCCTCGAGATTGTGATGGCACAGGAAAATCAGGGCTCTTTGATGGAGGAAAAGGGGCAAGAGACGGCGAGAKAGAGGAGCCTATCAAGTAGAGGGTCATCATAAATTAGGCAGCATAAAAAGAAACAACATATTTTATGTGCTCGAAAACTACTTCACGTACTACCTGAGTTTGATGGTGGAGGGCCATGGAACTTAAGGTTAGTCTTTGGATCTRTTCTTGGAGAATGTGATGGATCTAATAGCACAGGCATGATTTACAACATATTAGAAGTCAAATGATATCAGAGTCAGCACAATGTTAGGAAGCATAACCTAATCAAGATATTTATCTACTAAAATGTAATACCTTGTTCAGTATAAGCAGGAGGAGAAACTATATACCCTGATGGAGCAGGAGTATTCTTTTTGTTCCGTGTACGATGATGCCCTAATGATGCAGGAGGTTGAGATGAAGGGGAATGATACTCTGAACCCACAGGAGYCCTCGAGAATGGAAGAGGAGGAGGAGCTGTAACAGAATGTCCGATGGATCCATGGGGGGATGGAGCTAAGCAAAAGTAGATTTCATTAAGTGGCACTCCTAAGTTAGTTTAGATGATCCCACTGCTGAATGCAAATTTCATACTCACCTTTTGTTGGCAGAGGATTCTCAGGTGAGTTGTGATATCTTGTTCTATTTGGGGGTGCAGTAATAGGCATACCAGCTCCTCTTGCGTTTGTGCTAGGGGAAGAAGATGGTACAGGAGAGGCAGTAGGTTCTGCATAGTRGGATTGGACCAAGCTAAAAACAATAATCAGGGCATGCTTTGGATCTGAATTCTGATATTTAAAATCAGAGTTTTAATGAATTGAGCATATATTTCTACACAAAAGAGCTCTGGTTGAACAACTCAATATGCATTAGAAATATGCAGAAATTCTAGAGCTGCAAGAAAGTAAAGGAATATATGTATTTTTAATGGAWAGGATGAATACGTTTTCAACAGACCATACATTACTGGAAACAACAATTACCATCACCATTTACACAGGTTGACCAATTTTTGGAATTTGAAGATGCGAACTACGGATTTTGTTATAAAAGTTCCAATAACATTGATGACAATTGCGATAACAACTAAGACTGTTGAGAAAGTATTACAAGAAATCCGCATCAATCAGTGAAACAGGAATGAACAAAGCACATGAACACTTCAAATAAACCCACACATATATTATCTTTAGTGTCACCTGGCAAGGAAGATGGAGGTTTATTAGGCAATACATGATGGTTAGGTGGTGAATTCTCTGGCAACTTGCTCGGAGATAATGCAACTGGAGCTTAAGTATCAAAAAAATATAATGCTTCTGTTAGTGAAGATTCTTTTTGAATGAATCTTTGCAGGAAAAAAAAAGTAACAGCAACTAGGCGCACCATGAAAAGTTGATGGTGAGATCTTGGGCGAAACCCTGGGTGGCAGACTTTGTGGCAGTCCCCTAGGGGTATGTGCATTAGACACTGTATTTCAGAACCAAAATATTTGATATTTAGGAAGTAATCTTGCTAGAAAAATGTAGATTGTAAAAAATACATYGGTCAACTACCTGGGACAGTTGGAGGTTCTGGCGCCTGATTTTGATGAGATTTTGATGGATTGGATTTTGACATCACTGAAGGGCTCATAGCTGGACTATGCGGAGATATCCTTGGCAGGAATTCAACTGGAGCTGCTTTGTAAAACGAAAACCATTTAAACCCAGAAACTACTGATGTTACAGGATACCAATAGCAAGAAAATACCTGGGGCTTCTGGGACAGGATGCTCCGCATGACGAGGCTTTGTTTTTGAAGTACTTGGAGGCAAGACTGGACTAAGTTGATCAGGGTACAAMGGGGATGTAACTGCAGTATTTGGAGGCTGCACTATACTCGGTGGAAAAGATGGCAAAGGATCTTTAATCATTTGGGGAGCGGAGGCAGAATAGGGACGGAGTGAGGCTTGTGGTGGATGCAGAAATGTCCCTGAATAAATTAAAACACTGTAATGTGAAATAATTCACAAGGCATTGAAAGATATGCTAAATACTGGTATTTTACCATTTTGTAGAGACACTGGAGTAGGTGCACTACTTTTGAATGTTGTCCCATGGGAAACAGGAGCAGAGGCTGCATCTCCATCGGGAGAAAGGGCAGGATGTGCTAAGGGAGAAGGGAATAAGTTGGAAGCTGAAATATACACAAATGTCGTGTATATTAGAAAAAAATCATCGAAATATATGTAAGTGCCATTCGCCTAGACAAGCTTAGAAGAACTATGTCAATCAATGTTCAAATCCATCAACCACTCCCCATCTTTCTGGAGAATGGCAGAGGTGTCCTCTCTGAATTGTTTCAGTGAACTTCAATCTTCTCATACAAATATAAAAAATGCTGCTTCACAATGACCCCTTGGGAGAAAAGCTTATCAGCCAGGTGACTTTTCTACTCATTCAGAAAGAATAAGAATAAAGAAAAAGAAATGCATCTGCATATAGCTTTTGCATAAGATTTTAGGGAGAATCCAATAACTCRCTTTTAGGAGAAAATAAAAGACCGAATCAGAGAAAGAAGCCACAGGCACGAGCATAATTTGAGTCTGATAAAAGAGGAATGTCTTATCATCTATACAAATTATAGATTCTAGTGGAACCAATGGGAAAATATTGAGGGGAGACTGAGAACTAGTTCTATTGCAAGGAATTACTCAAACCAAAAGCTGCAAAAGAAAAAGAAAATTTCAGATGAAGACCGCCAAGCAAAAAGCCATCAGAAGAAAATACTAAAAGGAGAAAAAGGAGAAAAGGAAAAAAAAAAAAAAAAAAAAACCACATACACAACACACGAAGAGTGTTTCTTGGTCCAAGCAGTGCATTCCCTACATGTATGAGAAAACTAACATGCAGAGAACAAAGTTATCTGAAACTAGAACTTACAAGCTTCTCAAATTTTGGGTCATTGACAATATCAGGGATCAATTGGATAGAATTCTAACTGAACCATACCTCTACCGAAAACAAGAAATTGCAATAATAGTAAAGAAAACAGGTTGAAAGGGGTGCTCTGAACCACCATACTCAGATAACAGCATTGCCAAGATCAAAATTGTTATCAAACCCAATCTCAATTCTCTTTGTTTGAACAGAATAAGTCATCAACCGATCGTTTATTTTGTTAAAACCATAAAAGAACAACAAGAGTGAGGCAATTACCAGCAGATCCTGGAAGCACCAAGAAACAAACCAAGGAGCAGAGTTCCAGCACCAAGATATCAACTTTCACCACCACCACTCCCATCCCATACAAAATCAATCTCAAATCACAGCTCAAAAACCATAAGAAATAATCCAGCCATCAAACAGCAGAAGATCAAACGATTTGTTTTGACTGAAAAGAAACATTGATGGCTTGAAGCAACAGCTATAAGAAAATAAGTTAGATAAAAGAGGGGCCTAGTATGAGACCCACAAGCAACAATAGTAAGAAACAAGCAAGCAATGAAGAAAAGGTTTCTTAAAACATCTAAAAATTGGGTTGGTCATACGAATCAAAGCAGCGAGTCTGTGGAAGTCTAAGGCTACCCATAACCACAAACATGGCAAACTCAGAACGTGAGCTTTGCACAACTGAGAATTTGGCATGTTACYCACAACCGTTTCTACTGACATGTGAGCAATTAAAGAGTATTAAAAACTGACCAACTATTGCTAAGCCACCTAAAAACAACAAACCCAGAACTCTTTCGCAGTGCCAGTAACAGACCCCTTAGAAACAGAGGCGTTTAGCGGGGGGAGAGAGAGAGAGAGAGAGAGAAGCTGCAAGTCTCTGTGACTTGTGGTGGGTGCCACCCCATTGCAGTATATGAAACGTACACTACAGTCCACACCTCTGAGTATTTCTACATTTATACATATATTAATTATTACTATCTCATAATATTATATAAATTTTTTTGACGATTCGAGACGTACAAAACATATCTTACCTAATTTGTTACTTTTTTTAATTAAAACGAGATGTTTCAAACTCTACTTAACAACATATTAAAAAAATCATGAATTACACCGTCCTCACACAATTCAAATCTAATCTGAATTATTTATTGAAATATCGAGTTTCTTGAAAAAAAATATTCTTTTCACAGGTAAATAAGTTTTTAATTTATTTAATATATAGTTAAACTATTAATCTCATTTTAATAAAACTTAAAATGAAGCAAACTTGGAGGAATTGAAAGTCGAGGGATGATATAATAAATAAAAAGGGTTGCATTTTACGAATGGGTTTACTGCTTTGCGGAATTATGGTTGAGTGATGATGTTACCCGGGTGCCACGTGAGAAGAAGTGGTGTSGCATGTGTCCAAGGGTATCTGACACCTCACCTTCTCGTACCTTATAATCCTTAATCAATAAATTAAAATAAAAGCTATAAATACTTTTTCTTTACCTCTACATTTGGTCTTGGGTCCATTCCACCATGTCATGGTAATTAAGAAAACCCAACAACCCAAATAAATAATAAATGAACATGAAAAAAGTTATGGTCTCTCCACCCATAAGAATTAGATTYAAYGAACGTAAYTCGATTTGAGTTCGAATTAATTTTAYCAAGTAATGRTACGGAACAAGATAWTARGTCATAAGAGTGTTACTTTTGTGGTAATTAATTAGGTGAATGACCAGCTTATAAGAGTGATCTCGACTAGTTCCAATATGGCTTATTGGGTACTTGCATCAAGAAGGGGGGGTTTGTGTTGACAATGCAAAATGGGAGCAGGCCAACTTGTAATTAGGTGGGGACTAAAGGAGTAAATGGAATTAAAACGGTGGCAAGTCAAAGTCTCCTCACAGGACTTGTCCGGCAGCACAAGTTACTCGTGTATTTATATTTTCTTTATTACTTCCTCCTTTTAAAATAAATGTCAAATTTGAAGAAAAAAATAAAATCCAATTTTTAAATGAAAATGACGAATGAGTTTATACTTTTACCCTAGAATATTTTTTATTTTCAATATAAGCCATTGATCATTTGATCATAAGAGATTTCACCATTAATGGGATGGAACGAAAATTTTAAAAGGGTTTAATCAAAATTTTGTGATAAATTGAGATTCTTAAATGAAATTAATCCCTTATTGTATCTTTTTTTTCTTCAACGGTTGAGATGCATGAGATATTCAAGGGTTCTAAGTGTATAAAGCATTTTTCAGTACACATAGCGCTCTCGTGGCACTAGGTCGATCCTTTACAAAAACAAGTGCCGGTCAAAGTATGTTCATACGAGAGTAAGAATTAAACTCTAACTTCTCTTAAAAGATAAAAATATCAAACTAATAATTGACCCTCTTGATCTATATCGAATGGATATTTTTGTTGGATCCTTCTTGAAGAGACAGTGATATATGTTTAAAAGCATAGCTGTTAGCAAGTGAGTGGCGCAATCCCCAGTGCAGAAGAATGAATGAATTGGGAATCATGAGATTCACCCAAAAAACAAAAAAAAAAAAAAAAACCCGAATGAAAAGGACATCTGAATTGGGACAAAAACAGAGGTAGAGTCATATGTATGTGGCTCTAATTTCTGTATAAATTTGGATCTACTGCCGTCCCTACAGGAATATGTTGCACCTTACAAGCCAATAGAAGCAAAGTCACAGCTGACCCCTTTAGAGTTCATTGCACTTAATGGATTCAGCCATTGAAATCTTGCATCTAGAGAGGTGATCTTATAAGGATTGACCATGATTTCGATGTAGGCATATGCCATACTATCTTATTCTTCTATAGATTTCTCTAGTTGATCGTTTGTCATCTGCTACCAATCAAAACTTACATGATTATTTGGACTAATAAACTTGAGCTGCTCTATCTAGGTTGTTGAAGAAATCAGACATTCTTTGGAGTGCTTCCACACATGCTTCCMCTTATTTGGTACATATCCTCTGGGAAATTCATGACCATGATGATGGTAGGATTATCAAGAAAGAAGATTCATTCTATTTTTAAATAATTAAAAAGATTTTAAAAATAAATAAAAGTTCTGTAGCAGGCATGTGCAGGAAACAAAAGAGGTTCCATTTAAGATTAATCAAATACCTGTTTGAGTAAGCCCGAAAAGTGATGCTCTTCGGGAGAACATTCCTCAAGCAATATCCTTTGGCTCCTCACAATGCCTAAATGTCACGGTATCATTTATGAGCTGCGTGCAACGTAATGCTTCTTTTTCTTTATTGATTCGGTCCCGTGATTCCTCAGATTCCCCACCGACCCGGCATGTGTTCCCCCGGGGGGCTGCGGATGTATGTTGTGAGGACCCAGTTAGCAGAACACAGCCATGACAATGGAGTACTGTCCTAGAACAAGGCTGGCTATTTTACAAATCCTGTAAGGCCCTCTTCCTTTTGCTACGATCAAACTTTTTTATTTTCACAAGTACTTTGAGTCAATTACATGTTGTGTGAAGCACATGTTGTTTCTTCATTCTCAGCCCTTATTGACTACAAAGGCATACTGTACCCTGCGGATTTCTGGGAATTCTCCTTCGACTCCTAWCGCCTATAAACTGTTTGATGAAGTTAAAGCTGGTCTCAGGACTAATGAAGGATCCGGGATTTTACTTAATGGATCGGGCTTAGATRTTGGGCCTAGTATTTCTGCCTCAGCCCAAGTGTTGAGGACAAAAATTTAACAGTCCAGTTTGTGGTCCAGTTTCATTTAGTGACGGCCCAACATTCTATAATTGCCCATCTTCAACAGTTGTCTTCTTCCCGACATAGCCATCGATCAAGTTCCAGATTCCGGCGATCCTCTATCTTCACCGGATTTACATTCCAAAAAGGTCCCAAATTTCACTTAAAGCGAGTTTKTCAATATCGRATATRACTATRTGATTGATACATGTTGCAGAGAAAATGGTTTAAACATTCTTTAAATCGACTYCAAAATCCTCCAAGTCGTCAATTACCGAAGAGACAGTTGATGGTCTAACCTATAATACAAAGCAGAAATGCAACTGAAATGCATTTCAGACTCTAATCAATTGGCCAGCTCAGTCCCAACTTTTCTCTGGACGCCTCAAGCTGAAGGTGAACCACAGGCTCCATTAAGCAGCTCTGTAGTTGTGCCACCACCTGATTTGGACATCCGAGGGAAGCACTTGGAGGATCTTGTTCGAAGGYGGCAGATCAGACCACCYAGTTAACATGGCATCAAGTTTGTCCTTCCTGCTAAAACATCAAGAGCTACACAGAGAATCCCAGCCCTGTTCAACTAAATCAAGAGACAAATGAAATTCAACTAAGTAGTCGACATCTTCTCAGTGCCCCAAAAGATAAATGCATGCTTCAAAACAATGAATGATAAAGATTAGAGTTACAATTCCAGCTACCATACCTTTTCATYTAAAGAATCACCTGTTAGGGTCATAGGACTCRAACCGTTTCTTGAAATCTTCTGTCATTTCTATTTCTTCTTCTTTACTGAGCTTACAATTTTTCCAATCAGCCCTATCTGCCATGTTCAACAAGCCCGCCAAAACCTACAAAATGTYATGCAATCCCATCATAAACTTATCAGGCACTTGCAGATACCACCATGTGCCTGAGATTTAAACATCCACAATGTTTATCATTTGCAACCAAATTTGACTTGGTCAACAAGATTCATAATGCTGCCAAAGGATAGTAATGAAAAATAAGAAAACTGGTCAGACTACATATTCACTAAACTAAATTGAAGACTCTTCCAGAGTCATGAATTCATATACTACCTCCTCCACCTGAGGGCAGGGATTGAAGAATGTTTTACAACCGAATTTACAATGTACTCGCTTCAACTTAGTTAAAGTGGTCAAGGTGAATCATGAATAATATTTATTACCAACTAGTAGTTACAACCTTACCTCACGACCAAACTGGATAGGAAATCTCTCATTCTCTTCAATATCATGAGACAAAATTGCACCTCTAGGAAGTTCAACATAAAATAAACTGTCACTTCTATCATACTGCACCCGCAAGATTCTTCTACCTTYGGAACTATTATCACCTGCAATTGGGCGCCACGAAGCAAAAACATCCAATTATTCCATCTTAATTTAATGGACAAGAGATAAGTTAATCTAGCTAAAATTCAAGCTGGGAAGGAGTATTTCCCGTGCAGTCCCAATATCAAAATATCTAAGCACATTTGTCAATTGAATGATTTGTTGTAAAGGATGGTTGGATGATCTAGAAATATCATGACTATGATCCAACTATACAGTCAAATGTGCATATGTAAAAGCAGATAAGATGGAAATCATGTTATGCAGCTAAGTGAAAGTTGAGCTTCACATAGGCTTCCAAAAACAAGAAATAATCAAAACGTCTCAATGATGTTAGCGAATAGCCACATGTTAAATCGTCTTTATAAGTGAAAAGCCAAATCGCCTTTTTTGTTCTCACCAAGGACTCCTCACTCACGTCTTTTCAATGTTGAGGCAGGCTTTCCTTACCATCATCTGCTTAAAAGACTACCCCTCAAATTGCCCCTCTTTGCCAAAAGAGCTATTAATGAGTACGATATTATAGAAAGATATAAAACAAAACTTCAAAGAGGAAAACAGATATAGATAGTTACTCGAGGAGACTGAGTTTGGTGCAAATTCAACTACTTTTGGGAGATGTAAAGGGAATGGTATTGTATAAAATGAGCAGCTGCAGGACATGAAGTTGTATTGCAGAATTCACCCACTTCCATGCTCAAGCTTGCTAAATTCAATATTCACTCATGAAATCAACAAAACATGACAACAGGGCAAGGGTTCGCAGAGTAAAAACAGAAGACAGATATACATAGGAAATGGGTGGKGGGATTGCTTACTTTCAATTGTCTTAAACTTAAACCCCAATCTTTTAGCTGCTAGATTGAAGATATCTTGGATGCCAGATGCCTTGGAAGAGGGTACTGGAACAACCTAAAAAAGAAAAATAGAACTATCAATATAACTTATAAAACATGAAAAACATAATGATCTAATAGGCAATCCACAAGTACTCCATCACCCTCGTGCAGCAAGCGAAATAAAAAATGGAGAATGGATGTTGGTTCAAAATGGGGTCGTGTATCCAAGAAACGTACTGGATTGCTCTGGTCAAACAGTTTGGTGCAGCATATGTAACATGTGACATTTTAAGAGAAAAATGTTTCGCAAAATTAGCTTTCACTGAACAAATTTTTGTACTCTTGGAGTATCCAGAATGCTATTATTAGGCAGTATTTAGTAACTCAGAAAACCAGAAGCATGTATTCTCGAACATTAAGCATAGCAAGAAGACCCCACACCTGAAGATTGGCATGAGTTCCTCGTCTAGAAACCCATTCAAAGAAAACTGCTTCCTTCCCTTGGTTTTCAAAGTAAGCTTTGAGATTCTTCTGATATCTAAATAACTCTGCCTCACTTTCTGCTGGTAGACAAAGGGTGTTTGGCAAATGCTCAACAGGAATTATTAGCACATGATCTTTCACAAGTGGTCCTTTAGCAAGTGCACAGTAGCAATGTTCTCCTATATTAGTGATTAGGTGTGATTCCACATTGGCGCTCGACAAACAAAACCAGCATTCTTTTGACCTGGGGAAGGGAAAAAAAAAAAAGAATCAAGAATGTGTTGTATGTCAGTTTCTATAAGGCCAGGAATCTGGCAACTTTAAATTTTATATATATATATATAAAACTGGTCATGTAAAAATTGGAAAATAACCAAGGCATGGACACGCAAAAAGAATGAGCAACTTTGCCCAGAAACAAGTACCTATGAGAATTAGGAGTCCCACAGAATGATCTCCTGCTAGAGCCACTGTCACCTTCTTCCTGTAAACTGTGCTTAAAATTGCAGTCAGGACCTTTCCCACACTTTCCATTGTTAAGAAAGTCAAAACAGACACCCCTTATTGACTGTTCCCTGGCTTCTTCATCATGGCGAAAGTGGCACTTGTCTCCACGAGGACATGATCCAGAAGACGTATATTTAAAGCACAACTTGTCACCAGTGCCATTGCCACGCTTCTGCCTTTTGTGGGAGACATCATACCGCCAATACTGTGAATCTGACACACTTTCGCCAGATCTATTTGCTGAAATCTCCATGTTGGTTGCACTTTTTACAAGTGTATATGGAGATAAAGTTGTATTTGGTGGCCTTGCACAAATATCAGCACTGGACATTGTAGATGCTGGAGTGGGAGAAATTGCATGAATAAATTTCTGCAAGCAGGAAGAACCAAGCTTAAATAAGTACCTGAACTAATCTGGTGGAAGTGCAAGCAAGATGGTACAAATCTATTCGCTTATACGWACGTATAAGCATCACATAWTGCAAGATGGGTAGGACGGTAAACCACCTGACGAAATTCTAGGCAACAAAAGATTACTAAAAGAATGTCAGAAGAACATTAAGTTACGAAACAAACCTGCTTTTCTTTATTTCCAACAGGAGCTAAACCAATAAAACGAGTGACATGCACAGCATCCAMATTTAGATATGGTTCACGTGCATAAAAAACACCCATATTTCCTGCAACATGGTAGCTATAACACAAAGAAAATTATGAACAGATTAAAGTAGAGGTCATATAGTAAGATCACAATTTTCAGCACATTTGCATACGAAAGTGACAAAACAAACAAGGTTTGCTTCTGGCTTTCAATCTTGTTCTTATAACAACAAGATGAGGAGCTTATTAAACTGATTCCTCTTTTATGTATCTTGCAACATCAACAAAAAGCTAATCACTGAAAGTATCTAGATATTCAATGAAGTAGCCAGAAAATCCTGTCTAATAGTGTGGGTGACACCTGAACAGATTTTATGGGGGAAAATACTGAGTTGAAGTGAGAGGAATAAAAACCCAATTTCCAGATTAGCAATGGCTCGAGAAGAAGGTAACGAATGAGATGATACAAATGGAGCAATGAGATAGACATACGTCCAAGTAACATTTTTACTGAAGTAGTCAGAACAAAAAGCAGCAGAACTGCAGGAGATTAAAATGGTATCCAATCCRTTCATGTGATAATACAATTGCAACAGATACAGAACTAATGTTCCAAAGAGTAGCTCGAACCTGGTTGCAGAATAAAGCTGTTAACAATTGTGTGGCAGAGAGAAAAATATCACTTACCGGGGCTTGATCTCTGATACTAAGTCTGAGATGGTGGAATCAGTACCAGCAGTATCTGAGATTCCTGAAGGAATGTCAGATGTAGCAGCTCTATTGGTTGCTTGGCTGGGCCATTCATTAGTAATATTTAATTAAGGAATTAGAAAACCAAAGAAAAAAGTATTATTGCACAGAGTCAAAAGATTGGGTTTTTACTTAATTTTTTCTGGGCCGGGARCAAGGGATATTATGGAACAAGAAAAAGGATATGTGAGAAATATGTCAACAATCCCTGGGTCCTCAGCAAGTGCCCTCAATGCATCGACATCATCTTGACTGTACGTCCCAAATTGAAAACCGCTTGGAGATTGCTTACCAGAGAGGTAAGCAATAGATAATCCTATATATTACAAAAGCATGTCAGATTACCAGTTATCAAATCAAAAGATAGTTTTTGACAATAATAATCTTTAATGACTTAGAAAGTTATATCTAAGACAAACAATTACATCCAGAACAAATTTGCAGATGTACACCTAATTGAATTCAGTTCAATTCCATGAAATGAAAATCTGTCAACCTTACAAGTTACAAATGCATACTCTTGAGGTAATCTATTCATGCATTTCCTCTCTCAGTTATTCTTGCTCACCCGAAGTCCAGCAGCCTAACAGGGCCAGTGTCCAACATTCAGAAATCGAATTCATTCGACAATCATGCATTGCTTGTTTGGTCATTGTTAACTAAATTAGCTACTCTCTCAAACAAGTATCCAAACGCATTCGAGTAAATTAACCAAAGTAATCAAGTGCTTCTCTCAAATATTTACCGTGGAGAGTGAACTTCCCACTGCCCTTCAACCAGTAAAGGTTCTCACAAACCTTGAGACCATCCATCTTGAAACCTTTGTTGACGGCTTCCTTTGAAGCCACCGATAAAACCTTTGCTGCTCCGACACCGTAATCACCAACGAAGTAAGTGGGAATGGGTAATTTGGAGCTGCCTTCGATGTACTGATTGAACTCCTCGAGCACTTCTGGCACGTCAGGGAAGAACTGGCCGACGCACAGAAGCGCGTCAAATGGACCCGCCGATTTGCTCACCTGAAATTCACCTTAAAAGTAAGTAACTGAACAAACTCCGAAACCCTTCACTGCATATACATATTTTAAATGTGTCTGTGTTGAGAGAAGACCGAAGAAATCCGTTTGCACAGCTGGTKAAGGCGGCCGAGGACGTCGCCGCAGAGTAGGATTCTCGGCGTACCCATGCCGGCGTTGTGGGTGCTAGAGAGATCACTAATCAGAGGGGAAGCGGGAGAAGAGATGGGCTTCGCTTTCGCGAAGTCTTCCTCAATTGGGTTTATCAGAGCCAATCGGCCCAGATTCTAGTTTTGTGAATATTGATTTTCGGCCTGAAATAGTCTATACAAGGCCGAGAATGTTTGACTAACAAAGCCCAAAGGAATTTTGGTGACAATAAAAATAACCTCGAAAAATAATTTTGTCAATTACCCATTTCCATGTTAGGGAAGGGAAAGAAAAAAAAAAACAAATTCCTATTTTACTTTTTCTTGAAATATTTTTTTACTTCTATTCTTTTTTCTCTTCGGGATCCAATATCTTCATATTGGAAAGACCAATTCGAACTCGACTTACATTGCATCCGTAAAGTCTAACTCTTATTCCAAAAAAATACAAATCTCTCTTAACATAGCATCATAAGTATGATAAAATATTTAATCAGAAAACTCKTTTAAAATGACAGAACAAATATGAATTCAACAATAAAATCTCATTTTTAACTTAACCTAATACAAGCAATAATCTAATTCATTTTTACTCAAAAAGAAGAAACAATGTGAAAATGTGAGGAATACAATGTGAAAGAGATCAAAGAATAAGCAATAAATGTTGATCCAGAACTGGATAAATGCCGAATTCTATGTTTGGTATAGAACCCAACATGATTCATGCTGTGACCGAGAAAGTGACCATTATCCCCATCCTTGGGCTTAGATTTTCCATGCTATGTTGCTTTCTGCACAACATCACAAGACGACCTTTTTCTCGACCCAAAAGCTACCTACCCTCCGTTTGTCCTCTTTTGCTCCCAAGATGTTACTCTTTCAAAAGTCGTACAGAATATAATTCATTTTAATACGAGTCTTAAAGGTTAACTAACGTGAAAGTGAAAGGAATTCGTTTTTGCCATAGAACTAATTATTCTATATTTCGAAACAAAGATATTTTTCTTTAATCTAAAAGATTGAGTATTTCRAATCTTTTAATATATTTTTTGTTAAATTTCTTTTTTATATTTAATGATAAAATTAATAGTGAAAATTTGATCATTATGATAATGATAGTAAGGAAGGAGTCAAAATTTTGATTTTAAGAGAATAAAAGTAAATGAAAAAAATTATTATTTTATAATAAAAATTCTATATAAATTTTAAAAACTATTAATCATATATAAAATTTTAAAAATATTGGACAGTCGACCCTTCCCTATTTACCCTAATTTATGATAGTAATTACTAAAATATATAGAACAATTAAAAGAACGGGTCGTGTAGTTAATTGAAAAGTTCTAATGATAAATAATCAAGGGGTCCAGTCAAAGTCATTAAGTCAACTCGATAGTGTGTGAACGCATGACTCGTAAACATTAGTCACGGTTGGGGCTAATCATCTACAGTGTCAACTTTGGCCTTTTCGTGAAGTTCTAGATATAACAAATAAAGAAAACAATTTTATTTTTTCATTTTCCAATGATTATTAAATTTTATAAACSATTCAATAATCTTTTGATATTATCTTATTATACRAAGAAATGAGGTTGTTGACTGGTCGATGAAGAGTGGGAAGATGGTGATCGAGGGAGATAGAATTTCTTTTTTACATTCGGTATATAGTCAAACTTTGACTATAAGGATTAATGATGATAATATTGAAAAAATTTAAAGATTTTAAAAGAATTAATAATATAAGGATTTTAATGGAAATTGGAACAAATTTTAAGGCTTAAAAAATAAAAGACAAATCTATAAGGACTTTAATGACAGTTCATAAAATGTTTAGGGACTTTTAACCGTAACAGTAAAATGGACTAAATGTGCAAATTCCCTTAATGAGCATTTGAGGCTATATCCGTTTTCTTAATCATCTATGCATCATTGTCGAGGTTTTTCTTTTTTATTTTAAATGAAGGATATTTTACTCAATAAAAAAAATTACATTTGTCGAAGGCTTGACAAAATTCGCTAAACATGAGACTTTTCTTCGAGATAATAATTTTGCTTATAAAATATTTCAAATTATTCTATTTAAGTGAAAGATCGATCGATTGATTTTTCCTTCATTTTCACTTGAGATTAGATTCCCAATTAATTATTTTTTTATATATTAACCCAAATAAGACATTGTTTTGTACGGCTTGAGATGGGTAATATTTTTGTCTCCTACTTGAAGAAAGAGGTACCAAAGTTGATGAGGTTCCAGGATGAACGAATTGACTTGCATGTGACTACCTGACCGTAAAACCAATAGTTTTCCAGATTTATGTGGGTCAAAAAATCAACGGTTTCACTGCAGTGTGAAACCTATCATATCGGAACCAGCAACCCGCCTCCCAACCTCAGGCGCCGATGGCCACCGCCTCGCCTATTCATATAATCATAGAGGTGTCGATTTTAAACGCCAGCCGTCATTAAATATCTCAATGATTATATGATAAACATACACTTAATTTAACAGTTTGAATTAATTAGTAATTTAATTTTTACTTATATTATTATAATTAAAAGAATTTTTAAAAATTAAAATGTTATGATCACTTAACCGAGCTATCATTGTAGGCTGCATAAAATTACGGTGCAATATCCAAAATAAGCAAGCTGCCCATAGACACGGCCAGTCGGGCACCACTCCATATAAAGTCCCTTTCAGTCTTCCTTGGTATTTAGCTCCGATACCAGCTGCTACCAACTACTACTATACTAGTGTCTCCTCTGTTTTCGTTGAGGTGCTGCAGCGGTCGACCTTGCATTTACAGCTATGAAGGAAGCTGATTCCATGTGGGTTTCTCTTACCAACTGGTTCACTCCCACTGTTCTTTTCTGCATCTTAAACCTCATGATAGCAAGTATTTTCATCAGTTCAAGCTTGAAAACTCGCAAAGAGGACGACAACCATGAACGTGGTGGTGAAGATAAACCTATGCCTCAAATCGTTCGAACCCCCTCACTGCTCGAACGAGTCAAGTCAATCAATTTCTCCTTCCGCCGTTCAGATCAGCACTACCCGTTTCAATCTGTGGCTCCTCAATATGTTGAGTCGGACGAAGATCAAGATCACAAGGCCGAAGAAGATCAAGAGCACAAGGCGGAAGAAGCTCATGAGGTGCACTCTGAGACTCATCACATAATGAGAAGCCAGTCCGAGGAGGTTCGCACCAAAGTCGTCCCCCGGAAGATGAAGAAGTCGGCAAGCGAAAAGGCATTGGCTTCGTATAAAGAGAAAGAAGAAGAAGAAGAGGCGGAAGTGGTGAATCAGAATTGGCCAGCGACTGCTAGAGAAAGAAAGGCAACGACCCACGAGGAGGATGAGGCCGTTGATGAGAAAGCCGATGACTTTATCAATCGGTTCAGGCAGCAGTTGAAGCTCCAGAGGTTGGATTCCATTTTGAGGTACAAGGAAATGATGACCAGAGGACTTGGAAGGTGAGACATTTTTGTTCAGACAAATTTACATTCTGAACGCTGCATTAGTCCGGCCATTGGAGAACCGGAGAGAACCCTGCAAGAATCGACCTTTAATGGCGAAGTTTGTTTCTCTAGATAGATTTTTACAGTAAGACTAGTAGTACTAGTATTGTTTTTCTTTGAAACGAGGGGTTTGGTTCAAGACACGAGCACAGGAAACAATTTCTGCTGACGATCTTTCTCCTGTTGTTTTGGCTGCGTGTTATTCAGTTGATTGCTTGATGAAGTCTACTAAATTGCATTACACCCTTCTTTCTGGGTTGAAAAAGAATTTCGTCAYTAGATTCCATCTCCAAGTGCTCTAAACATAACAATACCAGCAGATTTTATTAGTTCATGGAAATTTGAAGAATTTCAGAAATATCTTTAGAAATATTTCATCTTTTTAGGCTGAGATTTAGTCGGATTAGAAATAAGTCGAGTTTGGACTCAAGAACTCAATACTGAACTCAAATTGTTCGGACTCAAGAACTCGATTCTAACTAAAGTCGAACTTAGGTGTGCTTAAATACGTTGCTTAGCAAGTTAAAGAACACTAAGGATCGAGAATAGGGCGACACAAAAAAATCCCTTGCATCAGAATTTTATTATGGTCGCCATGGCTCCCTCTCTGCTTTTCACTGCGCATGACATCTTTGTCATCATCTGCTTCCGTGTCTTCTGCATTCACAATATATTTCCGTCTCTTTCTTGATCTCAAGAAAATATCTACACTCGGGTATCAACTTGTTACCAGAGGCTTTTCTTTCCTTTTCTATACCGAAAAAATTGTGCTCCAGTTGATCCTTTACGCTTGAATTGGAGTAGAAATCCAAGTGAACACGGTACCCAGAACAACAGAAAAGGTTGTGGCTTGAGATTTTCCAAGTCAAATAAGGCTGCGTTCGTATGGTCCAATAGGCGGACACCATTCACCAATAAGGAAGCTTTTGGCCAAGAAATACATGGATATATATGGTACCTTACCACAAATAAGGTAATATCATTCCAACGGGCAAAAGAACTACTAGGAAATGGAGGTCGCTGGGAGAAATGAAGTTCAACATGCAACTGAGCCAAAGTATGACCGGAAAAGTGAATTAAAGGCTTTTGATGAAACCTGTACCGGTGTGAAGGGACTTGTTGATTCTGGCATCACCGAGATCCCTCGAATCTTCATTGGACCACCTGAGAACTTCACGGCCTACGACTCCGATGGCGCACAATTTGAGTTTCCAGTCATTGATCTCCGTGGCGTTGACGAAGATCCAGCCAAACGGGAGGATGTAGTAGAGAGGATCCGTGAGGCATCTGAGACGTGGGGTTTCTTCCAAGTTATCAATCACGGAATCCCGCATAGTGATCTTGAAGAAATGTTAGATGGTACAAGGAGATTCTATGAGCAAGAAACTGATGCAAAAAAAAAATGGTACACTAGAGATATGACAAAAAGGGTTGTGTACAACAGCAATTTTGATTTGTACAGTGCACCAGTGACCAACTGGAGAGATACAGTTTACTACGTCATGGCTCCTAATCCTCCTAGTCCTGACGAATTGCCTTCCGCCTGCAGGTATGTTATATTACGACCTTAATAAACTAGTTTCTGGATTTTATGCTACTGCCCTATATTCTTTTGGTGCAGTGATATTCTCATCAAGTACTCAAAAGGAGTGATGAACCTGGGACATTCTCTGTTTGAACTACTCTCAGAGGCACTAGGCCTCGATCCGAATTACCTGAAAGACATGGATTGTGCCAAGGGGCTTGCCATTCTGTGCCATTACTATCCAGCATGTCCTCAACCAGAATTAACTATAGGCGCAAGCAAACATGCTGACAACGCTTTCCTCACTGTGCTTCTCCAAGACCATATAGGAGGCCTGCAAGTTCTTCATCAGAACCAGTGGGTTGATGTTCCTCCAACACCTGGAGCTCTAGTCGTGAATGTTGGAGACCTTTTACAGGTAAAGTGTTTTCTTCTAGAATCAAGATGCACGATATAGACCACATAATTGTAGAATTTTGAGACTTGGCCTTTTCAAGTGAACATCAAAATGAGAATCATATACAGTGATCATAATAACTGTTACTGCATCCAATTTCAAGGAGTATCAAGATTCTATCAGCAGTATCATCATTTATGGAAAATTTTGCGTTTCATATCAAAGTTAGTTAGTACTAACCTTCCCTTTATTACTGGAATTTTCAGCTTATCACGAATGATAAGTTCAAAAGCGTTGAACACAGAGTATTGGCAAATCGTGTTGGCCCAAGGGTATCAGTGGCATCATTCTTTATTACAAATCTGTTTCCAAGCTCGAAGTTGTATGGACCTATTAAGGAGTTGTTATCAGATGATAATCCTCCAAAGTACAGGGAAACCACAGTTAAGGAGTATGTAACCCACTTTAATGCCAAGGGGCTGGATGGGACTTCTGCTCTATTGCATTTCAGGATCTGATATGTATTGGAGAAAAAGATACCATAGAGAGCTCAAACAATTCCTGGGATCTCTATGTTTTCTTCATCTGAAGAAATTCTTCCTCATTTTCCTGCAAGACAAACAACTATACATGTATTATGACAAGTAGCATATGGGAAACAATCATATGTATCTATCATCGCTAAGTTTATTGTTTCCTGTTGTTATCTTGTATTGTTTCTACTCTGAAATTTCATCTGGCCATGTGATTTCCTTCAGTTGATTGCTATTGCTGTGACAGATAAATTTCAGATTGCTACTGGAAATATTTCATTTTGCTCGCAACAAATTTTTAGTTTATGTCCAAACTCAATCTGCTCAATTTAATATTTTCTATAATTGAGTTTTAGTTAAGTTCGAAATGAGATGAGTTCAACCTCAAGAACTCCATTCGAACTGACTTTCATTTCGAGCTCAGGTATGCTCAAATAAGTTTCTTAACAACTTAGGAAACACCCTAATGATCGAGAAAATGACCAACACCAGAATCCCTTGCATTAGAATTTCATTATGGTGGCCATGGCTCCTTTCTGCTTTTCACTTTGCATTGACATCTTTGTCATTATCTGCTCCTATCTCCTCAGAACAACAACCAAAAAAAAAAAAAAAAAAAAAAAAAAAAAACCGTTTTGGCATGTGATTTTTATGTAAAAGTAAAGGTGCATTTGTATGGTCCTGAAGACAGGAACACCATTCACCACAGAAGCTTTGGGGCCAAGAACTACGTTAATGTATATGGATCACTAAGTTAATATCATTCCAACAGGCAAAATAAAGTCTCCAGCTTCACTAAAGCAAGGAAATGGAGGTCGCTGGGAGAACTAAAGTTCAACATGCAGCTGAGACAAAGTATGACCGGGAAAATGAATTAAAGGTTTTTGATGAAACCTGTGCCGGTGTACAGGGACTTGTTGATTCTGGCATCACCGAGATTCCGCGAATCTTCATTGGACCACCTGAGAACTTCATGGTTTCCAACTCCAATGGCTCACAAGTTAAGTTTCCAATCATTGATCTCCATGGCATTGAAAAAGATCCAGCCAAACGCAAGGCTATAGTAGAGAGGATCCGTGAGGCATCTGAGGCGTGGGGTTTCTTCCAAGTTATCAACCATGGCATCCCTCATTGTGATCTTGAAGAAATATTAGATGGTACAAGGAGATTCCATGAGCAAGAAATTGATGCAAAAAAACAATGGTACACAAGAGAAATGACAAAAAGGGTTGTGTACAACAGCAATTTTGATTTGTACAGTGCACCAGTAACCAACTGGAGAGATACAGTTTCCTGCATGATGGCTCCGAATCCTCCTAGTCCTGAAGAATTGCCTTCCTCTTGCAGGTATATTATGACACCATCCGAGAGATGATGACATTGTAAATTTCACTACAGCCTTTAATAAGCTAGTTTCTGGACTACAACTCCATGATCATGCCCTATATTCTTTTGGTGCAGTGATATTCTCATCAAGTACTCAAAAGGAGTGTTGAACTTGGGACATTCTCTGTTTGAATTACTCTCCGAGGCACTAGGGCTCGACCCAAATTACCTGAAAGACATCGATTGTGCCAAGGGGCTTGCCATTCTGTGCCATTACTATCCAGCATGTCCTCAACCAGAATTGACTATAGGTACCAGCAAACATGCTGACAACGGTTTCCTCACTGTGGTTCTCCAGGACCATATAGGAGGCCTGCAAGTTCGTCATCAGAACCAGTGGATTGATGTTCCTCCAACACCTGGAGCTCTAGTCGTGAATATTGGGGACCTTTTACAGGTAAAGTGTTTTCTTCTAGAATCAAGATGCCGTGAAATATTTCTGTTTTGGTAGAGATCTATTTTATTGCCCAACTTTTATGGCAAACGCCTTTAGACAATGATATAGACCACATAATTGTAGAAGTTTGAGACTTGGTCTTTCCAAGTGAACATCAAATGAGAGTCATCTACAGTGATCATCATAACTTCTACTGTATCCAATTTCAAGGAGTATCAAGATTCTATCAGCAGTATCATCATTCATGGAAAATTTCGCGTTAAATAAGAATAGTTAGTACTAACCTTCCTTTTTTACTGGAATTTTCAGCTTATCACGAATGACAAGTTCAAAAGTGTTGAACACAGAGTATTGGCAAACCGTTTAGGCCCAAGGGTATCAGTGGCATCGTTCTTTAGTACAGACCTGCTTCCAAGCTCAAGGTTGTATGGACCTATTAAGGAGTTGTTATCAGATGATAATCCTCCAAAGTACAGGGAAACCACAGTTAAGGAGTTTGTGACCCACTTCAATGCCAAGGGACTGGATGGGACTTCTGCTCTATTGCATTTCAGGCTCTGATATGTAGTGGCGAAAACGGTACCAGAGCTAAGATAATTTCTGGCACCACCGTGTCTTCACCTGAAGAGCCATTATCCTGTAAGACAAACAACTATATGTATATGTGTGTGTGTGTGTGTGAAAAGTGGGAGATGGGAAGCTAAGATAATATACATATTATAGCATTATCTATATACATACTATATGTATATTTTTGTGTGAAAGATATGATAGATATATATAAGTTATGAGTATATATATATATATATATTATTTTTCGACATGTTTACTGTAAGACAAACAACTATATGTGTGTGTGTTTGCGTGAAAAAGTGGGAGATGGGAAGCAGTCATTACATATATATATATATCTTCGCCATGTTTACTGTTCCCGTTGTTATCTTGTATTGTTTATACTATGAAATTTCATCTGCCCATGTAATTTCCCGGAATTGATGCATATTGTTTTGACTAATAAATTTCAGATTGAATGCAATCAGCTAAGGCTAAAGTTAAGTCTCACAGAATAATATATGTATCAGCTAAACTGAGAAGCAACGATTATGAGAGCATGGAACATCCAATAATTCAGCAGTCAATATGAAAGAAAACTGAAAGACTTCAGAGGCTACGATCAGATGATGGTAACTAACAGTGACAAATTTACGAACTCGCCCGTAAAAGTAAAACATTTCAGAAGTGATATCATTTTATGAACTAGGCTTCGCTAAGGGCATAGTGTTGAAGTTGGGGATTAGGCATTATCTGCCCATCATAATCAAGTAGAACGAATTCATTATCTGTCCTCTTCTGASACGAAAAACCTTTTCTTTTTGTCGCCATGGCAAACTCTCACTAGTTTGGTTGATACTTTTCTGTCTTTTTGAGCATTCTCCAGAGTGACAGCTCCAAAGTCTTCAAACCCACAAAATATCTTTAACAGTCGATAGCTGATATAAGCACAGTTCAGGGACCTCAATGTCTTCGGAAGAGAGCCGTAGCCCACAGCCAGTTAAGCCCAAGAGCCGCCGGGCAGGCGGCACCGAAAACAGCTGGTGCAAGGCCGTGCCTGGTGGCACAGGCATCACTGTTTTGGCTCTGCTCCTCTCCGAACCCCTAGATATCCCTTCTTTCCAAACTGCCCTGCACACACTCCAAAAAGCCCATCCCATCATCAACTCCAAACTTCGGTACGACCGCACCACAAACACTTACTCCTACATCACACCCTCCATTCCTCAACTCGGAATCCAATCCTTTGATCTTTCTTCGACTTCTGAGATTCTCCAAGGCCTTATAGATCCAAATGAAACCTCCATTTCCCACTTCCATCTAATTCTCGAACATGAGTTAAATCGCAACGCTTGGATTATCTCCGATCCTTCATCTGATGCTGATTCAGACTTATTCTTCGCCACCATTTATGCTCTATCCACCGACAAGTGGGTGGTGGCTCTCCGGTTACACACGTCGGCATGTGACAGGACGTCGGCAGTTTCGTTGCTCAGGSAGCTAGTGGAGCTGATGGCTGTAGATGAACAAGGGATCCAAAAGGAAATTGAGAAAAGCGTGGAGGTTAATTTGGGAATTGAGGATTATGTACCAAGTGGCAAAGGTAACAAGCCTATTTGGGCACGGGGAGTAGACATGCTAGGCTACTCTTTGAATTCATTTCGTTTGTCAAATTTGAATTTCATGGACCCTGATTCACCAAGATCATCACGTGTGGTAAGGCTGCACATTAATGCAGTGGACACCCAAAATATTCTAGCTGTAAGTTAACCTCATTGTTCTTATATTCTTATTATGCTATTAATAATTTATGTAATCTTGATAGAGATGTAGTAAAAGTAATTGATTTTAATAGGGTTGCGAGTCAAGAGGACTAAAACTGTGTGGGTTGTTGGCATCAGCTTGCTTGATTGCTGCTCATTCCTTAAAAGGCTTTCCCGATGATCACTGGGAAAAGTATGCTGTTGTCACCCTTATTGACTGCCGTTCCATTCTAGAACCGGTTCTCACCAGCAACCATTTTGGTCAGTTCTAACCTTAAAACTTTCTTTTCTCCATTTCAAGAAATTTCTTTTCAATATATATTACTTGTGTAGCCTAATTGTTCTTGACAAAGAAACTGTGATTTCTTTTACTTTGTCCATTGTGTGTTGAACCATGTTATCATCAATGCAGGTTTCTATCACTCTGCTATCTTAAACACACATGATATAAATGGAGGAGAAGACTTGTGGGAGCTGGCAAAGAGAACCTACAACTCCTTTGCTAATGCAAAGAACAATAACAAGCACTTCACGGACATGGCTGACCTCAACTTCCTCMTGTGCAAAGCCATAGACAACCCTGGTTTGACACCATCATCATCGCTCAGGACTGCACTAGTCTCTGTTTTTGAGGACCCCGTGATTGATCATTCCAGCAAACAACGTCAAGACTTTGGACTGGAAGACTACATAGGCTGCGCTTCTGTGCACAGTGTTGGTCCGTCTGTTGCTATATTTGACACAATTAGAGATGGTCAGCTGGATTGTACGTGTGTATATCCATTTCCCTTGCACTCCAGATGCCAAATGCAACAGCTGGTTGACAAAATGATGAGAGTTCTTGTAGCAAGCAGCAATGCTAAAGAAAGTATTGACTCCACAGCCCAAGCTAATTGATCATGCATGGCTTGGCTAGATTATTCTCTTCCATTCAGGAAAAAAAATTGTGTTATTGTTCTAATTCGACCCAAGTCAGCTCTTTTGTGCTCCTCCATCATTCTATCTTGGCTATTGATGTTCTTCTCTTTCCCATTGTCTGAATGGAAGGAAATATTATGTCCTGAAAATGGTTGACCTAACAGAGCTTCTTTCTTTTATGATTTCTTTTCTTCCCATTGGTTTTTTACCTTAGCAATACGTTATAGACTGAGCCACAAGTTCCTAACAGAGCAATGGATATTTCGTCCTCTTGAGAGTATTTAACCCATTCTTCTGCATAAGGGCAAAGAACATGGTCTAGTTGAGTTCTCAAACACCAATTACAACTAAAATAATGCCATTATAATCTCTACCTCATAACTTTCACAATGGAATCGATGATTCTAYGGCATGTAGAAGAAGCAGAGATGAGTGAGATACATTTGACAACTGATCAGTTGACCCTGCAATAAGAACCCTCCCGTTGTAGAAAAGAATGCTTGCCCTTCTGAATCCTGATAAGCCCCCTTGATAGTAAAATCATTGTGGACCTTCTGGAATTGCCATGTCTCTTAGTTTGTCTTAGACTTTCCCATCCTTGGTGGTTGAGGAGGTAAACGTCAAAATTTATAGACAATTTTAGGTTCATGCAGAGCAAAGGAGTTAGTGATCGGGTTGTCACATAGCGCATATTTTTTCAGGTAATGTACAAAATTCTTTTTTCTTCTTTCGAGAGGAGAAATAGGATTGAATATGTACCAGCTGCCTCTTGCTTTTTGATCAAAACAAAAGAAAAAGAACACCGATTCAAGATAGAACTACTTCCAAAAAGAAGTAGCTAGGGATCGGCCTTTGAAGTTTGAATTGATCAAGATTCAAGACACTAAATTTTGGCAACGATGATCAAGAGGTAAAAATGGAAGGCTGAGATTGAGAAGGTCCATAAKTTTAAGCCAATCAAGGCGAGAGAAGTGGGAGAAACTCAAAAACTTTTTCTTGATATTCTGAACCACCGAATTGGTTGAACTATCAACTAACAGTATGCATAATTACATTCTCAGAGACATTGAACCATGTCTCAATCTACCTCAACCTCTCTATAATTACAAGAATATAATCCCACTAAACAAGTTTGCCACTGGCATTCTAGGTAGCCTCTGATGGTCGATCCAATCTCTACTTGGAAGATTTAGGGCTTCCTCTGCTAAGTAACCAAAAGGAGGGAAGAAGAGAAAAAACTACACAACTTACATTCTTCTAATTAAGTTTTCTAGAAAATTGTCTATAGAAACTCCTCTACCAAAGCTCCAAAATCAAACTTGCCATTGCAGCATTCTACAGCACTTACCACTTCTTGAAATGCAGCAACACTACAAGGAACGACAAGACCACTTTTTTGACCAAAACCAAATTCATTATATGACTTGTCTAACAACATCTTGAATAGAGGGTGAGAAAGATAGCCCGTTGGCACCACGAACCGCTGTCTCTCCTCTCCTACATACACTGCAAAGGTTCCAGTGGGCGTGGAGGAAGGAGAAGACCCCGCTTCATTATCTCTTAGCAGATATTCACACTGTGAAAGTTCACGGCCATGTATTCCAATAACCTTGGCCTTTTTAGCCAACTTTTTCATTGATCCAATCTTCTTTCCCAGCATGACTTCTTCTTCCTCAAGCCTGGAGAAAGAGAGGAAAGCACCAGGAAAAAGGAAGAAGATGGAGATGGAGATGGGAGCTAAAGAGAARGATAATCCTTGGCTGCTCACATTGTGGAAAAGGTGGGTGGGCAATTGGTTTTTGTAATGTTCTAAGAGGGCCTCCTCTCAAGAGTTTAAAATATTCTCTGATCATATAGAGAGAGGGAACCGATAATTGTGGTGGCGTTAGGAATTGTCATCACGTACTTTGACTAATCAACAGTTAATCCTCTATAGATTTGACTTGAATGACCTATAATTTTGCCGTACAACTTTATAAGAGCACGTTTCTGTTTTGAACTTTTCGTATGAAGATGAACTGGGTAATACTTTTTTTTTGAATGGTCGAAATATAAAATTATAATAAATTTTGTCATTTTTCTTTTCTTTATATATTAAAAAATAGATAAAGAAAAAGAGAGATTATAAAAAACTCTTGTGAAAGAATGATTCGTGCCAATTTAATAGCTGTAAAGCTTGAAATCCAATGCCAAATTAGCACTTTGAATTGTTTCTAATACTACCTAAGTGAGAATCTTTTCTTGGTCTGATTAAGTCATTGGTTGAAGAGTAACAATCGAATACCAACCATGCAATATGGAGCTTGTTTTCTAGGCATAAACTAAGGAAAATCTGATTAGTTATAACAGTTGTATAATTTAGTGAATGACCTCCATTCTGGAGATCAACTTCCCTATCAGCCGAAAGGCTTAAACATTTGGCCTGAGAATCTCCACAACCACCTCTTTGCCTTCTCCTTTTGTCCCTTTTTTACAACCGGAGAGATCCCAATATTGGTGTCAACAGTATACGTATTGGGATGGTCGGCTGAATTGATAGAATGACATCAAGATAGTGGGGAGCAATTAAAGTGGTCTATACACTAATGCATCTCTCAATAATATCCCTTCCTTTTTGTATATGAGAGAAGTTTGAGTCAACTACTACTAACTTTCTAACTTCTCCATTGACATGGTACCAACTTTGAAGAATCGAAAGAGTGGAGACCCATAACATATCAATACTAAATATTCTTATAGGTAAACCAGGACGGCATTGCCTGCAGCTCAAGGAGACCTGCTAAATAGAATCTCATAGAATATGAGCCAAGAAACAAATGCATATGGACAAGCTTGAGAGATTGCTTCCGAGCAAAAGAGAAGTGAAGGAATGGCTAAACTATCATTATCACAATCAAGATGAGCKGAGTTGAAAGTCCAGAGACGATGATATACAATTCTTAAATTACAAACAACGACGTACACAAAACCTTTGACTATCGCTTACGTTATCAGCCATGGCCGTCTACAAAATGTACTCATGATTCACGGAATAGCATTTTCCTTTCATCAATTAACATCACAGAATGAGCTTTCGTACCGCTGTCTGCCAAAGACCAACCTTATCAATCATGGTATCTAATGGTAATCTGAAACTCCAGAAATCTTGGACTGAAGCTGCAGCCTACAAAGACTAAAAGGGAGACCAGATAACATCAATATCCAGAAATCATAATCTCACTTTGCTTGAACTCAAAGGGTTTGATCAGTTCTCAACATAAACTAATGTGGCTTGTAGTCTGAAACGAGAACTAACCGAGTATTGAGTGGAGGGCATGTGCCACTTTGGTTGAGTAAGAACCGTTTCGGTGGAGGCTCTCTGAGTCTGGGTTCGAGTATATTACACGAATATGCTTCAATCATTCCGACATTAATGCATTGTGTCTATGATTTTTGACGTTTTTCTTTCGAGTCTGACTGCTCTTTATCTTTTTTCAACATCCCTTCAATAAAAATAGGCAAAAACCCAGCCAAAATTAGTGATTATCATTATTGGTATRCATGATTCTGAACATCCTACATTAACACCAAAAACTACAATCTCTAGCCAATAGATCTCCATGAATATAAAACATGATCTCAACCCAAACTAAGAGATCTAGCCATGGAAGTATTATTGAATTCTTTCAAAATTTACCACTTACTATTTTATTAACTTTATAGTAAATCTTTTCATTTCTCTGACTTTGGATATGAAAAGGAGGAGAGGTAGGGAATTAATGGGAGATGGTATGGATTTTTCGTGGAATTAAGGTAAGATTATTTTATAGATTATAAGAATCTTTTATTGTGCGTATATAATTTTGATRCGATAAATAAATAAAAATAAAAAAATATTATTTTACATAATGATAGAGGTGACCRTCAGTCTTGCTTATGCTTAATTGATARTYGAGATAACGAATAACATAATTATTAATTTAACACTTTATTAAATCAAGTAAGATATCGTATTTGACCTGATTTGAAGCACAACGTTGAGAGGCATCTTGATTAGACTTTCTTTCGAATAAGAATTGGACTTTATCAACAACTCTTCCCTAGCCCAATTAATCGTATCTGATATTGGGTGCTTGAATAATAAGAAAAAAATTAATATTCATGACAATATCTTCATAAGGGGAGGTCACCCATAACATCTTCACAACTCGCTTGTGGGCCAAATATTAACTAAGCCCTTTAACTTTGGTACAGAATCTATTCTTTTTAAATTACTCATGGGACCTTTTAGATAAACCCTGGCCCAAAACCATATTCCCCCTGTTATAGGTTTTTGATATAGAGCCAAAAACCCCGTCTCCAAATTTATCCTGCCCTCTCTCCTCGTTTCTCCCTCAGTCGTCCCCTCTGAGAGTAAATTCCTTCTCGCTAGGTTTCGCCATGAGTCGATCGGGCCAACCTCCAGATCTCAAGAAGTAAGTTTTTCTTTCTGCGCTTGACTTATTGATGTAAAGAGTTTACAATTCTCTCTACCCTTCGTAAACAAGATTATACTTTAGATAATTGGGATGCTAATTGTTTGCTTATTTTTTTTCTTGACAGATATATGGACAAGAAGCTACAGAGTAAGTTCTCAGCTAAGATTTTCTTTATCTTTTTTTTTTTTCGTTTGTTCTTTTTCTCATTACAAATAGTTGCATAATTGCTGACGAAATTGTTGAAATCTCCAAATTTCACTATGCTCTTCTTTTTTTTTTTTTTTTTTTTTTAGGGAGAGAATTTATGGCGTACTTTGCTTTGTTAGCTGAAGATTTAGTAAAATGCTGAAGAAAAATCTGCGGAACTGAAATCGGATTTTAGCTAAAACCCCAGATTAATAGGAATGAATTTGTAAAATGTAGTTCCTCTATAGTAATCTCTGTTTTTGGCTTGTAATTTGTTTTCCCGCTGTCTGGCTGTTTGTGTCCTTGATACATTCTAAAATTCAGCTGGAAATCATCGTTGGAAAACACATTAGTTGCTTTGTCTGTATCTTGTATGCCCTTGGCTGTTGCATCTGTTTGATTGSTGTAACTGCTAAATGAGCTAGTTYCATGTTCATCCCCATTTGTACTCGTGCAGACGTTAAGATGAGYGCAAATGTTAGTTCTAGTACTAGTAAGCTTATCGTTTTCCCTGCACCTATCTAGTGTATGAATATTTAGGTTAATGAGATTTCTTTTTCTGACTTCAAAGCATTTGAGGAATGGTCTTCCGAACTTGATAACTGATGCTATGCAATATTCATTTTAGGTGGAAATGCTTTGGCGGTTGAGTTGGTAACTGTACATGAGGCTAGATGAGTCCCAACACTTAATATGTAATTGGCATAAATATACCTACTGAATCTTGCTAATATTAAAACCAGGCAAAAGCACCTGCTTTTGCACGAGTGGTTTAACTCTTGTTTGAAGGTCAATTAGGATAATGTATTAGATATATCTTATTGGAGTAACAAATTGACCATCTGTTTTATGCGTATTAGATATATCTTATTGGAGTAACAAATTGACCATCTGTTTTATGCTTTTATTATTTTCTGACAGATTTAAAGTTGACAGGGACAAATGAATATAGGGGCACCATAAAATTTTAGATGAAAATTATAGGCTGTGCAAGATGAACTGCTAGTTTCTAACAGCTGGTTACCTTTGAAATTGGGACACAGTTCAAATTACTTCCGTGCATCTAGTGCTGCTGATAATTTGGAATTGTGTTGACGCTAGGTTGTAGCAGTCTAGTTAAATACTGAAGTTCATGTCTGGTCTTTCTCTGATCCATTTACCCATTCAATCGAAGTAGAGACACAGTTTCCTTTATCATCTTACTTTATTGTTGGATTTAGATAGGTGATGAGGGAAGTTACCAAGTTCATACTGAAAATGCAACAAATAAAAATATAGAAGAAAATTTACCTGTGCTATTCTGCCAGATTTTGGCATTTTCATTGGTATACATTTTAGGATCTGGTTATCACTGCATTACAGCTTTGCATTTTTCTATCAAACATTCACCAAATTTTGTCGTTGAAGAAGCAATTTCGTTGGTTGTACACCCCATCCCCCCTTTTTTGTTGTGATTCTACAGACACCTTTTATACTTTTTCTGAAATTCATGCTGTACGTTGGCGCACAGTTAAGTTGAATGCGAATCGCATGGTGGTTGGAACACTTCGTGGCTTTGATCAGTTCATGAACCTGGTGGTGGACAATACTGTGGAAGTTAATGGCAACGAAAAGAATGACATAGGCATGGTGGTAAGTTGGTTTGTTGAATCTTACACATCTTTGTATATGAATATTTTCTTTGCTGTAAGTTGACTGTCATTGTCTTGCTAATTTGTTATTCTTCTTGCTATTCTAGGTTATCAGGGGAAACAGTGTAGTCACTGTTGAAGCACTCGAACCTGTTGGGAGAACACAGTGATTGTACATTTTTGGTGCTATGGATTAGTGTAACATCTGGTGGAATGTTATTTTGGATATATATGCTGTCTATTTTAGTGTATTGATTTCTGATGTTTCTTAATGTCTGTGMGCTGAGATGAATCAGTGCTAATATTTCATGCTTTTGAAGGTGTTTGTTGTCATGCAATCGATCTAGTCAACTTGGTGCCCAGCGGGGGTATACTCAAAYCGAGCCTTTAAATGTCCCAGTCGAGTTTGAAATGTGCCCTTGTTGTATTTTTAACATCCCAAAACTTTGACCGATC
Source organism: Rhazya stricta (assembly GCA_001752375.1). Classification (NCBI taxonomy): domain Eukaryota; kingdom Viridiplantae; phylum Streptophyta; class Magnoliopsida; order Gentianales; family Apocynaceae; genus Rhazya; species Rhazya stricta. The sequence continues at coordinate 5,293,388 of MEJB01000007.1, read as the reverse complement.
TGATAGTCCCATTCGTCTGGGGTTACCTCATCTGTTTTAACAGAGACAGCACCAGGAAAATGAAACATCTAATGTGAGACATGGTCCTTTACGGGTTGGTTTGGTCAATTCATCCTGAATGTTGTATGTCTGATGTTCACTTGGTGGGTTGGTTCCCTTATTTTGCAAGATTTGATGATAACTTTGTTAGATGAAAAAATGTGGCCATTTCCACACCAAATGGAACATTSGAGTCAATTATGGTGTTCTTGGACTGATGCCGCTTTTAAACCCCATTCCTGGACTTTTTACTTTTATTACGTTCTYTCAGGCTAGCTTTCTCCTTAGATTTCAACGTCCACTTTATATTCAACTAGCGTAATWGGAATTTCTTCTGGTTCGCTAGTATTCGAGAGTCAACAGGGTAGTAGTTATGTGTTTCCAGTAAGGAAAGAAAAATAGCCCCTCCATTGGTAGCATACAAGGACTGCAGAAAGCAGAGTTGCACGGATATTGCCTACCCGACGAAGACTTTTGGAGCTTCTGTAGCAACAAGTCTACAAGTGATCTGTACTAAAATTCTATATCTCAGTCTGGTAATCATGTCGGAAATAGGTTCGCTTTCATGTCACTAGAGATTAAGGGGTGGGGATGTATATGTAGAGAGAGTAAGCCGAAATTTTGCATTCAAATTTCAAACAGGGTGTGAGAGTTTCAAGTGACAACGGGCAAAAAGGTTGTGTACAAGTTTCTCAAGGCAATGCAGACGCGGACACGCTCTCTCCTTCTCCTCTGGCTTTCGTACAAAGCTCGGTAGCCACTTTTTCACTTTTGCTTTTTTCGCTGTGCTTTGAGCTTTCCAAAACTTCCCCTCATTTCTGCCGATACTAATGTAAAAATCTCATCTTGCCGAGGCCACTCTTACAATAAACTAATGGCTAGCAGCTATTCCGTTGCCCTTTGCTTTTCTTCTTCTTCAACGGCAAATCTTGGGACAAAAGATTTTTCTCCTCCCATTTTTCTGCTACTATTTTGGTCTTTCTTTGCCTTTTCCCCCACACATCCTCTGTGGTCCTATATTGCTAAGAGATCACATAACGTCTATTCTAGTTTAGAATCCTTGTTTTGGTTTATCGAGAACTTAAAAGGGTTTTGTATTAAAGGCCGACTTTCGTAGTTTCTCTTAAGCTAATTGGACTTCAATTATATGCATGTTGTGTTTGGTAGAAAAAGCAGGGAGGCTGATAGAATAATGCAAAATAAAAAGGTTCTAATTAGAGAGTAGTACTAATATTGTACTAGTACCACTATTTCAATTGCATAATTGCTTTAACTGCTTAACCACTCTTTCCCTCTGCTTTTGCCTGTCCTTATGTTAATTCTTGAGATTGTGCTTGGCGCATGGCCACCTGCCCGTAAAATGGGGCTATTATGTTTTCCTCATCCTTTGCTGGACATAATGAGACAGACACACACGCACTGTCATGTTTAGTTTCTAAAATCTAATTATAATGGCCATTTATTCATGATTAGACCCTTCAAGAATGGTCTGCAAATCTTGCACATACRAAGCCAAGCATGAAATCACTGCAAAACCTACATTATTAGTAAGGAGAACAGGGAATGAGAAGGGTTACAAACCCAATAATCCTAGGACTTTTGGATCAAAAAAATGAGATTTTACCAATTACTAWGTTGCTATTTGACTCTTTTTAACTTCTCTTTTTGAGTGTGAAATTAGCACAAATTTGTTTGGTTTTTGTATGATTCTTTTACTCTGCAACTACTAACAAGTAGTAGTACTAATATTCTCAACTAATGACTAAAGTCTTTTACTSTGTTCTCAGTTTTCTAGGTTCGGATGGTCCATCATTAATTACAATAGTTGTCCACACGAAGCATTGAAACGAAGCCGACAATTACTTCCACATTCAAAGCAGTTTGAGAACACGGCATGTTTAGGTGATTAATTAAGGTATTAGTATGGTGTAATTTTCCTTCCTTGTGCATTAAAGAATTCAACCACACATGAGACCAGCAACTAAAACCAGCAATTGTCAACAGCATCAACTACTTGCCTCTAGCCTACTTAGAAGCTCATAGTATCTGCTTTTAGCAAAGACAAATGTTAACTGAACATTAATTATATCTGAGTAAATTTCAGTTTTTGATCGTATGAGTCAACCTTTGATCCAAATTCAAGAATTAAAATGCTTAAATATGTTAGTTCTGACTGAATTAACAAGAAGTCAGGGAATGAATCTATCTTTGACAAAATGCAGCCAGCCTAGAGCCTGGTACTACTTCTTGGACCATATTTGAGTCCCAAGTGAATTACAGACCTCAAGGTCCCCAACCTAAGAACGAAGCTGGAGGAGAAGTCTCTGTTAGTCAGTCCCCCACCGGTCCACCTAGCATTCCAACTCCACTCCTTCCTCTTCCCTGGATCTGTAACTGTCACAATTAGGTGTTTGGAAGGCGAAAGCAAAGCCAATCTGTCATTATTAACATAGAATACCCCCTGAAGACTGTTTGACATTCTAAAATAGTAAAGAATTCTTTAAATAATGTAACTGTAGGKGTARGCAAGTACATAATCCATAGGAGTTTAGAGATGTAATGCTAATGTATGTATTATGTTAAAGATGGTTTTTCACTGGGTCCCTTCCATTAACTAGTGCTGATCAAATGATGTAATTATATTGTTGTTTGTAATTAATWAATGGAGAGTAAAGTAGAGGTTCCAGTGAATTATGGAGGAGCCATCGTAAGTTTGCTTATAAGAAAGGAATAGTTGGGATTCCAACTGAACAAGAAAAGAAAAGGTCTGCACTCATCTTCTTCTACAGTCTACCCGCATTCCTCTCTCGCTCTCTCGCTCTCTCGGTCTCTCTTTCTCTCTCTTTCTTGCTCTCTCACATCTCCATTCTTCCTAGTTATTAGACCTAAGTAGGCAAAGCCAGTCGGCTTTGGAGGAAAACACATGTTGAATGTGCAAYATATCAAAATATAAAAGCATGAAGGAGAGATGAATAATGATGCTCAAGTCTCACCTTCCAAAGCCTTTCCTTCAATCCAACTCTACTGAAAAGTATCAAGCTCTCGCACCCCATTCTCCCACTTCATCTTCCCTTCTGTAATCTACTATAATCTACCAAACCATCATAAACAATCCATTGAAAAGATAAAAGGGCCACCAAACTCTTTCATTTTCCCTCCATCAGAAACCCAAATATTTCAATCTTTATACAGATTAACACGTAGAAAATGACTGAAATACTTCAATCGTCACAACATTTGCCTTCATCTTCAAGCTCCATTACATTTGTATCACCAACAGATAATGATGGGTTGCACCAACATACCCATAACCACGATGAAACACTTATTAACAGTCGCCCATCTTGTCCTGTAGCTCTATACAGGAGAAAYACTGAAATACAAGAAGACGAAGAGCTAGAAGAAGAGGAGGTTGGTGTTGGTGGTTTTGGGTTCGGAAGAGAGAGAAAGAAGAGGGGGAGAGAAGAGGGAGATCAGCTGTCTCTTTTGGCTGTTTTGGTGACTGTCTTTAGGAAATCTTTGATTGCTTGTAGGAGTGAGGGTGGCGTTGAAGAGCAGCTCTCTTCTGCCATGGAGATTAGTTGGCCTACAAATGTCAGACATGTCGCTCATGTCACCTTCGACCGCTTCAATGGGTTTCTTGGACTCCCTGTTGAATTTGAACCCGAGGTTCCCAGGAGGCCTCCTAGTGCCAGGTGCTTCATCTCGCCTTGTTAATTTTTTCTCCCAGTTTGTTTCCAGTGACGAAGTTGTTTGATTCGTGGGCTTTTCTTGTTTGTTTTTCGGTTCTGTTAAATGGTCCAGTTCTGTCTACCCCTATTTCCTTTTTTCTCTTTAAGAATTTATGCATATGCCCTCAAGAGTATTACTGTCACCTCTATGTTTCAGTTTTCCTTATWCTTACTCGGAAAAGTTAATAAGTTTGTATACTTTTGCGGCATTTCACCATTAGGTATTTAGATTCTGGAGAAAATTTTCCGGGCTCTAAACAGGTGATCATGTTACTATTAGGAAAAGAATACATTGTTTAGGCTATGCATCGAGTACACAGAAATTGGTAGTTTGTGGCAGGTTTCAATAAGTAGCACCTGTAAAACTTTACCATGGATAAATCACAATTGTACTCTTACSCTTGTTTCTTGTAATTCCAATCTGTAACCATGTGCCAAAGGATCTCTTTGGATAATAACGAGAGTCAGACTGGTTAGTACCGAATTCAAGAGACTTATGAAGCTCAAAAAACTTCTTATTCTATATAGAAGCAAAATGGTTAAACGTAATTATCTTTTTCCATTTTTTAAGCTTTTTGATACACTTGCTTTTGGTTCATAAGATTTTCTTCATTGCCCCGAGTGTTATAATGCATTTCTTCAATTATTCCAATAACACCATTGATTTTCTGAACCTTGATCTAGAGGATTCACTCTTTGGTGCTAGAGTGAAGTTTACCTGATGTGAGGAATAAGGATCAAGGGAAACTAGTATAAAAGCATGGATATCTAACTTCTCTTTCTCGATAAATGAATAATCTTTACGCGGATCAGCATCTCCAATTTACTTATTTCCAAGTTATTTTATTAGGATACTCATTGTCTATATATAATAAAAAGTTAYATCATGATATACATGATCCAAATTTCTGAGTCTTGGTAATCTATATTAATCGCTTTGAGTCCTAGTACCACCACTAAAGAACAGAAGCACGATTTCCACGCTAACCTAGGGTAAACATCTTTACGCACCAAAACTTATGATGGCTTGCTGTGAATAATTCTTGAAAATGTTATTCTCTATATGCTTTTTGATATCAGATATGAATCATATGACGATGATAGTGTTGAAGWTTGCATAGTGTTACTGATCCTCGATGCTATTTTTCTGCAGTACAAGAGTTTTTGGGGTTTCAACCGAGTCAATGCAGCTTTCTTTTGATTCAAGAGGAAACAGTGTTCCTACAATACTTTTGATGATGCAAAGACGTCTGTATTCCCGAGGTGGCCTGGAGGTAGTGGCAACTTATTTTCTCCCTCTTACTTCCCTTTACTCATCAAAATATTTCAGTATCCTTTTCAAAGAAATTGTTGGCTGCCTTCATATATCTCTCGTCCTAGGTATGTCTGCAAAAGATGTATTTGTAGAATTGTTGGGCTCTTGCAAAATTTAACTTGTCATGTTTGTCTTACAGGCCGAAGGAATATTCAGAATTAATGCAGAGAATGGCCAAGAAGAGCATGTCAGGGAACAATTAAACTGTGGGATAGTACCAGAGGATGTTGATGTCCATTGTTTAGCAGGTCTAATCAAGGTATTGCCCCAAAACATGACCACTAGCTAATATTTTGTTTACTTATCTCTACATACCGAGTTATCTAGTTCTTGGAACTATGAATCTAATTCATGAGGTGTTTCAYAATAGGAATCAATAATATATCCAGTCTCAGTATTGAGGAAAGCAACTGTCTGAGTCCTGAAATTTAACTTGATAATTATGCCTTTCATTTCAATATGGTCTAATGTTGTTACCATTGAAGTATCTTCTTTTGGCATAAAGTAGACTTAATACCTTCAGTGACTGCCATTGATTACTTGCAAAAACAAAAATATTATCTTTTTTCCGCATAAAGTAGATTTAATACCTTCACTGAACGCCATTGATTACTTGCAAAAACAAAGGTACTATCTTTTCTGCTAGAAGTTGCTCATATTTAGATAAATTCTTATATTTCGGTTATTTCATCTTATGGATATTCAGCATTAATTTGAAGTTCTGTTGCTTAGGCTTGGTTTAGAGAGCTTCCAACTGGGTTGTTGGATGCTCTTCCACCTGATCAGGTCATGCAGGCACAAACAGAAGAGGAGTGTTCACACCTTGTGAGGCTTCTCCCTCCTACAGAAGCAGCACTTTTGGACTGGGCCATAAACTTGATGACTGACATTGCTCAATTTGAACATCTAAACAAAATGAATGCACGCAATATTGCTATGGTATTTGCCCCAAATATGACTCAGGTAACCAGAGATGCTGTTGATCTGGATAATTGTTTCCGTTACATCTCTTGTAATGTTCAACCTTTCAGAAGAAGAAAGAATAAGAGAAAGACTGAAGGAAACAAAATGGAAACATCTGTTGATGTGTTTCAAATGAAATAATTAGGACAGACTATGTTGATACATTAGAGTGAAAAGACTTTCTGAAATGGCACTTCTATGGATTTTGTTATTCTATACAGTGACCACATTGCAATTGCATGGAATTTTACTTGTGTTTGTTCTTTTCCATTCAAATTACAGACAACCAAACCTTCTCCTTGCAAAGAGAAACTCTTCTGCTGAGATCTGCTTTACTTTTGCACTAAGATTGGTGTTTGGTTCCTAAATTCTTTATTAACCTTTTTCTCTGGTCACAGATGGCAGATCCGTTAACAGCATTAATGTTTGCAGTCCAAGTCATGAATTTTCTCAAAACTCTAATAGAGAAGACAATGAGGGAGAGAGAAGACTCGATACTAGATGTTGCTCATGCACCTGATTTTGAACCATCTGATGAAAATGGACACCGCGGTGCTCCCCAGTCAATCACACAAGAAGAAAATGAAGGGAATCAGGAGGACGAAGGTTTAGTGGCTAAAAAGCTGGCCTCCAGCACTATTGAGCATCAAAACAAGGACTCAAAAATCAGTGATGAAACTGATTCCATCTGCCCTGATAAAAAGGAAAATATATTTAACTATTGTCCGGGTGAAACTCCAAATTATGTTGACACAGGCAAGGATGGACATGAAGGTCGGAAGATAATGGTTTCAGGTGGAAGATTTCAATCAAAAAGTAGGATTAAAACTGGGCAGTCGAGAAATTCTAATCTCAAGAAGGCATCAAAAAAGACCATTGAGCGGCCAGTCATTCATATAGCTGCAAATGCAGAGAAGAGCAAAGACAAAGAGGTCAGCATCATTCGCTGCCTAAATTCACACACAGAGCGAGCAGAAGCCTGGAGGTGAAGATCACTTGATTCTGGGAAGACAGTTTTTGCTGACTCAAAGAACTAGTCATCTGCATTCTCAAATTTGATTTGGGGTTACTCTGTGTTATTCATGTTATGTTTCCTTGCTTTCTTGGTGGAGTTCCATACTGTTCTTTTCATCTTTTTGGGTCTTATGAACATACTCCGTTCAGTAGCTCATACTAAGACTGCTAAATTCTCCACCAGAATGCTACTGACTGTGAGCTCAATTTAGTTTCTTGTAACTTATTTGTGCCACTTTCTTTCTCACTGAAGTACAATGAAATCTTTCAGTTTGCATGTTTATATTACCCTTCATTCATCTCTGTCCAAGACCAGGGAAATGGTCAATTAGTTGAGAATTTGCAGCCTCATAACCTTGCTCCAATCTCACTTTCTTTTCTGTATTTTACGTATTGGTGTACACTGACAATATTTAACATATTTCAGTATATGACAATGTCTAATCGATCAACTAATCTAAGGAATCAATTAAGTAAATTTACAAGTCAGTAATCAAGGAAGTCTTTATCAATGGACTTCATCAACCTCTTTAGGCTGTATTTCTCCTTTTGTTAATGATTATTTCRATATGTATTTTCATATATTAATCCTTCACTTCTTGTATTTCTTTTTATCCAAAAATATGAATTAATTTYTTAGAAGTTAGAGTTTTGATGAATYTATATATTTAATAATGTCTATTTGAATGATTCGAGCAAATGTTATATGTTGTTTATATTTACTATTTTATTAACCATGAATAGTATTTGTGTGATGRTAAGTGTTGCACTTGGTGCCTAAAGTTMCRGACTCCAATAGTGGTTTTTGGAAATACAAGCACCTCTGATCAATGTAGAGCCTGGCATTAACATTATTTAGAGCGTTGATGACAACATCTAAATTTTCTCAGAACATATCATCAAAGACATTCTCAATCTCAGGGCTAACATTATTAGATGAAAGAAATTTAATAGTAATTTATCTTTTTATGAGAAGTTCGTTTTATTATATTTATTAAGTGTTCACCGTTGACTATTAATTTTTAATATTTATCTGGTAATTTGTAGTGTAAATATGTTTTGTATCTTGTGAGAGAGAAATATATATTAATGTTTATTTATTTATTTATATTATAAAGAGAGTTGGCTTTCGAGTTTGGGCGGGAGAAACAATCAAATAGTCCTTTACTGCACGGCGGTTTGGTCGGACCGCAATACGACACTCTACTAGGCTTTCCTTGGTTTTCCCGATAGTCTGCACGATGAGCAAAACTACATCGTATTTGGCTCTTCCGTCAGCTAAATACTCTTTCTCATGAAATTAGGGTTTCGTATTTCCAAAAATCATYGTCTTCTCTGATCCCTATCGGTTATTTAATGCTTCGATCCTTACGTATAGCCAGTACCAGAATGAAAATCCATTGCTTTGATCAAAGATTTTTTGACAGTTTTCCGGCTCTGCACCCAATTCAACTCCCTTCGCGGAGGTATGCTTTGAACTTCATATAGCAAGATTCTTTCCCTACATTGATATTTCGTACAGTTTTATTCTGCTTTCTAATTTTTTTTCCGCGATTAATTGATAATGAATTTCAGGGAGACTCATCTTTGGTATGTGATGCCGCATGAAGTGAAGAGTGAAATGTTACTCACTCAGTATATGGAAATCTTATCGCCGGGTGAGAAGGAAACCTTGTTCCAAATGCGGGATGAAGAGCTGCAGAAAAGAGCTCTTCTAGCACGTGTACTTGTTCGCACTACTATTTCCAGATGTATGTTTGATCTGTTATATTACTGTATTTGTTATCTTCATCACATATTAATATAGATTTGTTTTTAATGCCAAATGCATCTTTAATTTARTTTGRATGGATATTTAAACAGCAACCGTACASAGTAAAAATGTGCACTAGTTCAATGCTGGGTGACCTTAACAATTAAAGAACTATTCTACTGGCTTAGTGTTTTTTTTCCTTCTCCTTTTTTGGCYGTTAAATGTTGTTATCTTGATATGACTTCCATCTATTGGTTAAAAAATGAAGATAAGATTTTTATAAATGGTTTATATGCTAACTTAGATGCGATTTTTATCTTACTAGATCAGATAAATTCTGAAGTTAGTCCAGGATCACTGAAGTTCAGAAAAAACATCCATGGGAAGCCAGAGGTTAGTATGGTTTCTTTCTTTCTAAGTGCTTTCTGATTTTCCAATAGTTCGCTTGTGTTTTCAGTGTTGTGCAGTGCTTGAATTTGTTGAAAATACTTTTAGGTAGTTTGGCAACACAGTGGACATCACCAACCACCACCATTGCATTTTAACATCTCACACACTTCGTCTCTGATAGCTTGTGGAGTAACTGCCAACTCCCCAGTTAATATTCTAATCATTCTCATTGTTTTACTTATATGTCTAGTCATTGGGCAACTCAACTGGTGGAGCTTTATGTTCTTCTATCCTCTGCTATCTGTCTAATTGTTTCCCACTGATTTTGATTTCACTTGTCTGTATAGATTGGCATCGATTTGGAAGAGAAACATCGAGTAACAAAGCACAATCTCTTGTCTTTTGCTCGGCGATACTTCTCAAAACATGAAATTCAAGAACTGTCTTCTATTTCAGACCCTAAAGTCCAGCAGCAAGAATTCATGAAACTATGGACTCTAAAGGTCAGAAAGTTTTAATATCCTGGTCTACAGTTATCTTGGCTCTGATTAGGGACATGCTGACATGTTGGTCTGTGATCATTTCATTGTTAACTAGTCAGTTTTGGTATAAGTGAAACTTAAAGGATGTGCTTCCATGGTCTTCTCTTTACATCGATGCATTTGTCATGCCTGTGATGTTTATATTAGTAATCCACAAGTGATCTTTTCTAAAGAGAGGCCATTTTCTTTTATCTGAACAGTTCTGATACTAATGGGATGCTTGTCCCAGAAATATGAATTTACCTCATTCACTCTCCAAGCAAACCGCTCGGACGTATTCTGGAATTATGAACTGTTGGAAATGAACAATATAAATTTACCACCTGACAACTTGAGTGAACTTAAAAGAACTAGAGAGAGCATGAAAACATTCCTCTTTCATTTGGTCCTCTTTCCTTCCAAATGAAGGTCAAGTCACATTGTTCCTGTTCATTTGTTAAAAAGGATGGTTCYTTTGCAGGAAGCATATGTCAAAGCATTAGGGCGAGGTTTTTCAGGTGCGCCTTTCAAGACTTTTACCATCCGAATTAGGGATGCCAATGAGAGAGACTTGGGGAATTTCAATTCTGAGGTATCTCATTAAAACCCCTTTGATTGGATTGGAGAGCCATAGTCTTTTTCTTAGACTTTTGGGTGGTGGTGGGAGGTGTTGTTCACATAGGGGTCAAATCTACTGTTGCATCCACTAATTCCAGTTCTACTGGCAGGCTTCTGAAGTAGTAGTTGATTCTTTTGATGATCCCACTCTCACTAGCAATTGGAAGTTTATACTCTTGGAGTTGATTGGCTCACATTATGCTGCTATTTGCACTAAAGAGGATACTTTTGAAGGTGAGAATATTTTCCCACATGAGTAAAGACTCTTGGACACCTTATGTTCTTAACTCTTTTTCTGTGTTATCGTTAGGCAAAGACGACCCTCCAATGAAATTGAAGGTGTGGAAGACAATCCCCTTTCTTGAAGATAAATTCGTGTCCGGAACAGATGCAGTAGTGACAATCAGTGGCTTGACATAATCATTGTATTGTGCATGGTAATATTTGGAGATTATACATGACATTCTAAAGTGAATTTAATTGTTTGATAAAAGAACGGTGTATCATTGGTACTGCACTGACTGAGGAGGCTTCTGGACTTTTCGCATTATCAGCAGCAAATGGCATGCTGTGATACAGTTAACAGCAATCCAGGATCACTCGTCACCAAAAGAACTGATCTAACCATGTAAATTATTTGCAACAACTGAGTCATTCTTTCTGTGGCTTACCACGTATATACAATGACTCTCATTTCGGGGAAGCTCTTTCTAAATGCTTCAAAAGAACACAAATTTTTGAGTTTGATATATATTTTGATAGATTCTCTGGGATTTCACAGCAATTATGTGTCTTAATAGATTCCCGCTATAGCCAAAGAACATTTGGAGTATCTCAATATTCCCGATATATATTCTGACCGTTTGCGGTCAATATGCTGTTTTATTTGTCCCTGAAAACAGTTAGAAAGCTCCAAAATGGTGTAGTACTCTGTTTCAATTGTAAATCAAAAACAGATATACCTATATAATAATGACGAAAATGGTTGTCATGCCGTCTTCCCAAGATATCTATTCCTATATCCATTTGAGCAGGTGAACATGAAATAAAAAACTTTGCTCCCTAGCTACTAAATATTGTAGATCATCCTTTTCTTGCCAGGCCCTTGCAGCAGGTTTACTGCATCTCACATTTTCTCCTAGACAAGCCTCAGTATTTCTTTGTAGGCCAAAGGACAAGCGTTGAAGCTTGATTAACATATCAAAGGATAATATCAACCCCATATTTCAGTGAAGCTTGCAAGCGCCCTTTGCTAATAGCATTATCTTGTTCAAACCTCAATATTCCTCTATTCATAGAATTCCTGAAGTTTCCTCCRTCTGGGCCTGCAATAGATTGCTCTTCACTTCATGGTCATGACAGCCTCCGGAAACAGATAAAACTTCCTCAAGAGACAAACCCACCAGGGGATACTTTTGGAGTTCCGAACAGACTGGCAGGGAGGAAACCTTGCAAAACATAACTTTTGCTCCTTTTGACAGATACCAGAACTCGAACTGGGAGCTCACTCTTAYTGACCTCTCTGCAGACCTTCTGGTTTGTGAAATTATTGATTCTAGGTCCAATTCGGATAGACCACCATTTTATCATTTACCAATCTTACCAGTAGTCATTACAAGAACAAGCCCCACTTCTAAAATGGTGGAAACGGGTGGCATCCCTAATCACAAACTGACGTTCCACGATTTTGCTTACTAACTTAATAAACAAGTGACAATCTCCGCATATTCTCAGGTTTTTAATCACAACAATGTCTACCCCTACATCAGTGTTTAACAAAGCAAATGCAATTGCTAATCTTTCACTGTGTACTCCCAAGCCACTTAAAAGATRCTCGTACCTTTTCTCCTCGTCATTCTTTTTAGACCCATCAAGTCCTTTAACTAAATCCTCTAGCTTGGCCAACATTGAGTATATACCTTCAGTTTGGGGATGATTTCTGTCTCTGGCCACAAAGAGGTTGATTTTCCCTCTATGTTCAACATAACTATAACCTGGATCCTTTTTTAGTCTCCGTTCTCTCATCATCGCACGAAGTCTTAACACACCACTTAGATTATTTGCCTCAGTGTATATATTTGATAGCAGAACATAATAACCTATATTTTCAGGTTCAAGTTCGACAACCTTATCAAAGGCTAACTCTGCTAGCTCAACATTTTTATGGATCTTGCAAGCACCGAGTAGAGCACCCCATACAGCACCATCAGGTTTTGTCTGCATTGCTTCAATAAGCTTACACGCATCCTCTAGTCGACCTGCCCGACCGAGAAGATCCACAACACAAGAGTAGTGCTCATTACCTGGCTTCACCCCATAATCCCTTTCCATAGCATCAAAGTAATCCAAGCCCTTGTCAATCAAACCGGCGTGGCTACAAGCAGATAAAACACTGACAAAAACTGTTCCATCAGGTCGAATGCCTGACCAAATCATCTCATCGAAAAGTTCCACAGCAACATGCCCTAACCCATGCAGTCCATAACCACCAATAATTGCAGTCCAAGATATCAAAGTTTTCTCTTGCGTTTCATCAAAGATAGCACGAGCTCTGACTAAATTACCACATCTGGCGTACATATTAATCAATGCATTCTTCAGAAAAATATTAATTCCCAACCCAGAACTCGCTATTTTATGTTCAATCTCACGACCAATTCTTTGAGCACCGAGGTTTGCACAAGATGATAAAACCCCAACAAATGTTACTGCGTCAGGAAAAACACCCGATGACTCCATCTCATGATAAAGATCTAGAACATGGGTAGCAAGCCCATTTTGCGCATACCCAGAAATCATAGCATTCCAAGTGATCAACTCCCTTTCGGGGATGGCATCAAACAACTTCCTAGCAAGTTCTATAGACCCACACTTAACGTACATTGTCAACAAGCAATTTCCAACAGCTARATCATTACAAAACCCACACTTGAGACTCAAAGAGTGCAATGCATTCCCCAAAATGATATTTTTTGGATCATTACAGCCTGAAACCAATCCCAACATCGTAACAGTATTAAACAACACACCCATCCGCCTCATCTCAGAAAACAACACCACTCCCCTTGAGAGACTTCCATTCTGAACATACCCAGCAATCAAAGCATTGTAACAAACAGTCAACTTTCTTGTGTGCGGATTTTCGTCGAAAACCTTCTCCGCGCCTTGAGTGAAAGAGCATTTACAATACATAGAAATCAAAGCTGTCAGGACAAAGGGCTCAGATAAGCACCCAGTTTTGACGACGTGACAATGGAGTTGAATCCCCGTGACAGGGAGGCATAGTGCGGCAGAGCACTTGAGCAAGAAGGGGAAAGTGAAAGCATTTGGRGCGGTTCCAGAACCCAGCATGTGGCGGTAGAGAGCTAGACCTTTTTGATACTGGCCCAGTTTGGAAAGATCTCTCAAGCGAGTGTTCCATGGCGAGGCTGCTGCTGCTGTGGTAACAGAAAGGCTGCAAGAACGCAAAAGCGGTCTGCTCATAGCATGGCGAAGTGAGCTTTGGCCGTTGCCTTTCAAATCATCGTGACCGTTAAATCTTCAGTCATTTGATCCTTTAATTTTTCGGTTAAATTTTCTGAAACCCGTAAAACTATTCTTGGCTTACATGAGTACCCAATATAATATATTCTCTAATTTCATTGATAGCCCGCACCATAATTTTCCTTTTCTTTTTTTTTTTATTTAGAGAGATTTTAGGAATCTTAATTATTAAAGATTTCTTTGAGCATGCATCTAATCGTACTGGGTCGATTCTTTATAAGAATAAAATAATGACAAAATTAGTTTTTTAATATAAGTGTGAAGATTAAAATTTTGAATACTTCTGAGGGATAAGAGTGTTAGCCACTCATCCCAACCAGGTTTATTAAACTCATTATCTATTTTTTCTTCGTTAAGCTTATGATCTCGGGACTCTCCGATAACCCGTGTTTATATATATTATTGAGAAAGTTACTAATCAAGTTAAGTAAGAAAAAAGCATGTAATATGATATGATTATAATGCATCCAAGATCCAAAACAGGGGAAGGAGGAGGACAGGGGAAGTGGAAACCGGAATGGAGTACGATCTGATCTGACGTGTTCCAATCTTGACCTTTAAAAGAATAAGTGTAATAACGGCTGATAGTCCGCGATGCAGCTTAGCAAAGCATCTGGATAAATGGGGGATTGCACCGGATAAAAATATGGGACMGCCCACGAGGAAGGTGCTAATGCCATAKCTAGCAAGAACACCTTTCTCTGATTCAACSGCAAGAACACATGGAAGCCACAGCCTCTTTCTCCACCGTTTCTTCCCGCCATTTCGCGCCTTTTCTTCCACTTCCACAAACTACCTTATCAAATTCCAAGTTGCCCAAGAAATCTACGCAAGCTTGCCYTTCTTCGTGGACTGGCTCTACGCATTCACTGTCTTTCTCTTCGAGAAATTCATTCACCGTAAGACTTCATAAYTTACTCGTTTACAGTACTGTCAGTGTGCTGGTATCCTTTGTCAAGTGATTGTTACTTTGTTTTTCTTATCATTTCGATAGAGGGATGTATGGGGAGTGATCAATTCTAGGACTGCTGTTACTCAAGGGAGAGAAATGTCAAGTGGGTTTGTTGTGAGAGCTGAAATGTTTGGGCAGCTTACCAGTGGACTTGAGGCAGCTTGGAGCAAGCTCAAGGGAGAAGGTTCATTCCTAGTCTCTTTCTTTTGATTAACTTTCGTGTCAATGCTAAATCTTGGGATATGGCCTTTCCATTCTTTTTGTGTTCCTGACAATTCGAAATGGTTCTCTTGCTAAAGTTTCATCAATAGGTATTCTGGAGCGAACCAAAATGTACAATAATTTGACAAAGAAATGCCATCATTTTTAGTTATGCGCTCTAAATTATTGCTCTACACTTTTTTCTTTTTCATTTTTTCCTTTCCTTTTTCGCTCAATATATGTTTTTTCTGTATAACTTAGGTGGCATTTCGGGTTGTACATTAAATATAAGAGTGCTTTCCGATTTGAATTTAAAGAATGATCAGATATGATGATCAATATCGAAGTTGTGCAGTATATCTAGATTTTGCTCTCCTCGCCCTTGTCAAATTGTTCCCAATTGTTTGTGCCATCTAGCTGATATCTTTCCTCATTTCTTCTGCTTCAGAGGTCTTGACCAAGGAAAATATCGCTGAACCTATGAGAGACATCAGGAGAGCTCTTTTAGAAGCAGATGTAAGTAGACTGACTATACTTATAGAGTTTTAATTTATGCAAGTAATCACCTTTGCAACTGGCAGGTTAGCCTTCCTGTTGTGAGAAGGTTTGTCCAAGCTGTAAGTGAACAAGCTGTTGGTACTGGTTTGATTCGTGGAGTAAGGCCAGATCAACAATTGGTGAAGGTACACTTAATGGTCAAATGGCTTGTTTATGCAACCCATATAATATACTTCCTTTGTCAAAAAGCATATATGCATTCGACAATCTATAGTTACTAACTTACGGGAATTATTTATCAAAGATGAAAACTAGTACAAAGGTTTTCTTAACTAATTTCTAATCACTTTTAGCTTGATTTTTAGTTGAAATTTATTGCGAGCATTTGATGCAGATTGTAAATGACGAGCTTGTGAAACTAATGGGGGGAGAGGTTTCTGAGCTTGTCTTTGCCAAAACTGGTCCAACAGTAATTCTATTGGCTGGACTGCAAGGTGTTGGAAAAACAACTGTTAGTGCTAAATTAGCTTTGTATCTTAAGAAGCAGGTACATGTTAAAAAGCTTCTCTCTCTCAATATATGCGTGAGTTACGTTTGCATGACACTGATAAACCTTGTGCTGCAGGGGAAAAATTGCATGCTTATAGCTGGAGATGTGTATAGACCTGCTGCAATTGATCAACTTGTTATTCTAGGTGAACAGGTATGTGATTCTGTTCATTAATATTTAACTCATAAGACAAGAGTAGATGTCATTTTTGTTAKTAATTTAATTTAGAAGTACTAGCATTGCACTTGTGGTCTTAATTTGTGCTGATCTCGTAAAATTGTTCACATATTGATGTATAATTTATTAGTTCTACCCAGTAATAGTATTTGTTGGAAACAATGCTTTCAATACCTAATCTCAAACTAAATGTACACATCTTCAGATCCTGGTTATCCATAAAGAAAGGAATGTCAGGAAACCTCTCTTTTTAGTTTGACTGCAACAAAATCAAGGTAGCACATAGATTTACCTTGCAGGTGATCTTTGGTAAGAAGAGTGCGTGTGAAGGTTCATCACCTTGATACAAACGGTTCAAATCTCCTCTCAAGGAAAATAAATTCAAAAGATTATGGAAGTTGGAACGTTTAACTCTTTAAGCAAACAGAACATACAAGAGTATATGTATCCTGACAAAAGATACACAGCTGTTTTCCTTTTCCTTTTTTTAAAGAAAAAGGCAGCTTACTTAGTCTAGGTTGTCCTTGAAGTTTCTGCTTGAAGGTTGAAAGAGATGCTCTGATTTTCCTAAACCAAAAAAAAAAAAAAAAGGCTCAGAGTATTCCCGAGTAACCTATTTTCCCACATCTGTTGCCTATGATTCCACAATTCTGGTCAAGTCCACTTCATTCAGACATTCATTCATGATTCTGGGACAGGTAGATGTGCCTGTTTATACAGCAGGAACTGACATTAGGCCTGCAGAGATAGCTCGGCAAGGTTTACAAGAGGCCAAAAGGAAGAATGTTGATGTAGTTATAATGGACACAGCTGGAAGGCTTCAGGTTAAATATTTCTGCAATGAATGAATTGGGATAATTTCTGTAGATTGTCGAGTATATCCATTACATATATTTCGTCTTTGCATCAGATAGATAAAGCTATGATGGATGAATTAAAAGAAGTGAAACGCACATTAAATCCCACAGAAGTCCTGCTCGTTGTGGACGCGATGACTGGCCAAGAAGCTGCAGGTTTGCGCACTCTGATTAATTCAAGAGGCAAAACATATGTAATCACCTTTATGATTTCATCTGGCGTCATCGTAAGCTAGATCAAATACATTTTAAACCTCAGAGCATCAGCCCAGTTCCTGTCTCATTCTTACTATTTGGAAAAGAAACAAGAATCCGCTGTTGTACTTGTTCTGATACAAATCAAACAGCAAATCCTCTTGAATTTTCCCTGAGAATGAAGCATTCTTTTATCTTTAGCTTGTTGAACTGAGATCATGATGTAATAACCCCATCTAAGATTAGAAATTCTGTGAATACATCTTTTTCCCTCTCATATATCAGGAGTATGATATCAAAATGCATTACCTTTTGAATTTATATGTTCATATTTCTTGTTGCTATAGAAAATACTCTTTCTTTTCAAATTTCAAAATATTATTTGTGTGAAGAGTGGCTTAAACTTATCAAATATTTCATTTCATCGCTACCTAATTTGAAGCATGGACTGGTAACTTCATTAGCCCATGCAGTTAGCTGATCTCATGGTATATCTTGTATGAGGTATTATTACAAAATTCGCATTGTCGGTTTCAAGTTKAATCTCATAACTGAAATATATGTCCACATTTTGATCCTTACTCTGATATTGGAAAAATTATAGCCTTGGTCACGACCTTCAATCTTGAAATTGGAATCACGGGTGCCATTTTGACAAAACTGGATGGGGATTCCAGAGGTGGAGCAGCTTTGAGTGTGAAAGAGGTCAGGCCTTGTAAGAAACTTAGATATATGGTCATCCTCTTTCTCTTCTTCATTCTAAAAGATATCAAATGGGCATCTTTCTTAACTTCTTTTGTCCGATACTTACTTCTTGTTCAAGAGTTTACACTTGCATTTTTTCTCATATAGTGAAAAGGAAATGATCATGGAAATTTAGATTGGAACCTTATCCATACTAATTTAATCTTTCAGTTCGTATTATATGTTTTCTTGATTATCCTTTCAATGTTATGTTGTTTCTGATGTATTACAGTTTGAAAGATGGATTCAAGATACTAGTGATTTGTTTATTATTTAAAATTTCTGAAAAGGCTAGCAAAGGAACTCTCAATTGAAGAAGTAAGAGAATTGTTGACTGTTTAAACTAATGACAGGTATCAGGAAAGCCAATCAAGCTTGTTGGAAGAGGGGAGAGGATGGAGGACCTTGAACCTTTCTATCCAGATCGTATGGCAGGACGTATCTTAGGAATGGGAGATGTTTTATCATTTGTAGAGAAGGCCCAAGAAGTTGTGAGTGCAGTTCTTTTGCCTTTTACTTTTCTATTCCTCGTTCTTCTTGTGGAGGATCACAAATATGTTTGGACTTTCACCAAATGGTGTGTAGATGCGCCAAGAAGATGCTGAAGAGTTGCAAAAGAAGATCATGAGTGCAAAATTTGATTTTAACGATTTCCTGAAGCAAACTCGTGCAGTTGCACGGATGGGCTCCATGTCCCGTGTTATTGGAATGATTCCTGGTATGGCAAAGGTATAAACTCTCTTTTTTCTTCCTCATATGTACCTATATAAAAAGAACCACTGCTCCTGTTTTCTTAAGTTACATGAATTTAGATAGGTAAACTGTCCATGCTTATGCATAATGTACAAACTGGAGATATTAAATCTTCAACGTCTTATCCTTATGTATTTTAAACAATTCATCGACTAACATGTGTCTTTGGTCTACAAATAGGTAACCCCTGCACAAATTCGAGAGGCAGAGAAGAGCTTGAAGATAATGGAGGCAATGATTGAAGCAATGACCCCAGGTGTTTTTTTTTTTTTTGTTTAGGTCTTGTTGAGATGCTGGTATACATTGTTCATGGCATGTATTCTCTGTCAAGGCAACATCTTGGCATGCTGTTTTCACAGAGAGTCCACAAATAGCCTGTACAAGATGTATTCTTTGCTTGCCTGCATTTCTGCACCACCACATTCTGCTATCTTTTAATAATCAAATAAATAGATATCATATCTAGCAACAGGGAAACAATGTACAGGTTACTTGTTTGCTTAGCTTATAGATCCTAGGCTGTCCAACTTAGTTCAAGAATGGGTCATGTAACAGCAATATTTCTCTCTGCATCCTGTCTCGAGTATGATGAAACTAAACCCTGCCCCTAAAACTTCAGTTTGTATGATAGTTTCATAGTGTTTGTTAGCTGAACTGGTCTGTCAATTTGCAGAGGAAAGGGAAAACCCAGACTTATTGGCAGAATCACCGACTAGGAGAAAACGAATTGCACAAGAATCCGGCAAAACCGAGCAACAGGTAAATAAAGTCAGGGGGTCGTCCCACATAGCTTAAAGCAAAAATTTTATCTTTCTTTTCTCTCAGCATTCAGAAAGAGCTGCTTGCTGACCACCCCTGAATTTTGGTTTTGACTTTTAGGTGAGTCAACTTGTTGCTCAACTTTTCCAGATGCGTGTGCGCATGAAGAATTTGATGGGAGTAATGGAAGGTGGATCTATTCCTGCACTGAGCAATCTAGAAGAGGCATTGAAATCTGAACAGAAGGTATATATAATTTAGTTCTGCTTTATATTTAGAATTTGTGAACTGATCTTTAAGCAATTTTGGCGAGTATAATTTAATTATGTCATACATGAAAATGCTTATCCTACTTGCTTGGTTTAGAGAACTGTGTAAACGTTACAAGTTTATTGAAACACAACCCTCTGTGATGGCATGCAGCTCATGTCCAAGGAACATCAGTAGAAATAATACACGAGAGCTATTTAAGTCCTCCGTAAATTATCTATCCTTGTGTTATTATTATGTTCATTATGTTCACAGTTTAACCTTCAGAAATCATGTCTTCTCTTATACTCAATGTTATACTGCTGGTCCGTCATACTGGCTGCATCTCCATTTTGTCTTCTTGATTTCTCTAGAAATTTCTGTGGAGTTGCTACTGGTTCCCTATAACGCTCTTCTTCTACATTTCATTTTGAACARGAATGTACCTAACAGATTTGGAACTTTAATTTTCTCTGCCCTTCTTACTTCAGGCTCCTCCTGGTACCGCAAGGAGGAAAAGAAGAGCAGAATCAAGGACACAGTTTGCAGACTCATCATCGGCAAGACCTAGCCCTCGGGGCTTCGGGGCCAAGAACTGAGCAAAATGTTCGAAGGATATAAATGGTACATGTCAATGTCCTTACTAGCTCTATAAAATCGAACCATCTCTGGTTGAAATCAGAAGGCAGAGTTCAGAAAATTTGCTGATATAGAGAAAAAGCATTAGGTCTACAGATGATGGTAGCAACTTTTACTAGTGCCGGAGCAATTTTACACCAGGCAGCTGATTAATAGTCAGTTCCCAATCTTGCCTTAGGAGTGAATTGTGAAATCTTTGTAGCTATGGAGAGCTTCAAATGTAACATTATTTGTACTCATTAGTTTTATAAACTTCATTACTGTGTATGCCAATAATTTCCAGATACCATTTCTTGATCGGACAAGTCTTGCACATATTATTGAAGTATTACMACCATCCSTTCTTTTTTGTTGTGTTTTCTTTTACAGTGGGGAAAAGCAATTATTTGGAGAAATAATTCTCGAAAGGAAAAAGAATTAAAAGTAGTTATTAAATAGTGATTTGGTCTTATGGATTTTCAAAATTAGGATAGTAAGTATATAGTTTGTATGCCACTAAGTAGATATCCGAATTTGATTACCAGAGACAAATTTCTCGGACAGTTGATTGCAAGAACTGCAAGTAGTCAAGATCCTCTTTTACGGAAGCATTTTTAGGAACACTGACATGTGTTAGGTGAAGTATTCTTTGCTTCTAATTCTGAAAATCAATGCTTCAGGTGTCTTTGCTCTTTCCCCTTCTTCCCACAAGAGAACAATTGCCGTAATAGTAAACGAAGAAAGAACCCATTGGAGGCAAATATTTCACGGATTCAAAGATAATGGCGAATCCAGGAGGCACTTTTCCGGCTGCTGATGCTGAGAAAGAATTGAATCCGGGCAAGGACAAGCGATTCCAGGTTGATTCTGTATCCTCTCAGGTTGCTGARAACAAGGTAATTAGCTTCAAGAAGGAATTAATACGCCTTCAGAATTTTGTTGGGAAAAAAAACAAAAAACACGTTCAGTTACCGATCATATGCTTGAAAAAACAAGAATGCAAATGCTCCTCTTCATTGTTGTCTCTCGTTTCTCCAAGATTCTCTTTTTGATATGTTGTTGCCAAAAAAAAAAAAAAAAAAAAAGGAACGAGATTGCATGTATCCAGATCAAGATTATTATGGGTTCGTTTCTTTTGTTCATTTTTTGTTGATAATGTTGGAAATCTGTCATTGCAGGAACAAAAGGTTGAAGCAGACAAACAACTGAAGGCAAAGAAGAATGATGCACTAGACACACTTAAGTCTGCTATCATTGTATCTGGGATTGTCATTGCTGTAGCTGGTGCTATCTTCGCCATAACCAAAAAGCTAAAAGAGAAGTAAAGCTAACAAAGAGATCAATTGTCAATTTTGGAAATGCCAAGCAACGTTCATATCCATGTTCTTTATTTGTTTTAGTTTCATATTACCAAGCACTTGATTTTTCCATTTTGTAACTGTATACGGATTGTGTTCATATATCAAGGATCTTTTGTAGCAATGATGTGTTTGCAGCTCCCAACTTTTTATTTCGCTCTTCAAACACTTTTTTGTAATCCAGCTCATAGTACAAAAGATCAGGATACTTTCCTAGTTGGAAACCAGAAATTTTGTTCTACAATCTTTTATCTAAACATGCAACTAAACCAGTTTATAGGATTGTGTTTCATTTGAATATTAGCACGAGTAGTTTCCCGGAGTTATAAGCAGTGRTTCTTGAAAAATTGCCACTTCAGAAAATGTCGCTCTTTAAACCAAGATCTCCGATACGATATTCCACCTCCCCTTCGCTCTACCACCTGAAGCTCACCTATACCCACCCCAACCGACGTGTTTCTTTTACTCCCACTTGTCTCAAACCATCTGCTTCCGGCGCCAGGGCATCCCACTGCAATCGCATCACTGCAGTAATTGCTCATTCGCCACTCTATTCCCTTAAACCTTACGTCGAATCCCAGTGGCAACCAATCCTATCCGGCTGGCTGTGTAGTGCGATATCAGTATACTCTCTTTCTCAAATCGTACCCAAGGTGGGAAATTTATCTGCGGTGTTGAATAACATAGACKCCTTGAGGCTGCAAAACGAGGTTTTGGTTTTGGGGGCTCTCGTTTTGGTTCGGATTATCGCATCTTACTTGCAGCAAGCGTTTCTGTGGGAAGCCGCGTTGAATTGTGTATACAAGATTAGGATATTTGTTTACCAAAGGGTTTTGCAGAGAGATTTGGGTTTTTTCGAGAGTGAAAATGGAGTTTCAGCTGGGGATATTGCTTACCGTGTTACTGCTGAAGCATCTGATGTCGCTGATGCTGTTTACTGTATGTTGAACGTGAGTTTTCCTACTTCGTATTTATTACAGCGCTGCTAAGTAAAGTGAAAGATGTTTGTTCAGTGTTCACTCCCTTTGGCTAGAAAGATGTTTGTTCAGTGTTCACTCCCTTTGGCTATCTGTCTAAATATACCTCTTACTTTTGGCAGACAATTGTTCCGTGTACCTTGCAATTACTGGCAATGGCTGCTCAGATGTTTGTCATTAGCCCTGTATTTTCCATGATTTCTGCTTTGGTGAGGAAGATTTTTGTACTCCTATCTTGAGTTTCTTGTACAAACTGTGAATAACTAATTTCACTGTCTCAAAAATCCATGTCAATCTTAAAGGTCATTCCCGTTATGGCTCTTTTTGTTGGATACTTCGGTGAAAAGCTTCGGCAGATATCTAACAAGGCACATCTTACCACGGCTTCTCTCTCGGCCTATCTGAATGAGGTACATATGATGTATATCATACACACATATATAGCCATAACTATGATATCTCTCTATCTTTGCATGCACGAGTGATATACTTCATTGTTCAACTGGTAAGGAAAGAAAGTTATCAAATGGAGAAACGGTACAATACCTGGCTCTCTGTACTTTAATTTTCTTTGTTCTTAGCTTTTATCCTTGGTCTTCCATACTCTTTCGTTCTATAGCTGCCAGCTTTTCCTTCATTCTCCATCAAATTTTTAGTTTGCAACTATCTTTGTTAGTATGTTATGTCAAGCTGATAGGTACTTCCCGAGTAAATCATGCTACYTAACTCTCTTTTTCTTAAATATCATACATATACATGAGTAACACCTCTTGCATCCACCTGGATGTTAACCAAAATTTGATATTAGGTTCTCTAGGCACTGATCACATTCGTCTTTCTATTCTGTTGGCCTTTCGCAAGAGGGAATCTTTTGGATTGTCAGCTCAGAAATTCTGGTACAACTTTTCAATAAAGGTCTCTTATCTTCACATTGGTACTCAGAGTTCTCCCAGTCAATCAGGTATCTAACTTTCATAATCCCTGGTATGGGATTTCAAAGTTAATAACCACAATTAGCATGGGCCTCAAGACGTTCATTCCATTGCCTGTAGCCCTAACGGAAGTTCACTTAAAAGGTAGGCGGTTAGACCCTAGGATGAAGAATCTCTTACCCTTCGACAATAAATCAATTACTGAAGAGAGTGAAGGAAGACAGATTGGAATCTTTCGAGTTAATGCATGTTTTCCTTTGCTTTGATTATTCTATAGCATTCTTTTTTTTTTTTAATTGCTATATGTCATAGTTTTCTAAAACTGCTATATGTTATAGTTTTTTCAGGGCATGTACTTATTTGAGGGTATTTATTCTCCTCTCCTCCTCTTGCTCTTCCTCCCTCCCTATACTTATTGCATGAGAAGATGGCCTGGACAGGGAAATTTCCCAACATGTTCCTTTTACATTGTGTGTGTCCCAATTTTAATCAGTTTATGTATGTAGTAGCAATTCTATTTTCATTTTACACCAAGCTGAAATTACGTGCATTTTTTATTTGAAAATAGGTTCTTCCATCAATTCTTTTTGTGAAGGCGAGTAATGCTGAAATCTGTGAAAATATCAGGTTTCAGTCGCTTGCTTCTGGTGACCTCTCTGCATGTCTGGAAAAGAAGAAGTTGAAGGCATTAATTCCTCAGATAGTACAAATCTTGTATTCTGGGGTATTGTTTTCATTTTGTGCTGGCTCGCTGGTATTTTCAAGTGGTGCATTTGATTATTCTGCCATGATTTCTTTTATCACATCATTATATCTTTTGATCGATCCAATTCAGGTAACATTATCTTAAATTTTGTCAAGAAGTTAATATGCTATGTTAATATTCATTTCTTATCTGCATTATCAAGTACAAAGCACCATCAATATCTTTTGATTCCTGATGGCCATTTAGCTGCTTACATTATTTCTTCAGTTAGTTCCTGGCTTTTCTTTCTGTATGATGAAGTCTTACTTGAGCTAGTAGAGCTCTTAACTTCAGAGGTTTATTAGCATTTCTGACGGATGCACATTTGCACTTTGCCATCACTTTAGCTGTCCCTGCAGGCTTGTCTTTTAGGAAAAGCTACCTTGTTCGACAAAATATGATTCAAGGGGGAAATTAATCCATTCTTATGGTTTCTGGTGTTCCACGTCTGGTAGAAAATGTATTAGGTTTAGTCCTTGCTACCAGTGTGTTTTGCTTTCTTATGTAAGTTATTCTGCATGCATCTCATTCCTGGAAGTTGAGTTTACTGGTAAAGACAGCAGTCTTGCAGTCCTATTCTTGTCATGATCTTTTACTTGTTCTATGAATTAGTTTTGACTGTCCTTTTGGTGCACATAGAATTATGCAGCATTCTGTTAGTCACAAGAGGTGTTAAGGGTTTGTCTTTATTTAAGAATTGGTACCAAGATGATTGGTACTCTTTTTCTAGACCAATTGCTTACTTCAGGTCCAAAGTCACAATAAGTAGCTCTTGGTCGTGACCTTCATATCTCTCTTTTAAGATCCTGTAATGTTGTGCTATCATGGTTCAGCATTTGTGGGATTGTCTTAAACTATCAATATGAACTTAAAGAATTTTGCAGGGTGTAGAAAAAGCATACAATGAGTTAAAACAAGGAGAGCCAGCAGTTGACCGCTTGTTCGGTTTGACAAGGTTCACATCCCAGGTTTAAATACTCTCGCTGACTAACATGATATACACGTTTTCTGTTTTAGATGTGATCCTTTTGCAACAYCACCTGCATTGCTAAAAACATCTCTGAGCATGTTATTGCCACACATCTTTTCATGCATGTTGTCAGAGAATGGGGAGATGTATATTCTTTTTAAGGTAATTAAGTTTTATTTGATGAACTTAGCTTCAAACTACAAGAACATTATATTGAGGATATAATTGGAAAAATATGAGCTTATGATTTTAGACTTCTCAAATTAGAGTGGTATGCAGAACAACCCAAACTGGGAAGAGTTATCAGGCTCATGAAATCGTGGAGATATTTATAACCATATTTTCAGAATTAGTTTTGGAGTAAGGGTGTACCTGTTTGTCATCTTTGTGCCACATTTTATTTATATATGTATTCAGTTCATTCATTTTTTTGCCCTTAAAGTTCTTACCCTCCTTCCTTTTTACCTAGACCCGATTTTGACAGAGGTGCTTATTTGTTGTTTCATATAGGTGGTTGAGAAACCAGATTCAGTTTATTTGGACAATGTTAATGGGGAGGTGGAATTTTGTGGCATCTCTTTTAAATATGGAGCTAGTAGGCAACTTATTTTGAATGGATTAGATCTTCATATTAAAGCTGGAGAAACTGTTGCCCTTGTTGGTCCATCTGGAGGAGGAAAGACTACTATTGCGAAGCTTCTCCTTCGCTTATACGATCCTCTTTGTGGTCAGCAGCCTGTCATTTCACTATCATACCGAACACTTAATGATTTTGATTCCACATTACGTACACCATACCTTTCTTTCCATTCTTAGGCTGAAGCTTCTTCTTCTGTATTAATAGGTACGATTATGATTGATGGCTGTGATATTCGAAGAATACGACTGGAAAGTTTGAGGAGACATGTTGGTCTTGTATCTCAAGATACAGTAAGTGGCAAACTTTCTTTTTGGGTTGCTCGAGACCCGAACTTAACAAAAATTTTCTTTAGAATGCTTGCATAATGAATGACCTTGCAAGAATGAGTAGAAAGGCTTTAGAAAAGCTGTAGTAGTTGATTTTCCTAATTTTGAAATTRCCTTGTTCAAGATATGGAAAACTAGCTTTTCTTGGGAAATAGGCAGTCCTCAGAGAATCAGTTTAACTTTCATACATGTGTTTAAAGATCAGGAAGATGCAGAAGTAATGTTAGAGATATGTGGCGAATTTCCTTTCAATGTTTTCCTTGAAAAAATGCTGGAAGTTTGATTTAATTTCTCCTTTTGGTTGAAAACTACTCTGGGGGGAGATAGAGAGATCCCAGAAGTTCCAACGCAATATTTTTCTTAGATTAAAAACTACTACAGTGGCTCAATTATTTATGTACTTCTATCAGATGCTCTTTTCAGGTTCTATTGCCGAAAATATAGGGTATAGGGATCTCATGACTGAAATTGACATGGAGAGGGCCAAACTTGCTGCTAGAATTGCAAATGCTGATGAATTTATCAAAACACTTCCTGATCAGTATCAGACCATTATTGGACCTCGGGGCTCAGCTTTGAGTGGAGGCCAAAGACAGAGGTAGGTCTGTTTCCCATATTTGATAAATCTTTACTGGTTCATCTTTAAGGAGTGGTTACATTATACCTGCAAAAAATGACCCTTTTTCTGAATATCTACTGCATAAGATGAGACTTCTTTTTAATGATTTAGAAGGATGGAATTTTCAGTCATATTTGGAAGGATAAGGAGGAGAAACTAGCAGATGCTCAACTCCTTTCCTTTCGACTTTCACAGTTTCTTTTCCTATAGGTACAATTTACCAGATATCTTCTTTTTGCCTCAGACTATGTATTGCAAGGGCAGTTTATCAGWATCCTTCCATCTTGATTTTGGATGAAGCTACTTCTGCTTTGGATAGCAAGTCTGAGTCATTGGTCAGACAAGCCCTGCAGCGTATAATGCAAAATCATACTGTAAGCATAAGTACACTTTGTTTGATCGCGCTCTTTTCATGATTTACGATAGATGATTGATTTGGTTGTTTTGCATATACAAATCTATTTGCAGGTACTAGTCATAGCCCATCGTCTGGAAACTGTTCTCATGGCTGATAGAATTTTGCTTTTAGATGATGGTAAGCTGCATGAGATAAGTCGCTCATCTCTTCTGGATGCTCAGAACTCATCTCTTCTGGGTGCTCAAAACTCGCCAGCATAAATGGCTCTTGTAATGTGATTATTTCAGTGGTGGATTACTTGAATTTGGAGCGCCATTGGCAACCTGCCTAGATAAGCATTTTGGACAGTCCACTCAGTATCCTGCATTACATAGCATTTCTTCTYTTGGTAGTTTTTTGTACATGCTTGAGATTGGTAATTACACATTTTTTTGTTAATATTTCTAGAGGTTTGGTGATTTTGAATRTGTAAATTCTGAAATTTTAATATTCATTTTATTTTAAAGATTAYAAAAATAAAAGTGATCGTTTGAAAATTCAAGTCATGTSGAGGATAATYTTGTAATATTATGTAATTGATCGTTAAGTAATTTTTTTRTATTATTTAAAACATTTAGAGTYAGTTAAAGTTAATAAATTATTTATTAAATTAAAATTAAGTTTTACGTTCCCTTTTATTTGTAACRTCTAGGTAAGTTTTTGACCTTTGCATAAGATTGACTTGGTGGACTTAATTTGGATTGAATATCTTAGATCATTCCTAAATTTATAAAATTGCATACAACTTAGATATCTCAAACCCGGTTTAATTAGCATTTCTGACCGGGATCGGCTAAAAGGACATGCCTTTTGACGGCGTTTGAAACATGGTCGGATTCTCTCGAAACCCGAGGACCGGAATCCCCTTACCCGGAGGCCTCGTACCCAGTATTGCGCGGGAAATTTTACCGCCCTTCCCACTAAAACTTAATTGGAGAGGAGACCAATAAATAGAAGAATTTCTTTCATTCATATTTACTTTGGGGTTCGGTCGTCGCAGCGTAGGCATAATTTCCGGCAACCCACGAGCAGCAAAAGTAAAGGAACTACTCCACTAGTGGGGCTAAAGAGGTAACATTGGAAAACCCTCAATTTTGGTTTCGCTTAATTCTGCAATGTAGAAAGTAAATGTCCGGAATTTCTCAATTTCTTTTGAGCCTTTTATCGTGGAAAATGGAGATGTGATTGTTTTTCTTCTGGAGGTCTATAARGGAAACCAATGGATACATCAAATCCGGCAGTATTTGTGAACGCCGAGCTGCTGCGAGTGCACGTCGGMAAAAGAGTTCGGGCAGTGATTCAAGTCCTTCGCTTAGATGGTGGCTCAGTAATTGGAAAATCCTCAGATGAACAACAGATAATTGTGAAAGGGCATCCCCCAGAACCCCATACCGCCTTCGTGGAAGTGATTGGTATTGCTGACGGTATTCAATCTATCCGTCCTGAAATCTGGACCAACTTCGGTGATACATTTGGTATACTTTCCTATTCTCCTTTTCAAAAATGAATAAATAAAAGAGAGTGGTCTATGTATTCAACTTTTAGGCTTCGCTAGTCTTTTTTATTTCTCATCTAATTTTTATGTGTTATTGAGKCTCTTTCTGATTGTTTTTTCGGTTTGATTTGGAGCCTGCCCATGTTTAAGTGACTATTGTTATTTGATTGCCTTTTTTGGTGAAAAGAGAATGAGTTTTCTAGGTCAGAAGGGTGTTTTTCTCTTCTTGATGGTTCGGCTATAAATCATTGCTACTAAGTTATTGATTCTTCTATTTTCTAAGTTGTCTATTCATGTGCTTTGGCATGTTTTCACCTCTGTAGAAAATCTCTTAAATTCTTATCTAGGTTTGGAAGAGTTACTTTGGAGGTTTTACAGTATCCTATGCTTTGAGGCAAATGGCCTCGCTAGAGGCTCGATGTTGTTTCAGTATTTCCTCTCTATCGGATGCTAGTTCATGACTGGCTTTTTCAGATATACTCATGTATTGAAGGACATCGATCTGAAAATTTACTCATTAGATGCTTCATATTCAATACTTGTCTCAACTTCACATCCATATGTGGATTGGCCTCTTTTACATTTATATTAACTTTTAAGGTCATCATTTACTAATTTCTAAGGTACTTAGTTGATGATTACTCTTTGTCTTTAGCCTAAAGAAGAAAAGTAAAAATGATCGATCTCAAATCACCAGAAACTTCATGAAACAATATGCTTTCTTTTCTGTATTATATATTCTCTCTTCCCTTGAACTAGAGGTTGATTCTACTATTTCTTTTGTTT
Organism: Rhazya stricta; assembly: GCA_001752375.1. NCBI lineage: Eukaryota > Viridiplantae > Streptophyta > Magnoliopsida > Gentianales > Apocynaceae > Rhazya > Rhazya stricta. The sequence goes on along the minus strand of MEJB01000007.1, from coordinate 5,263,703 downwards.
TTCTAAAATATTATTTGTTGTCAAAGAGGAAGCATATTTTATCAATTTATCTTATTGTTTAGATTTCTTAATATATGCAGAAGCCCATTCTTTTGGTTTTTTCTTATGTTAATGGAGTACATGATTTGTTTTTATTACGGTTAGATGGTTGTCCCTGCTAACTGAGTCCGATCTGCTACTGATGGGATGCAATTTTAACTTTATCCTTGTCTAGAAAAAGCATTGAACAATAGACAGCAGAGTTCTAATGTCATTTTGGAGGATGCATAATCATGTGGATTAGATGATTATGCTTCTTGTGCACATCCMTATTGTCTTTTGTTTATTTGATATGTTCTATTCTTATACAATTAAGTTGCTTTGTTTCTTGTTTTTCTTTTCATGGACTGATGTGTTTTCCTTGCCTATTCCAGATACACAAGCTTACAACCAAATATGTCAACTTGCTAATGGGGAGTTTAAACACCTCTTTATTTGAGATATTACAATGTGATGTGATCCATGGATCTTTTGTACCATGTATAGAATAGGCTACATCTGCATTCCTCGACTTTGGATACTTCCAGCAGGATATGTCTTGGAACTACTCCTATGTTTTGGTGATCATAGGTGTATTACTGTGAAATTGATAATCATATATCTTGCAGACTTTACTGGATTAGCTTATAGAGAAAGTAGAATGGAGATCTTTGAGAAAAGGAAAAAATCCACTGGAAAAAACATAAGAGTATGTAGCAATAACAAAGGCTCAGCCTGCCGGTTGAGGGCGTGCAGAACCTAATCAATGGATTGGCCTGGGCACCTCTTTTTAAGTTAAGAAAGTTGTTTAAGTAATTTTAAAGAATTCATTTGTTTTTTATTCTTATTAGAAAAAAATTAAATAAAAATCAGAAATTGCATGTATTATGATTAAAACTAAAAATTTGTATATTTAATTTAAGAAATTTCCTCCATATTCACTTCAAATTTAGATGAAGGTCAATAATATATTTGTTGGCTTCTTTGAATCCATTCCCATTTCCGTGGGCTTTTCATCCGATGGTCGCGGTGATGCCAACTTTGTGAAGGAAAATAATGTTCTCTTATAAGCCTAATGAGGCAAATCGTAATTTGATAACGATGCTAACGGTTAATTAATTAAAARTTAAATTAGAATGTACCAAATAGAATTTCTTATGAAAAGTGAAGTTAAAAGGGCAAAAATATAAAGTGGCTCGAAATAGAATTTTCATAGAGTTGGTGGCTTTTCTGGAAATACTTTAGCTCATATCGGGAAGTTCGCGKGGGACATAGAAGAGCATAACCGGCCAAAACACAAGCTCCAGTGGTGATGCGAGAAGTTGGGGCAAATCGGTCATATGCCCCTTCAACAAACTAACAGAAAGCCCAGCAATATATCCCCCAAATSAATCAAAACCCTAGACATCAGTCAATCTAGGCTTTTATACATAATCCCCTGCTTCCTTCGACTCCTTGACTTAGCTCAAGACAGATTATCTCGAGGTAATATTTTCAATTCTCTAGCTCTTCGTATTTGTACTCGTGAACTTTTTTAGTTGCTTTTTCTTTTGTATCTTTTGGTGTTTTCGATTTTCGGGATTTTTTTTTTTTTCTTTGGCGCAGCTTCTAAAGCGGGTGGGTTTCGTTTCCGTTTGTTGTTTTCTTTGTTAGCTTAAATTGATACGAGTTTTCTCTCTGTCAATGCTTTCACATACTCGCAAGCAATTCATGGACGGATAATTTCAAATATTTTGGATAGGGTATGTAAAGTAAGATTGTATAATTGAAATACATTTTAAGGAAATTGACTAGGTCAGTCATGTTGTAAAGACTAAATTTATAAACAACCATGAAATGTGCGGCTGAGGTACAACTTAAGTTGAGAGTTTCATAGTGTGTGGTTAATATCTTATTGTTTTTTGTTATGGTAATASAGGAGTGGGGATCATACTGGGTGCCCGTTCTTAAGCTTAATTGATGTAGGTTAGGATTTGARTTCTCTTACTGAGATGGGTTGTACAAAAGCTACACWGCTTAAATTATGTTTTCTGCTCTCTTTCTAGGTGATTTGTTCCTCTTTAAATCCTCTACGAGTACAGAGAGGGCAATTGATTTAAAACGTATATGTCTTGTTCTATTCAAAATATAGATATAACTGTATGATGATAGGTTTCAATAGCACCTGATTTGGCTGCATAAATGAACCACGCTACCGGGGAACTTCTGCAGTTAACAGCTTGTTCATAACTTAACAAAATGTTGCATTTGTTCACTCTGATTCTATGGAGCATCCTTGCTTATAGAGTGGGATTGGGTGTAAACTGCTCAAGGCCCAAACTAAACTGGTTGTAGAGAAATGTTTATCTAGTCTTAAAACTTAATAAGGATCCACATTTTGTTTCTGCTCAACAGAAAAATACTGATGTTTCCTATGCTTATCATGCATCGCTTTAAAGTCCTGTCTATTTGTGGAGTATTTTATCAACAACTCTCTGGAATTGTTCTGTAGTAGTCATGGAGTTGTTTCATTTCTTTTATGCCAAGCAATCCATTTGTAAAATATGCATGATTGATTTTTGATAAGTACATTCACAGGATGTGCATCAACTTACTGCAGGAATCTTACTATTACTGATTCAAGACATGAAATCTGGAACTGGGGATTGTTTTTTGTTGGGTTGGACAATTTCTTGATGATCAAACCTGTTTAACTTTCTTTAGACTGTTTGGAGAAATATTCTCCATTGTTTTCTTCTGCAGCTGCCTGGATAATTGCTTAGAATACGTACCTTTCCATTGTTTTATTTCCTGTTTTTCCCTTTTTCATTCCTTAATATTTTCTCTTTTTCCTTTCTTTTGTCTTTCTTGTCTTTGTTGTGATTGCTTGGTCCTGATATTATTATAGTCTGAAAGTCGGAAATGACTTCTTGGAAATCAAACATATCTAAATTTCAGGAAATTCATTGATTCATTGTATTGGGACCCATTGAGCATTAATCATCCTCTCGAATATCTTCAAATTCTCCTTTGACTGCCTTTGTTTGCATTACTATATTCTGTCATCTCTTTATCGGGTCGAATTGAAAATCCTTGAAGCCATACTCTTATGGCTGAAATTCAGAGAAGATTCTTACTCTCGAACTCCTTTTGGCCTTTCATGTTGTTTCCATCTGCCCATGCTTTTCTTCTTGCTTTGGCAAATGTTTCTGGCTTCTTTGCTTCCACCAGAGTTGCAGTACAAGCTTCTCTTCTAAGATATATAAGATGCCGAGGACAAGGGCAAGTGCTGTGGCTACTAAATCAGGCGAAACGAAGAAGTCTCTTGAGTCTGAAGATCCTGTCAACCACGATATAGACAATGATAATGAGGAAGCAGTGGAGGAAGAGGTAGAATATGAAGAAGTAGAAGAAGAAGTGGAAGTGGAAGAGGAGGAGGAGGAAGATGAAGAAGAGGAAGAGGAAGAGATAGAAGAAGAGGTGGAAGAAGAGGAAGAAGAGGAAGAGGAGAATGATGCCAATGGAGATGTTGCACAAAATGTCCAAACTGATGAAAAGATGAAAGATGCAGAGATGGACGAGGAAGTGGATAAGAAGCATGCTGAGCTCCTTGCTCTTCCACCTCATGGTTCTGAGGTTTACCTAGGTGGCTTTAGTCAAGATGTTTCTGAAGATGATCTGAGACACTTCTGTGAATCAATAGGGGAAGTCACTGAGGTAAATTATTTCTGTGTTTTTTAGACTGTGAATGCGATATTTGACTTTCTTGTTGATAGGTTTTTTCCATGCAAATGATAGGTCAGGATAATGAAGGGAAAGGGCCCAAATGAGAACAAAGGATATGCCTTTGTCACCTACAGAACAAAGGAAATGGCTGCTGAGGCCATTAGGTCACTTAATAACACTGAGCTAAAAGTAAGTGCAGTGTCCTTCRACTTTTTTCTCTGTCAACAGAAGAGTTTCTCTTTTCACTTCGTTTTCTCTTGATGTTAAACAGTTCCATGTTTATACTATCAGTGTATTCTTATGAATGCTATTTGTTATAATCAGGGAAGAAAGCTGAAATGTTCTACTTCTCAAGAAAAACACCGGTTATTCATCGGTAATGTTCCAAGACACTGGGGAGAGGAAGATATGAAAAATGTTGTCACCAAGATAGGACCTGGTGTCATCAATGTGGAATTATTAAAGGTTAAGATCATCCATGAACTGTGAATATGTTTGATTCTTCTCTTTGCTAGTGTATTAATGTTTTTCTTTTCAAAATATTTTTTCCTCTCATGATAGGACCCCCAAAACTCTAGCCGAAATCGTGGATTTGCATTCATCGAGTATTACAATCATGCATGTGCTGAGTATTCAAGACAAAAGATGTCAGATCCCAAATTTGAACTTGATGAAAATGCCCCAACTGTGAGCTGGGCTGACCCAAAAAACGTAGAATCTTCAGCTGCTTCCCAGGTACTCTCTTGTTTAGCCTTAAATTTTCATTATTATTGGAAGGCGTCTGTTCTTCTTGTTTATGTTCGTAGTTTAAATGAATTTGAGTTTATCTTTTAGGGGATGCAGAAACTCTTCCTTATCTGTTTGCTAAGACTCCTTCAGTATCAATCAAATGTTTATGCTTTTACATTTTGCAATGTTAAGGTTTTGTGCCACTGTCCCCTAGGTCAGTAGTAAACAAAAAGGTGGTAGTGGGGCTTCTGGACATTCCATACAAGATTAAATTGGGTGTGCATTAGTTTCATCTTGTGCAGGTGTCAATCTCATGTGGTTGATTAAATGTATTACTACCTCCATTTCTAAATGCATGATCACTTTTGACATAGCACACAAATTTAGGAGAGTATTTGGTTTCTTAGTATTTTCTCACTTAACTCTTGTGATTTATATGCACCTTTGTGTATGAATAGTTTCACATTTATTTTCTTTTCAAGTGAGGTGATGGTGTAAATTTAAATTGATAATTAGCCATTAGGGTTATTTATAAGAAATTGGGACTTATTTGGGAACATCCCCAAATGGAAAAGAATATAGTTCCTTTTATTTTTCCCCCCCTTTTTTTTTTCTGGGTGGGGGGGCTGGGGGGGTGGGGGACGCAGGGGACAGATCAACTATCTGCTTGGCCTAATGATCCAAAGTCATCTTAGGGTTAATTCCAAAAGAGTGCCCCAAATTTAAATTGTTAAGTAGTCATCAGGCTTGGCCTTATTCCCCCACCACTCGCATCCTTCTAATCAAATCTACCAAGAACTTTTGAGACGTGAAATCCTCGGACGAGAACATAGCTCTCTCTCCCCCAGAAAATAAGAATTGCTGTTTTCAGGAAAAACATATTTAACATCTAAAGAATTCTTAAAAAAATTGTAAATATGGCACCCAAACAAGTGGTACTTGATTGACAGAACTTCTAACCTTGGGTTACGTTTTTTGGAATTAACCCTTCATTTTATGGCAAAATATTGAAATGATGCAAGTATTTTGATCTGTTTAGTGTGATTTTTGAGAGGCACATTTGATATCCTTTAACTGCTTTTTTTGTTTCAAGGCACAATATTTGTTTATTCAGGGATCCTCGACAAATATATGACACCTAAAAGCATTTTAACTCTTTTTTCTAGTTCTTGATTTACTTTCCTCATTTGCTGTTTCTCTGTCCTTTGTTATCCTACAGGTTAAAGCTGTATATGTGAAAAATCTGCCTAAAAACATTACACAGGATCAGCTAAAAAGAGCATTTGACCGTCATGGGAAGATCACAAAGGTGATTCTTCCGCCGGCAAAACCAGGGCATGAAAATAGCAGGTTTGGCTTTGTTCACTTCGCTGAGAGGTCTAGTGCAATGAAAGCTCTAAAGAATACTGAGAAATATGAAATAGATGGTAAGCGTCACTGCTTGTCATGGCCKATGATCCTTGTAATTTGTCCCAATAAATCCTATGTGAAGATGATTTTGGGGTTCTTATATGGCAGGACAAGTTTTGGACTGCTCACTTGCAAAGCCACAGACAGATCAGAAAACTTCTGGAGGATCAAACTCCCAGAAGGCGGCTGTACTTCCAACTTATCCTCCTCCTGTTGGGTATGGTTTGGTTGGTGCCACCTATGGTGCTGCTTTGGGTGCGGGTTTCGCCCAAGTGAGTATTTGCTGTGTAATTGTGTTTCTTCTCATTTTCTTTCTCTGTAGGATGTAATTTATTTGAAATTGACTCTTATCAGCAGTATGAGCACTCTTCTAATTCTGTTATATGAACCATTCTGAGCTTTAGTTTGTAATATATGTTGGTTGTCACACAATGAGTCTGATCAATAAAAGAAAATCATTTATTTAATCCATTTGTTTTTATTCCCCTTTAATGAAGATGGAATCTTAAATGTTGATGGCATCTCTGATAGTATACATATTTGAAGCCCTCATTTTGGAAATTTTTGGAACAAGTTTTTGTCCATGTAGGACAGACCRTAATAGTTGCTTGTCATGTTGGCTAGCAACACATATTTTGGTGATTTTAAGTTAGATATTTTCTTATTTGTGTTGGAGTAGAACACATTATCTCCAGAGAATGTGAAACTCTACTATCTAGTTTCCTATCTCCAAAGTGAAATGATCTTTCAACYTTTTTTGGTTTGCTTTTGATAGAATTGTTCCTCTTTGAGWTTCAGAGACTRAACAGACAGTACTTCAGATATCTGAGACTGCACATTGAACATCCAAAATGCATATGAATGATCTTGAAGCTTATGTACAATTTATAACTTCATACATTGAAATATATAGTTATTACATCCTGTACATATGTGGTTAGATAGTCCTGATGTCAGTACTACTCCCTGAATGCCTATAATATATGTTTTGTGGCTATAGCAGTTGAATCTTGGGATATGTTAGTTTGAGTAAGTTTACTCCACTTGATACTTAATATTTACTAACATATAGCCTGTACATGATTTTTAACTGTCTGAGAAACTTGTATTGAAAGAACTTTCGTTTGGTGTGATTGAAATACCTGATTATATAGGAATGTCCTCGAAATTCTTTCTTGGAAAGATTTCTCTATTAAGTATGATTTAGTTTGGGTTCACAAAATATGTGATTTCTTCTTGCAGCCAATGGTCTACGGAAGGGGAGCAACGACTGCTGGCTTGGCAATGATTCCGATGCTTTTGCCCGATGGAAGGATTGGATATGTACTGTAAGTATACAGCTCTTCATGTTGCCATTTTGGTTGTTTTGCTGATTGGTGTAGCTTAAAGTTGAATATTGTAATATCAGACCCTAGGGTAGTCACCAAACTTTATATAAATTGTAGTAAATCACGTTTTTGAAAAGATTAGCCAGAAGCAAGTATTGCACTAACATAGAAGTAGTGAGAATAACTTTTGCACACTCACAATCACATACCTGTAGATAGATGTTCGTGGTGATCTGCCAGAGGGTAGACCGTTTTATTCATCTCTTAAATTAAAAAGAGGTTTTACTTTCAAGTCATCAGTGAATGAAGTTACCATACATGAAACTTTGAGACATCATTCCTTTCTTGTTTCTGGTGTTACTCAAATAGGCAACAGCCAGGAGGGCATCCACAAACTCCCCCGCCATCACAACGAGGGGGGCGTACATCTGGGCCTGGAGGTTCAAGTGGCGGAAGACGTGGTAGTAGTGATAGAGGTCGTGGACGCAGCCGTTACAACCCATATTGAGCTTGAATTGTTTGGCTCATTTCCAGGGAGTGTTGATACTCCCTAGAAACGTTTCTTCGCAATTTATTTATTAACTGCTAATGTCAATGCTCGACCAAATGCAATCGTAGACAGGGTGCAGTCCCGAACTTTGTGTTATCAAGAGAATCTACCTGCATGTAATATATGTTTATTTCTCGGGAGCTGCTACGGACAGCTTTGTCTTCTAGTGGGTAGATACAAAATGCAACCACCGAACCCTAAACACTGTTTCCGGTATATTCTTATTGTATCTTGAGAATTGCTTCAACAATACCTATTTCTCTTTTTAAACTAAGAAACTTCATTAAATAAATATTAAACAAGTAACACAAGTGGTCTTAAACTCMTCAGAATAGGGGGMATATCAGTCTTTAAGTTCTAGGTGAGTGAGTTATAGACTTRAAAGGCACGCGCTATTGATCGATATTGGCATAAAAATTGCCGGAGGAACGGGAAAACGAGACAGAGGGAGAGAAAATGGATRCATATGTTCATTGTTCGTAGGGTTGGTCCTAACTCTGCATGCTTTCCCTCTGCCAAATCTCAGATGCCTCAAAGCYTGTAAACTGGGGAAAGATGWTCTTATGTTAGACCATTTAAGCACTTTAGCAACGCCAYGCATCGCTACATTCTAAGGCTCGTACAAAGCCAGTACCAACATAGTTTCAGATAGGAGAGATAATTCCCGTTCATGAAAAACAGGCACGATTTGCAGGCTTTCCTGAAATAGCAGCTTATATAGATCCGGGTATCATGATAAAAATAAAATACACAAGTTCACATAATCAGTACAAGATATCCATAAAATACCCTGATGAAATCTAGAAAAGAAACATCTAATATACTTGTCAAGGAGTTGAAAGCTTTCTATGTAGCTTATTCTATCAATCCAATAAACTAGAAACCTCACTGCTCCTGCATCTTACATCCAACTACATGCTCTCCTGACTTGTGCTCAGAGAAACTAAATAGTAAAAGGCCCAAAAGATGTGAATATCTCCAACAACATCTGTTTGGCAGCATAACTTCAACTTCTGGCGGAAAGGATTTCAAAGAGTCAACTTCTGCCAGAAAGGATATGAACGTTTCACCACCAGTAAGTACCTGAAAAAGTCAAGCTCTAGGAAAGTTAATGCAGTAACCTTAAGATTGATAATAGAATGAGTGTATACCTCTGATTATGGGAGTAAGGAAAAGCAGGGAGGAAAGCAAACAAAGTCATTAGCCTATAAGAAATATCAGTTCAAGGAGGACCCATCTCAACTTGAAATGCCTTTCCTCATAACGTCCATCTGCAAACTGCTAAGTAAGGTACCAAAGATCATCGCCTAACATAATCTACAGGCTGTTTCCGATTCTCAATCTGATCGCTGCTGTTACCTTTTCATGTCTAGAAAGTCATACACAGCCTCAACCAAGTTCTACCTCCCTTGATTCACTTGCTGTAAGAGGAAAATGAACTGCAATGCTTGATCTGGTACCACTTGGATGCATCAAACTTCCATTTTGACATCTTGGATTCTTTACATAGTTTTACTTCCATACCATACAAAAGTCAAGTGGAAGATAGGAACAGAAGAACAAAACATTTTTTGTCAGTGTAGTATTACTTTCATTCCCTAATTCCCAAGGCACTAAATATCAAAGGATAGCAGCTSAATTTGGAGTYTGTGGAAGACAGATTTTTCCAGAGAATTCCTTGAAATAGCCTACCGTAGCTTTATTCTTGCATGACAAGAACGGGATGGTAAAGTTGGGATATGATGTAGCTCCGGAAATTAGAGGTCATCAGAATGGACAAACTGACTTCATCCAAAAGACAAGATAGATATCAGAAAATGAAGGATATCAATTCTAGGTCATAGCCTGATACCTAACCCCAGACTTTGGTTCTTAACAAATAAACTTGCAGTTTGATGGCCACATGAAAGCATAATAGACCTTCTCTTACCCTTCCCCTGGGATATTGTGCACATGGCGGAAAGATGATTTCATACCMGGGAACAGTAGCTCTGAAGCCATAACCAGCCAATAGACTATGAATTAGAATTTTAAACTTATACCACTCAGAAATATACAACTGCTTTTATTAAATCCCATTGAAATACAAGTCCTTATTCAAGATTTGCCCTTCCCTGGTCTGTTTATATGTTTGTTCTTTGGGCTTTCAGTAGAGGCTATGATGCTTGAGGAGAGAGACCAGTAACTAGGACTTTCTTGTCAAAAAAATAAAAAAGGGAATCTTGGTCAAGTTACATTGCGAAATAACTAGAGCGACAACAAGCAGCTAACAGGGACGAAAATCATAATCATAAAGTAACAGTTGATAAGAACCTTATATCTTATTACACCTCATAGTATAGTTCCAAATTCACTTTATGGGACCAATAGAATATTCAAATATTCAGTAATAGATCAGATGCACCCCAATTTACAGATTTTTTTAACAGCAAACATTTCGCCAAACCTACGAAGCTACCTATTTTCTTGTTATCAATGCGCTGTAGGAGATGGAAGTCTCATACAGTTCTCAGAGGGAGAGTTTCACCTATCCGAATAAAGTCTATGTAGTGTCTAGTAGGAGAAAGCTTATCAATCCAAGGCTACTACATATTTGTTGCAAGCAAATGTTGCAGTCACATCATTTTGGATTAGTTATCTGTGAGATGTCCATCACAATCAAACAAATTCATCCAAACAACATCATTAATCAAAACAGAAGTGAACAGAAGCATCGTCATTTTCCAGGCAAACAGTATATTTGGACACATTTAGAAGTCCCTACTTCATTGGAGTCAATTTAGATAGACATGTTGATTAAGATAGAAAACCAAAAAGGCTTGTCGATAGAGAAATAAGTTTAAGCTACCTGTAAAAAAAGCACTAATCACCAGGAAACTCCAGGATACAATAAAATATGGGTGCTACATAGAATGTGGATGTTTTATAATCTTACCTAAGACGCTGGCCTTTCTAAACAAAAGCTGAGAGGTCTTCAGGTGGCTCAATCCAAATACTTCCAAATGGATCTTCTTCACCCCAGTCATAGTATTGCTTCCTTGGGTAGTATCTACAGTGATCAAGGGAGTAAGATATGCAGCGTTTTCCAAAAAAACGGACTTTAGAAAAGTAAACACTGTTCCTCATATTCCCAAGAAGATCCATCTTTGCTTCTGAGGACAAGAAACTTGCAAAGATAGTTAGACCTCCTAGAGTTTTTGTCTCCACCCACTCTTTATTTGCTTTATCTAACTGATAGATTACTGGATTGAACTCAGCAGAAGTGTATACAACAAAAATTTCTCCATTGTGCTCAGCCATAAATTTGCTTTTCCACCAATTTTTGACACAAAAAGTCTCGGGGCATTTGGGAGGAGGTAAGACATGAATAGCCCAGGTTTGCTTTTGTGGATCATAAACTCCCAACCAGCCAGTAAGACTCAAACAATAAAAGAGGCCATCACAGAAGACTAGCTTGTTCCAAATGCTACTAACAAATGGCAATCGATTTCGGAAATTGGCAGTGGTCCATCCAGTTGCTCCAGGATAACATGTGCTGACAGCAATGATTGTAGGACTAACATGCTTAACTGTAAAGACGATACAGGAAGCAGATGTAGGAGCAGCAGAAAAAGCAACTATTTGGTATGTGACTTCAAACTTTGGCAACTTAATTGACTGTCGGGTATAAGGGTTAATGAACATCAGGCACTGAGTTCTGGGCTTGTACACTAGCAACCAACCATCCTTGGCATAACAAATCCTAGCACCAGCTAGCTCAGGTAGTTCAAGAGAATAAGATTTACGCTGCGAAGGGTCATAGAATTCAACTAAGTTCCCAGATTTTGGACTAAACATTAACCATGGGGGTTTATTCACCAGTCGTACAGACTTAGCAACAGCGAGCCACTGTTTGTTAACAGCAGAAGCACGGATATTATCGATCAGGATTAACCGTGAGATAATCAATTCCAATAGCTCAGTTGGGAGCTCTCGCTCCATCTGAGCCTTATCTGACTCATTCTCTTTATCAGTTGTAACTTTTCCATTGGCTCTGATTGCCCTAGGTAAACTGCCAAAACAGGAAAATGAGGAGTATTCAACCCAACAGCTGCTGGCCAAAAGAACAATGAAACACAATGATTGAAATGAAACTCCTAAAAGAAAATTTATATGAAAAATCTTGAAAATGATTAGCACAGAAAATCAACAAACAAGATCATGCTTCTTTAGCATTGCTTACTGATTAAACTTCCATCAAGTACACTTAACGACTCCTATGAGGGGAGTGGACAAGCATGGGACTTGGATTTAACCATCCCCACCCCCCGCGGGAGAGACAAAAAGAGGTTGTGATTAAACAATTTTGAGAAATCCAAATTATACCACATAAGAGGAAACATTAGACTGTAAAAATTTATTAAAAGAATTATATGAAATCTGAATTTCGATCGACTACCATYTAGGAATGCATATTCTGCATGGCATTTGMGCAGGAAGCTCGTTCTAATTCCTTAACAKTGATCACCACTAGAAAACCTAATTGTGCTACCTAAAAGACAAAACAAATGGGACTAAAGTTTCCCACGAATTTCGGAACAAGAAAAGTAAGCAAAAAACACTTGCATCAATTTAAATGAGGGCACATGAGTGAAATAAATTTCACCTCTTATCCCTAAAATTTAATTACATCTAGAAAAGAAAAACAAACCAAAAAAAAAAAAATTCTAGGTTTTTATTAAACCCCCAAGAATTTTCTAGACTAGATTTTTACTGGGGTGACTAAATTCATTCAAAACTCAATTGATTTCAAAAGATAGAAAACCTAAAATACTTAATAACTAGTTCTTCCCACCTCATAAGAAATCAACAAGAAACGACTTCTCCGTAAGCAAACAAAATTCCAGAAAAAGATAAAAAAATTTACCATTTTAGCCGCCTCCTTTTCCTCCCAGCCATGGAGAGTATCGAGTGAGGTTCAGTGTTTGAGCGCGGGTATTTCTGCAACAGTGCAGTATATGATTGCTAGCGAGGGTAGTTTGGGTGGGCAGCGGGGGGGAGGGTTGGCAAAGGGAGGATATCTTTAACAGCGCATAGCTTTACTGTTCCTGATCTATGACTTCAACACGTGTAATTGGCGCCTCTTTTATCATATGGTCCACTGCTTATACCGTGTCTCTTATAACGAACCACTAAGATATTGCCAAGTCATATCTATTAATTAAAACCAAAAAATATTTTGGGATGACGAATTTTTATTGGTCATAAGAATTCTCATGCGAGTCAGTGGTGTCTTAGGGAATTGAAACTCGTATCGTTTTAAGAGTTGGGCTTCTCGGACATAAAMAGCCGGGATCCATCGTTTATGTCATTTTAGGACAGCACAAGGTTCCCAAAAAAAAAAAAAAAAAAAAAAGGGTTTTTAGAATGTCGTACATAGATATTTTGTCCGAGTTGGGTGAATCCGGTTTTTTTCCTTCTTTTACGAAAAAGTGGGTGAATCCGGCTTAGCGTGCACCTCAAACTAATTTTGCTGAGCTCAAATTTGAACTTAGTTCAAACTAATTTTGTTAGTTTTTAGCTTTTTTTAATTAATTGTATCTCCTACTTCACTATTTTGGGTATACAAAAAATATATTTTAGAACATGGGGTGTAGATTTAAATTTCCTAATACTTTTTACATATTATTGAAATAGAAAATAAATGATGACTTTTTTTGGAAAAAAAAGTATTTAGATCTTTAGAGTAATCAAATTCATTCGTTTATGAGAATGAATAAATAATTTGTTAAATTAAAATAATGCCTTTTGTGTTCGAGTCTTGCTCAATAATAGCATGGAAAAAACTTGTTGGAATCAGTATGATGGAGGCAAAAGAAGGTCGATTGTACTGTCCCCATGGAAGTCACAGGGTATGAAAAACATCTTCTTGCAAAGACAAAATGGAGTTAGCTGGGAGCTCGCAGCATGGAGTTGATCTGTTGCAGTATKTACAAAGCAAAAGTCATAGATTTTCCATTGCCATTACGTGCAAATTTTGAGCCAAATTTCACAAGACTCTGAAAAAGATAGAACTAGAAATGTGGGTCCTGAAACATGCTTCAGAATCGCCAAAGTTCAATCGAGGAGAAGTCTTTCCCCATGTTGAAGACCTCACCTTAAACCCTACAAATAAAAAGTTCAATAAGGAAAAGAATCGAAGTCAGCCAAAACCTCCTCCAAGAGTTCAAACTAGTAATGTTAATTAACAACAAATTGGACATTGAATCAACCCATTTTCATTGCATTCGCCACATTTCAGTGTCTTTTTCCCAACTTCATCCAATACTTTGCAGCTACCATTGCAATCCATACACATCACAAATCTAACTCCGGCACAGCCTTCGCAGACGGCAGCTGCTGGTGGGATGCCATTGAACAAGATTCCCAGCTTACCTTCTTCTTCCAACTTCACGATCTCATCTGCACCGCCAATCAACCTTCCCTTCACGAATATAAGTGGAACTTTCACCTCTTTTTTGCCCATTAGTCCTCTCAGTTCCTCCTTGAAAGCAGAGTGCATCGATATGTCTCGTTCAAACATCTGAACGTGGTGCGATTCAATGGTCGATCTGGCCTTGCAACAATCCTCAAATGTCTTCCTAATGCCYCTCAGTGTCGTGGTATACATCACAACCGCATTTTCACCTCCCGGAGGACATCTTTTCTCAAATTGTTCAAAAATGGCCTGTGAATCCCGTGCTTTCTTAGCTTTCCGAGAAGTAGGAGCTGCGGATACCATATTTTTTATCTGTTCTTCCTCTTGAGACAATTCTTTCTCCAAAGATGCGACTAATTCTGGATCAAACAGCGGGCCTAAACTCCTCCTCCTCGTCGAAATCATCACTGAGTCAACCMTGAAACTCTCACATTTTACATCATTTGGACTATCTTTACTAAAAAATCTCAACTTCGGAGAAACTTTCCGACAACTCTCCGGCCTATTACACGTTTTCAAGACCGTTTTTGGGCTGTAGTCGGACCTCCCATTGGCATTAGAAAAACCATTAGGCGTACCTTTATTCTCCTTCCCCACAAATCTCTTCAACTTCCTTGGAGAACCCATCTGATTGAAGAACTKCAAAGGGCTTCTGGCATCTAAATTCAGAAACACTCTCGGTTTCGGGCTTTTCTTTCCTGGGACCACAACAGGAGCTTCTTCTTCTAGCCCTTCCATAAGCTCCCAAGCATTTATAACCTCCGGCTCTTGACGAGGAGGCGACGATTTCTTCACTTCAATCACGCATTCCTTRGTGCTCTGCAATTGTTGATTTYGTTTGTCGAGCTGAAGAACTCCGTAGGTACTGGAAGTAAGAGAGACCACGTGATTGGCGTAGTCTCCATTCCCAACCAGAATGTCTTGCTTCAGATCTTTCCTAAAGAATTTGGAGGACACACAGCCCATTGCTGCGAGTGAATTTTGGTTCAGATATTCCCAGTTTTAACGTTGGCTTTTATCCGGAGAATTGGAAGCCAAGTGTTAGAACAGAGTGGTGAGAGTTTTCATTTTTTTAAAAGCGCTAACCGTTACCCTCTTCCCAACGGGCCCCAACGGTCCGAAAAATTCGAATAAGACTTGTCTGCCCTAAACTAATAAACTGTCCGACAAGTCCTCATTGTTTTCTACTATTCCTATTCGTGGTAAATCGCTAATTTACCACGTTATTTTCATAAAGATGATAAAAAAAACTTGTTTTTTTAAATATTATTTCCGGAGACATTCAATTAATTAAATGCATCTCTTATGAATCTCCATTAAAGACTTTCTTTTCTTTTCTTTTGATGTTCGATGCTAAATATTTATCTAAAAATGGGTCTTATTTTCCCTTGTTGCTTTGGGCCAAACGGGAAAGAAATTTCAAATTGCTCCGGAGAGGCCATGAAAAATATGTCAAGCCTCATTCTGAAAAATAAATAAATAAATAAATCTCAAGCCTCGAGTAACAACTTCTTAAGGTCGTTGTGAATGTGTTTATTGTAATCAAAGTTCAAAGGTTGTCGGACTTGGAGAGGAAATGAAGAAGAGTACGGAAATAGAGATAATTATGAATCGAAAAGGAACTTGAAGGTTCTAGATTAATGATAAAAAGGCGGCTGGCGGTGGAAACTTCCGATCGTCATGACTCACGTTATTCAGTGTCTCTTCCGGCGGCGGCTTCGACCGCGTTCAAACAACTGGCTGTGGGATCAGCAGATTTCATCTTCGAAAATACGGGAAGGAAGGTTTCTAGAAGTGGGCGATTTGCTTACTTTGCCAGTCAAATAAGAGGAGACGAACTTTCTTTACCAAACCATGGCGGTATCCTCAACATCCGAGAGTTGCTTCTACTGTACTATGGATGGCTAAGGGGGTTGGTGATAGGGATTTTGTAGAAATCAATAGCCATGGCGGGCCTCAACCGTCAAATCACATTACCTCTCGGGGAGGGATGATTGAAAGAAARAAAAAGAGCTGATAAATGGATAAGAATTCGATTTCATAATTCTTCCACGCAAAACAACACGACCAACGTGAAGAATTGGGTGAGAGGTAGGCAAATTAATTGGGTTTTTGGTTGCTCTCTAAACTACTATCATCCACTCCGGCCTACAAAAATGMCTGCAGGCATCATTCAATTGGTGGGGTAGGAAGGAAATAAATAAGCAGTAGACAACTAATTGAAGGGAATTTATTAGACAAATACAGGAAAAATGGGTTTGGCAACGCGCTTTTCACTTGTTCATCTCCCAAACGAAACCTTAGATAAGCTCGCTTTAAGAAAGATTAATGGTCCTAAATGAATTAGGAATTGAAATTCTTGAGTTTTTACGTACATACGAAGACCCACTGGAGTCTTGAGAAAAAGACAAAAAGAAATGCCTTTTTCTGGGGCTTCCTTCTAGAGGAAAGGTATGGGTACGAGACCAAAACCCCACACGCCGCTACAGTCAACAACTCAAAGTTGAAACTCCCTCCACAGCAAAACCACAGTAAAACTATTAAAATTAATTTAATATATTTTCCTACCTCTTTCAATAATATATAAATATATATCCTTCGTCGTCCTCCGCAGCTCGCTCTAAAATTCTTCCGTTCCCATTTAATCCACCATCCATAATTCTAATTCTCTCTCTCTCTCTCTCTCTCTGTGCCCAAACAATTTCCATTCTATAGAATGCCACAGGTCGATTTGGAAACGATAGTGTCAGCCTGCGCAGGCGGAGTCAGTGATCGGAAAATTGCCTGCGAAACACTTGCTGAAACCGACGCTGGGGAGGAAGAAGGCTTGCCTAAGAAAGATGAAGACGTTCCGGCTGCAGAAGTTCCTCCCGATTTCCCACCGGAGTCCTTTTGGCTGTCCAAGGACGCAGAATTGGACTGGTTTGATCGTAATGCTTTCTTTGAGAGGAAAGAATCCACTAAAGGAATATCTATTTCCACAAACTTGAATCTCACTCCAGGTTCGAATTCCAATTCACAGAGGTTTTCGACGAGCTTGAAGTCCAAGGCTTCCATATTTGGATTGCCGAAAACTCAGAAGACTAACTATATTGATTGCAAGCGGAGGAATAATAAACCGGCGAATGTACACTTGTTTCCGAAAAGGTCACAGTCCGTGGCTAAATCTGCTGTTGCCATGGCTGAACCGTCGTCTCCTAAGGTCTCCTGTATGGGGAGAGTGCGTTCAAAGCGCGGCCGCCGTAGATCGACAGAACATTCGAGAAAGAAAGAAAAATCGGTGGGGAGGTCAAGAAGTGACGATCATGAGAAGCGACGGAGAGGCTTATATTCACGGGTAGTCTCCATGTTTACGGGTCGGCGTGATAAGAAAACTGGTCGATCGCAGAGAGGGAAAACAGATTTACAGGAGTCAACGGTGGAGGAGCCGCCAAGAAAGAGCGCTGTACTCAGAATGCGTGAATTTCCGATTGGCATCGAACCGGGAGTCGAGCCTCCAGCTTTGGGAGGGATGAAGAAATTCGCATCCGGCCGTCGATCGGGGTCCTGGAGTACTGACGATTTCGACGTGGCACTATCTGAACCGTTGTCATACACCAAGGGAATTTGATTATTAAACAACGCCGTGAATGACGAGACAGTTAAAATAACGGTTTCCTCTTTTTGGAGGTAAAAAATTTACGGCAGTTTATTACCGCTTTTTTCTTCTTGATTTCTCTCCTCTTTTTCTCATCAAATAGTATCAATGTAAATAGAAAAGGTAAATTTTGCCTCGATTCTAAAAGCCTCCTTTCTGGGCATGCATTTTCTTCCTTATTTCACCTGAAAGGCTTCGTATCTTCAACCATTCTTGATTTTTTCACCTGAAAGGCTAAAGTGATGAATTTCTCTAATAAATCTTAATCTTAAGAATATATTATGTCCCAAATCACTTAGATATTGGTAAGAAATGAGTTGGAATGATTCAAGTGCAAATAAGAAGTGATTTCTTGCGCCGCGGATGTAGAAGCAAGGCTATCTGTCAATGGCAACATTGAGCACATGTAATGCTTCCACGTTTGGTGTAGATTGATATAGCAAGTGATTGACTTGTCTTTTAATGTTTACCAACTCCCATTTCGATTAGATTAGAAAAACATCCGGAAATGAACTTGGTAATTGATGCCACCTTTGTCATCTTTGGTTGAAAAGGAATCTAATTAAGAAGACAAAAACAAGAAAAGAGTGTGAAATTTTGGAGAAGTTATGGCAGATTTTGATGATGTAGAAATGTAGGAAGATTGACTTATCTGAATACGATGTTTTCGCCACTTTCTTTGGCATTTTATGCTTTGTTGCGACTTTAGGAGCTCATTCTGTGGGCTYCTTCTCCTTTTGAAATTGGACAAGTCCTCCATTAGTTAGGGTGTTATACACGCCTAGCAGACTAATGCCATCGTGATAGTTTGGTTTTAGGTCACGATAAGATTGAAAACTCAGCTCACAAGGTGAAGACTAAGTTAGGTTACTGTAGACACATTTCCTTGGCGTTTTGCTTTCTGATGGCAGCAGGAGGGTATAGGCCAAGAAGTCCTCTTTGTGCTCTATRTGGACTATATGGACTCGGCCACCATGATTGACTCTTTTGATGGACTRTATGGACAAAAAAGGCAAATGAGACTTTGGCTGATGCCCTTATGAGGATCGGAATCTGTCCACTTTTAGCCCTAGATGTCCTGTGGAATACCTTGTTCATGTTCATTAGCAGACGATTTATGAATATGATCCTTTTCTGTTTTCATAACTTTCATCATCCAACTGTTTTAAGCTGTGGAATCATGATTTTTGCAAGCTTTAACTGCAAGGTGGTTGGTGTATGCACCGATTGCTTTCAAGGCCAAAGCAATTTTCTTCAGTTGTTGTAGATGGAGAAGGGGAGGCTGGGGAGCTGGCAGATCCTTTGACTCACATAAATTATTGCCAAATTGCTTGACTTAGAAAGAGGCTAGTGCCCTTCTTTTCTCTTTTCCTTTTTAGTATTTCAAGAACCTAACTTCTTAGTATTCAACTCTTGAGCAAGCTAATACTTACACTAGAAATCGAGGAAAACACCATTAATCATCACAATTTAGACACTTTTTCCGCATCATGAAATTGGGAACCCCTAACTTCAACCTCTACTACACTTGCTTGGGTTACAAAAGCCTTACAACGATTAATGGTGATGAATTTTCTTCGATGAAGTAACCTCCTTATATAGCTCGACTGGCCGTCCATTAAGAGGCTGCACCGGTCTTGAATTGGTCTTCCACCCTGGACCTAATGGAACTTTTAGAGCTCCAATTTGTTCTTCAGATATTGATTTCACCTGTTTCATATCACATTCAAGAAAGGCGAGATATGTATAGACCGATTGAGCATTCAACAAAGGTTGATTCTGATACGCACCTTGCCAAGAATGTACCAGGTAACGTTTTCGGTGCAGGGAGGAGTGGTGAAAGAACCACTATACTTGTAATACTTGCGTGTTCTTTTTTGCAGTTGCTTCACGTTGATTTTCCCTAGCGGAACCTCATATTCATATCCATAACCACGCGAGTTCTTAGCCAGCACAGGCAATTTCTTTTGTATCTGTCACCACCATCAAAACCAAGGATTTTATAGCCTCCCATCTATTTGCTAAAAGTCCAATTATGATGTATTGTATATTACCATAGCAACAACCGGGTCGGGTTTTCCGAGACGATAAAGAGTTCCGACCACCGCATAGCTACCATCATCGCCGATATGAACGATATGTAATTCCGCATCATAACTGCAATTGCAAAAACACAGTGCTCAATAAATCGGAAACTGATCGAGATGAATCTGAGATAARGAGAGCAGTGCATACTGAACTCCGTCAATGCTGTGCTCGGAAGGAGTATGCCAATGAATTTGCTTCAGTCTGTACTTTTTACCATTTGAAATCATACCTCCAGAATTTTCACCAAAATGTAGCTGCGCAAGAAAGAAATTGCTGATACAGTGGGCCACGATAACATTGAAACCAAAAAAAAGAACGGTCATTGCAGAGAATACTAACCCCGACGTTAACGAGATTGTCGACTAAGGTGACGTTCAAAGCGCTGTATTTTCTGATCAGGGGCTTCAAATTCTTGCTCCGTACAGCTTTAGATTTGGGGATATCGACGGGAGACTGAGATTTACCCTTTGCGCATAATGAGAAGTTCGGGTCCAAGCTTCCCCACTTTGCAGGACCCGTATTACCCGTGTAAGTGTACTTGATGGCTACATTATCGTACAAACAAACAATATCATGTTATTAACCCTAATATCAAGCTCTCAAAAAAAAAAAAAAAAACAAAACCAGTTCTTTGTATACTAATAAAAGTTATGATGTGGATTATCATGTATATATATGATTTTCTTTTAATGTAGAAAATTTTACTCGCGTTAAATTTTAATTTCAGTATAGATAAAATTAAAAATCTTAAGTTGAGAAAATCACTGTCAATATTGCTCTTTTTTATTTGATTATTTGTTAGAAAAATTATGCTTTCTCGATGCATAAGTCTATAGTTTCGTTTATTCAAATATAACTAAGTTGCAAGTTATGTATACGAGAATTCAAACAAAGGAGCCCATTGGAATCAAAACCTTCACTTATCTATATATGATGGGATTTGAATGGCAGGATCTTGAAATCGGACCTGAATTCACATATTTATTTATTTTTATTCTTTTTGTGTAACGTTGGGAAAACTGAGAAAGTGACAATCTTCCTGTGAAAATGGAACCTTAAAAGTAACGTTTGTAGTCCCAACAGAGCTACAAGAAAAGTTATAATAGCAAAACATGATTTCCTTGAATTCTGAGAAATGCATATAACACCAGAGAATCTTGAATCTTTGGTGACTCCATCTTCCAAATGCATTCACCATTTCCATTACCACCTAAGCTTATAGAAGGTGGAATGCAGAAAAAAATCGAAGAGAGAGAGAGAGAGATCTTACGTCCTGATGAATCATTGGCAGCCACAGTGGCAAGGATAGCAAAGATGAAAGAGGCGATCAGCGGAGCAGCCATGGCTAGTGTAGTAGTATCAAGAGATCATACACCACTTCCGCTGGCCTTATCAGCCAGGACAATCGAGGATTCTGAGGCTGTCGACAGAAAGTTGCAAGAAGACCTTTTCTGATTTTAYTTTTGGGTAGTAGAATAGGAGGAGCAACGGATGGAACACTGTTATATGAACGAATGTGTGGCTCTGAAGGTCCCTAAATCTGCTCTAATACTAACTTGCAGGAGGGATTGCATGGCCACAGCCAAGAGCTAACTCTCCAGTGCCTCTTCGAAATTTCTGGCGCACCTCAAATTTATGCAGGGAGCCTATTTATAGAAGCACTATAGCCCATAACCCCCCCCCCCCCCCCCCCAACAAAACCGACAAACCCCCCAAAATGCATTAAAAATTATATTCATTCTTTGCAAAAAGTTGAAAACAACTAATTCATATTATTATCATCAGCAACATTGTGCCATAAGGAGTGATGTTTAACTCGATCTGCATGCAACAGGTTTGGTCCACCAGAATTCTTCTTCTTCTTCTTCTTCCTTGAGAAACTCAACAAACTGAATTAATAATAAAGCATGGATAAGCAAACAGCAGCAGCAGCTGATCCCATCTTCTAGCAACGCAGGTTCAGTTAGTCATGAAGATAATAATAATTCAGTAATCGAATAATTGATCTATGGTTTACGTACTCAAATTTGATATAAAAATGGAAATAAAGTTGAAGAAGTGTGATTTGCAGTTCAACTTGTCATCGTTATTGCAGGTAAGATCAACTATGAGAGTTAAGCCTTCAAAGGGCTAACTATAGTGCCAAAAGGGCAGCCAACTTCGCACACTGCTAAACAGGGCCTTATCTCTTTACACGTACGCCGCACCACTGAACAATTTATTTCAAGAACAGGGTTATCCTTTGGTTCCTTAACCGAGGAACAGTTTTCTAGGTTAATAATTCCTTTTCTTTGCAGTGTAGATAAAACTGGAACTTCTAGGCAACTCTTGTTTAAATTGATTTATTTATTGAATCATGTGTAATGCTTTTAGTTCCTAATTGTTGGTGGGAACAGTAAATTTTGCACATGAGAGGCTGATGATGCTTGCTCTAATTCACACCTCCCAGAGTGCACAAGCAAAGAAAAAGGCTGATTCATAGCACTAATCTCAGAGAAGCCAGGACGTCCACATAGAATGCTGGTACTAGGACCTATCAAAGTTGTGGCAGGGGAAGCTCAAGACCTTCCTCTCTCCAAAAAGTATTCCCTTGATAAAATGACTCCATATAGAGCTTACGCAGTAGTTACCCTCAGCTTCCATCCTACAGATCACATAATGGTGCTGTTTTTACGTGTCGCCGTTTCAGAGATCCTTATCACTTTCATATCAGTTCTACGGCTCTCCACCAGAAACAAATTGGTCCGATATATGTCATGGTTCATACCAAAAAAGTATTCGACTTTGCATCATCCCAGATAAACAATTCATTTCATGTGGAAGTGGGATTATCACATTTGCATCGTCTAATTCCAAATTTCATTTCAGTCCGGTGATTCCCATCCAAGTGTAATCCCATCGGAGAACCTAACGAGCTTGAATGATAGTATTAAAGGTAGATGATGGAGTCAGAATACAAAGATTTTCCAGTCTCCGGATGCAGAAAAAGCCTGAGAATCTCTAGTTCCTAACTGATTCGGCAGGGGAAGCCACCAGAGAACAAACAGACATTTCCTGCATGGGCAAGTGATAGTAGCAATATCCTCCATGCAAAAGTCTGAAGAGAATGGGAACTGGGAAGGACCATCCATTAGGATATACTTTTAGGATAGTGCAAAGCATAACCGGCCAACGTAGTTCAGTTTTCAGCTGTCGGCCTAAAAGGGTAGGAATTATATGCAACGTCGCACTCGGAATCTCTAAAAGAAGCTCACCTTTTTGAAAGAGGACAATGGTGGCAGATAGCCCTCTATAACCACMGGTAGTAACATGCCTATATTCCGATTTCCACATAAAATGGCTCGAGGAAAAAGCAGCTCTTATGCATACCATGAGATGAGGGAGAGGGAGAGGGAGAGGGAGAGGTTGAGGTTTCATGGGATTTGTGTGTGACTGAGAGAGGAGATTCTCTAGAATCTAAAGATTAAAAGCAAAAGAAGATATAAACAAGATAACTTGAGACAAAATGAGTAATGTTCAGAGGATGAAAAGGATGACAATATTAGCCACTAAAGAAGCTTTATGATCAACTTCCTCAAAGTGATCTAGAGATTTCAAATGATTGTAAATCCACAACTGCCCATATCTAGTCTAGCAGYGAATTAACGAGGTTATGGAACAAATTTTGGTTTTAGTACTAAAATAGCCAACGTTGTCATAAAAAASATAACGGAACACCAAAAACAATGAAAAAGTAAGACTGCTAAAGAGTTCCACCCACGCTTCATCCATATTTAACAGTGTTCTCATGTTWYTATGATGCATCAATCCAAAGAAATAGTATCAATCTTACCATCACATTCTAGACATATAGGTCAGGTATGGCTATTGGAGAAAACGGCATACTGCGATATATGGTATAGCTCATTCTCTAGTAGAGGAACAGATACGACCACAAAACCATTTTATCGTGATCATTTAAAGAGTTTACTTATCAGAACCCCAGAGACTTAAAAATTCTAGAGAGTTCAAAATCTATGTCCAGCAGATGTTAAATGAAGCAATATATTAAAAATATTCTGGCTCTATTTGAGCACCTCCTAGATTAAAAATTCCCAGGAGGAGAAACAAACGACAAAAAATATGATGAATCCAGATATATTGATAAAGCAATTTTCCCAGGTATACCTTTTCAGTTCTTCGTGCATAGAACTATATCTATTGTTTTCTTCTGTATACACAGAATGGAAAAATATATAACTTACATGCTTAAATCTACTTAGGAGTATRGGAAAGAAGATATATACAGAACCACTAGAGAGTCAAAACCTAGAAAGAAGATGRAAAGTGATGCTTCTTAAGGCACCAATTGTTCTCAAATAATTCCAAATTCTGGTACCCTCCAGCATTTGTTCCAGTATCTGAATCTCCCAAACTGCATTTTTTCAGGTATCTCAGTCATAAGGAAAAATGGCTTAAAATGACGTCGAGTGGAGATATTTTACAAGAATCATTAGAAAGCCAAACCTTAAAAAGCAGCTTGAATGCTAGGCTTCTCAAACAGCATAAGTTGCCCGTAGATATTCCACAATTTCAGCACTCTCAAACATTTGAACCCCAGTATTTGGATCTTCCAAGTAAGGAACCTGCAAGAATTGCAGACCCTGTAATTCTGTTTCCACAGATTGATTGACTGGACTGCATATCCAGTGCATGCATAAAAAGAATATGACCTGAAAATGTCCAGCTTTCTCATAAAGCAGCTGTCGTTTCGGGCTGCCACGACCACAGCTGCAACACAGAACATATAATGAAGTTTCAAGGTTTCAGAAGAACCAAGAAGGAAATTCTCGCATTTCTCTTAATTGTATAATAGGAGAACATTGATTAGCAAAGAAGTTGGAAAGCAAAATATGTCAAGAATTTAAACTTACAACAAAAGAAATGCTTCGTATTGAAAAACAACATGCTGAATACATTCAATCACATCTATTAAAAACTAAAACAAATTTTCACCTATTTTGTTGACTTCCTTGTAAAATGTTAGAACTAAGGTGTCTTAGATAAATTAAATTAACATTGTACATTGAGAATTTAGTAGAACTTTTAGGTTGCAGGATTATTTTGTTGTATCAAATCTATGTTGAAGATGCCTATTCTCAGTATTTGATATTGTTGTCAAAGATTATTCAACTAAAAGCAAAAGGAATAAGCTAACTTTCATTCAACATTCCTTTTGGTGTTTCTGTAAAAAGTCAAATATCTTATTGCATTGCCAGTTAAAGCTACAAGATGCTATATGTGTGTTGAACGATCATCAAAAGTGTGCAAACTACATTTTCAAATGTAAAATGTTATAGTTTGATCACCATATATGGGCTTTACCTGTGAAGTATGTGAGGTAACTCTAGTTCCACCAGTACTTCCCGCACAACTTTGCAGAATGGAGAAGCCTGTATCAAGMGACTGAMATTTTCATCTCTGGAAGAATTTGTATGTTACACCTTTCAACACTTCTAACTACTCCTCCAAGAAGCATCAGATATTTCAAGCTAGTAAAATATTACCTCATATGCCCATATCTCAAGAGGCTTCGGTGGCAGTTTTGATGGAGTATAGGAAGTTCCCTGCAATATCCCAAAGTGTAGTCAATGACATACCCTTTTCTTCTCCTTGTTTGATAAGCAAGTGAATCAAAGATATTAGAATTTTTATATTCGCAAGTGATTGCAACCTAGAAACCTTATAATCACAAGAATATCAGCTGAAGATCTTCTTTAAAGTTTGTAAAGCTTGCATATGTATATGACACAGACACAGGTATTCGAATGCATAAGGACAGAGTATCACATCATACCTTTCCCATGCGACCAATCATTGCAAACCCTTCAGTTAGTGTCTACAAAAGAAACCATCAGCAAGTAGAAATTTACTGTCCAACATTTTAATTGGGTTGGGAACAAAAAATGGATGCAAACCATCAGCAAGTAGAAATTTACTGTCCAACATTTTAATTGGGTTGGGAACAAAAAATGGATGCTTACTGTTAAAAGACCAAGAGACAGCATAATGGGGACATTTCCATCACCTGCGCAGAAGAAAAGAAGAAAGTTAAAAACAGAAGTATTGACRTGGATTATCTCATGAAAGAGTAAACTGGATCAGAGGGAGAGAACAGTATCCTGAAATCATAAGTCTACATTCAAAAGTTCACATCAGTCATAAACGATGTATCACTACATAACAAAATCAAATAGAAACACGGTGGCATGTAGATGATTTCAAAGATGTAAAGTTTTTTCTAAAATTTATGGATACAGTATAATGGAATTTTGATAAACCAGAATAAAGTAATGATACAATTCGCAAAACTACCAAAATCCACGGGAAGGTATAGAAATAACATACCATATTTATTAACCAGGTACTTAATTATCTCATCTGATTCATACATAGCAACTCCTGTGTTTGGATCAACCTAGACCACAAGAAAAGAGAATTGTTAGCCTCATGACTTTGTCACTGATCTCGGCTCTACTTTCAGCTTCTTTACTAATTTCAAACTCCCTTTTGGAGACTTACTGAAGGATAAAGTCCGAAGGACTTTGCCATCAAAGATATGACATTCAATTTTACATCAGCGAATCCACTTTGGTCACAAAAATCACTTTAGCAAGTCGTCATCAAATATGTAATATAATATTCTTGAATTCAGTATTTTGCACATTATGGAAACAAGAAAAAGAAAGTAAAGAAGAAAAAATATCTAACCATATAAGGAAATTGCTGCTTTCCACCCATCTCAGCTACCTTYGGACGAAAGTTTGGACCMTTTCTTGGACAAGGATAGAACAAGACATCAAGATCCAAAACTGCAATAATTTCTCGTACCTGTCATGACTTAGAAGTATTCAGTAAATTTTACACCTATACCTAGGAGATCTGTTATTATCCATCTATTGTGAACATTATAAAGGTCTTAGAAYTGAAGTGGAGACTGTGCTGATGTTCAAATAGAATAATGTTGATTAATTAGACTAATATTACAAAAGAAAAAAGAAAAAAAGAGTTCACTTACTATGATTAAATCTTAGACACCAGCTATCAAGTAGAAAATAGAACTCCACCATGTCTGGAATGAAATTCAACTTGACTTGAAATATTCAGATGCACAATGATGATTTACCATATCTTTCATATTCCAAGAGAAACTTAAATGCATTTTTGGCATGTAACCATGATTTGAGGCCATTCTACTTTTTCATAGATAATAATGAAAAGGAAGGATTATATGAAGMATGAATCAAACAGCTTGGTTTTTACCTTCCGACAGAAAGGGCAGCTAGGAGAAATTTCCATGCAATCACATCATCACCAGCATTAGGAGAGAGCAACAAATGCATTAGGTCTTCATATAGTTGTACATGTATAAGGGAAATTTGAGAGGAAAAAGGAAGGCTTAATTGTCTTAAGCAACTGCACGCCCTCTAGCTACAATACTAAAGAAATCAAGAAATAAAAATTTAGATATATCTATATGAATCCCAAGATAAAAAATACCTCTCAAATTCATATATCTCAATGGTCTTCTCGGGGCGTGGACCTAATTTTGAACTTTCTTTAACAGTGAAACCTGTTTAAAGATAGATTACCTTAGAGGTATAACACAAGGAAAGAACACAAATAATTTCATATTTATCTATTTCCAAGGAAGATTCAAACAATTCCACAATTATTCAGAATACAAAGTTGTTCCCGTAGCTATTTGTTGAATGGAATGAATGCYCATGTTAAAAACAAACATAATATCAGGGTAACAAACTGCATTTGGCTAGATGAACTATACATGTTTTGCGCGTAATATTAGGACCTAGTTGACCCAAATCCAAATGCTTTGTTTATATTCACATGGAAAAAGTGGAAATCTTAGTTTCTAGATTTGAATCATTTTCTCGAAATCAAAATAAGATAGGGAAGAAATAAAGTAGAAATACTGATATCCCCCTTTTTGGGAGTTCTAGTGAATGATAAGCAAAAGTATCATCCTCGATCCATTTTCTTCTTTCTTCACATGCAGAAATAAAAGAGCCCAATTTCTTTTCTTTTCTTCTCTTCTCATTTCTACTTCTCAGCAAAAGTCTGCAAGTACATATGGGATACATAACAAGAGCAATGAGAAACTACCAGCTACTTCAAGAGCATACTGATCAGATGGAATCTCATTCTTTGGCACAAAAGAAGCAGAATACCTGTCATCAAAAGATGAAGTAAGTAAATGAGGTCTAACAGCATCAGGTAAAGTCAACTTATGAGATGACATAATTTTTCACTCTTATACCTGAGCAGCATCAAGGAACCAAAATTTAAACTACTAAATGCATCTTGTAACAGTTAACAATTGCAGAACCTAAGATGTGTTGCTCTTAATTACTTCTTATCAACTTTCCAAGTCAAGTATAGACTCCTCRTAATCCTTGTGAATGGTATCAACTACAAAGGTACGAGGTAAAGAATGTTGAATAGTTTCATTTTCTAGATATCCATCTTCAGCATGAAGCACTAAATCATATATCTGCGGAGAGAACAGTTCCATCCAAAAATATAACTACTATTCTTTAATGCCATAAAGTTACCCGGCAGCTCACTTAGCTGCAACCATCTTTTTTGCTTGTGGATCTCAAAATGTCTGTTTATTCGTGAAACGAACCCTATGACTATCCTCTTAGACATTGCCAATCTTTCAACTGCATATCTGAACTCTCAACAGCATAAGCTTGGCTTGCAGACAGACTTCAATAGTTTGCTCTTTTATCCAATCTGAATAGAAGATAGGAACTTAAATATCATAGAGAATGTAAATTGACTTTGAATTACAGGCAACTTTGATTGGGATGACAACATTCCCACCCTAACTTTCAAAGACWCCCCTGTTCCTTGTACAATCTTCCAGCTGCACATCTGAACTCTCAATACCAAGCATAAGCTTGGTCTACAGACCGACTTTAAATAGTCTTCTCATTTATMTAATCTGAATAGAAGAAAGGAACTTGAATATCATAGAGTCTGTAAATTAACCTCTGAATTACAGGCAACTTTGATTGGTTTGACAATGTTCCCCAAAGAGTCCCCCGTTTCTTGTGCGATGTTAGCCTAATTAAGGAAGTCCGTAATTCTACAACAACAGCTGTGATGTTAGAAGAGTTCAAGAACTTGTGAGCGAAGATCATTTTACAATTTAACACCAGCGCATTCTCACAAATTGCAATGAAAATTGCAAAGCGTAGAAAGATGTCGTACTTGTAATCAACAAAAGATTTAAGCAGAAAAAACAAGACAAATAAAATAAAGCATTCCATTATGTAACTATAACAGAAAACTTGAGTATGAGAAAAGTTAAAAGCTAATCCGCACCCAGAAACGAAAGCACCAGTGCCAAGCCGGAAAAGCAGGGCAAGTGAGGCCCCTAATATATCAAAAACCTTATCGGGTCTAACAGAAAAAGGCTTAGGCTTTGGTGACTTGAAATTGGGTGGCGGCGAAATGGAAGGACCCGAGGCTTCTTTCGTGCTCACTGAAGTGGAAGCAATTGGGGTTTCTGAAGATTGAGCTGATAATTTTACAGTAAAAACTCTTCTATTTGATGCTTTGAGCATCGAGATTGGACGGAAAACTGGRGGAGCTGCCAAGTTCAGAATGCCGGCCATGATTTCCCGCCAAGAAGTGAAAAACGGCGCAAACTAGAGTGTGTAAAGGCCCCGATGTGGTTGTAGTGCTCTGCTGCCCCCTGCGGCGGTCCTGGTAGTGGCCAAGATGTAGGACAGGTAATTCAGTTAAATCTTCTTTTTATTTTTTAAATCGTTGGTCAGTGAACAGAAGCGTCTCTGGATTCTGCCAGATGGGAAGAAAATGAAAAGTATGTGAGAAAATGAATGAGAGAAATTTTTAAAATTTAAAAATAAAATAAAAATTTTAACCTTTAATTATTTTTATTATTATACTATTAATTATTTTCAATTAGTTAGATTAATTCTAAAAATATTAGTAGTTTATTAAGATTAATTTTAATAAACGAAAATAGTAAATAAATTAAAGATTTAAAAAATAAATTAGTATGAGAATTATATAAAAATATATATATATAAATTATGTATGCGACTTCTTTCGAATTTGACAATAATAATAAAGAGAGATATAATTTATAATCATAAATATGTATAGACATTTCTATATCATTTCTGAGCTATTGCAATTTTCATACCATTGGAGTGCAATATACGAAAGCATTATGATCAACTTTATATTAGGAGGGATGATAATGACATTTCTTACCCATATTTTAGATATGATAGAATAGAGTGCCTAATTAGATTGATTTGTTAAGCAAGATAATCAATATGCCCAGTGCCCACCTTGCCGATAGGATTGACTTTTGTGGTGGGCCCATCGTGCTTTGTTGGCATTATTCAAATTGAGAAATTCCTAAAGAATTATTCTTTTCTTTGTACCTTATGGATCCTTCTGCTTTTCGGAAAGGAAAATGGGCCTTAAGCGTCTCCTAAAGCAAATAATTGGGCCACTGTCCAAACTTTACTTCAACAATCCAGCCCATATRAAAAAACAAAAAACATCAGCGSATAAAATAGAAGAGGCCTCAAAACTTGGTGAAAGCTTAGGTGGTTTTTGTCACGAGTTTTATRTCACTCAAATTTCACTTCCTATGCTTACTTTAAAGGAAAAGAAAAAAGAAAAAAGAAAGGACAACAAAGATGGGAGCCCTTTATTTTTAAGGAATTGATACTAATTATATACCATTCTCTTAAGAATATTTAAAAAAGAATCRATACATCGTAATAAAATTCTTGATAATATATAAGTATTAAAATAAAAAAGTTAACGYTATCTYAATTTAGATAAAGAAAAAAATGATTAGTATTGAGAATATATGAAAGGATATTGTTTGGGAATTTAAGCTATCAAAACCTTGATTTGAAAAGAATCATAAGATCATCATTTCGAAGAATGGAGGATGGTAGAACCAAGTTGGAATTTAAGCTAATCTTGAATCCACCAAGGTATGGGGTTCTCCTATTCCGCTGCTCCAAGGAATAAACCAGGAATTCTCTTAAATTGCAAGTTTAAACATTTGATCATTGGACCATCTTCTAATGACCTAAAATATATAATTCTAATATTATGAATTGAGTCTTTGTTTCCTTACATATATATATATATGAAAAATAACAATTTCTTATTGTGAGATATTCAATTATGATAATAATAAATAAGATTATCATATAAACAAGCAAATAACTATAATATAATCTTCTCTACATGACTAACTGATGTAAAGAGTTCCCCAAAATTCGACCCCTTCGTTGCTAACAAGACAATCACGAGGCGAGGTTCTATCCTTGTAGCATTGCCCTCTCTCAGGTTAAATGGTTGGCTAATAATACTCAAAAAGGACCCAAGAGGAGGATGCAGCAGTTGCATTGGATGAAGAAAATGAAGAAAAAGAAGAAAAAAAGAGAGTAGTAAGCAACTAATCTTGGTAAAGCATAAACCAGGCATCAAGCATCCAAAGTATTTGACAAGAACCAAAGGGTTAAGAGGACAAACACAAGATTAAGCCCGTTGAAAAGCATCTTTAACTGTATTAAGATTAAAGGATAAAGGAACCCATTTTTTGTGGCCTTAAGTGGAAAAGAATAACCAAATTCTTGACTTGAGAATACGACCCATTGGCTTTAGCTTGAGCTAAGATTCTCAAATTCCATATTCCACGGAATCCCAGCTTTTTTAGGCCCCTCCTTCTCGTATATTTTTCCACAAGGAATGTCATTCCGTGGTCATTTCTACCTTTCCATTTTTATTTTCCCGTTTTGCCAATGTTGTCACGTCTGGTCAACTTTCACCACAACTGAACCAAAGTCAGTCCGGTGTTTCCCCCAATCATTTGACACATTGCAACATTACCAGACTACTCTATTGTGACATATCTAACTCGAACTGTAAATATTGTTGTGTCACCACATTTTTATCAAGTAGTCGTGTTATTGAACTAACAGTCARTGATATCAAGCTAGCATATTGATGGTTATATGTTGTTCCTTTTCTGTGGGTTTATTCATCACTTCCTCCGGAGTAAAACATTAACACATACAACTCCCAAAAAAGGGAAGCCAAAGTACACCAAGGAACAAATCCATGTTCTCTTCTCCGTTCTAAGTGGGGAATATTATTCATTCACAGAAAGAAAGAAAGAAAGAAAAACAAACACAAGTTTGATTTCAGTGGTGAAAAGCTAAATGTTCTCCTTACCGTACGCAGAACAGAGCCATGGTTTGCTTTATGGCAACATCAAAGAAAGGCAACTTAAGAAGTACTTTTCATGTACCATTACTGGAAAGATRATGGGGTCCTGCACAGAGACATGAATCCAAAGTTACAACGTTTTTATATCATTTATGGTGAACAATACATATTGAAAGAAGAAAAAGCAAATATCTCTCTGAACAACTACTGAATAGCAATCTGCATGTGTTACTACTTACTGTTCTGACCAGCCATGACAATGGCGAGAATGATCATTGACTAGTTATATTCTGCAAGATATTTATGTTCCTTTCCTCTTTAACTCCATTAGAGGAGACAAAGCAGTTGTTTATGTTAATCAAGCAATCAGAGTTGCAAGGATAATCAACTGACCAATTTTGTAATCTTAAAGCAACACTTAGATTAATCAGTAGCTTTTGAACTGTTGTAGCTTCAAGGGCAAAGAATCCTACCCCATCTGCAGTTTCATTCCTATCCACATGCCAGCAGAACTGTTGAGGAATTTTGCTTTTCAACACTTTACATAAAGGCTTCCAAAGATTCTCCCAAACTGCATAAAATATCCTAACATATCAGAATCATTTCATATTTTCATCGTTCCTGAAAAGGTCAGTTGGAAGATGAGTGCAGATATTATTTAATCAGAGGTACTTTGCATATCTTGAATCAGATAACTGATAATCAAACTTAGGAAAACTGAAAGTAATATAATTCTTTTGTAATCTCAAATCTCTTGTTTGTTTGGGCACTAACAAGAATTTCTTAATGGGCATCCGCATATCAGTAGCTGGTTTAGTTGTCAACATTGGGGAATTAGGCACGGGTGGCGTACTTGATCTCCATTGTTTCCTCTTCGAACTTATTCTGCACTACTGCTGCTTTAATTTATTACATTTTGCACATCAAATAAGAGGTTGATATTATCTATAGGGTAAAAAATTTGGGTAACTCTTTAGAACTTTCTAAAAATTTAGCTTTTGCCTTCCAATTTTGAAGCCAGAAGTATCTCACCAGGCTTGAGTTGTAGCCGTGGATGGAAGAAACTAGGTGTCTCTGTTTCGATTTCTTTTGCCTTGGATGAGGGAAGAAGATGAGGTAAAAGGCGAAAATAGATGATAAGATACATTTAGATTTCATAAGAAAATAAAAGAACCCTAAAAAGGGTCACATGACTGACATCAATCAGTCTCAAACGGCAAAAAGATGGGAAAGGTTCAAGATTGGTCGTTTTTTAGTTGGAGGCCAAAAGCTGAAGATATGAAAGTTAAAGGGCCACCTATATATATATACATTTTTTTTTCCCCCCTATTCTATATATTAGTTTTTGCATGCTTCCTAGGTTTGATTCTTGATTAGAGCTGGACTAGAAGATACACTTCAGAACTGTTTGGAAGAATGTGCGTTGCTATGAACAGATAAAAGATGGATATGCACAGCAATGATCATCAAAATGGAAGCA
The DNA here is from genome assembly GCA_001752375.1 of Rhazya stricta. NCBI lineage: Eukaryota > Viridiplantae > Streptophyta > Magnoliopsida > Gentianales > Apocynaceae > Rhazya > Rhazya stricta. The sequence continues at coordinate 5,230,007 of MEJB01000007.1, read as the reverse complement.
CAAGAAAATCAAATGAACACACAAAATGGTCTTTTTGACATGAAATCTGAGCTATAGGTTGAAGTTTACATGCACATCTAAGTGTATCCCACATAAACAGTCAAGCCCCTGTCTATATAAAGACAGTTTGATCAATGAATCATATAGAAAGCAAAGAGGATTTCTTATATTATACCCATCCAAGGGCACAGAGACCAATATACAAGTATTTGGATTTAAACTAAGATCATACGCGTGCATTTGTAAACATCCACAAAAACAAAAGGATGGAAAAGGTAATCTGGTACTGTGAGRAGGATATGTGGATTCATGCAAGAGTATCTCCAGAGCCAATTAAGCTGAAGTCAAGGGCAGGTGATCAGTTATCAAACATGACTTGATGCAAGTATAAAAGCAAGTACAATCCTTTATTTTCCTTTTGGCCAGGAGTCGGCTGTCATATACCATTTGAAGAGCGGAAAAGTTTTCAATGGGGCCTCTGTCTCTATTTTATTTCTGTCTAGGCTGAATAAGTACCAAACTTACTGAAGGAGACAAAATGGAATGTGTTCCTTATTCCATTCCTGACCTTCAAACAAAGTGAAGGAGAAGAATCTCTCCATTATTTTCCCTATCATCTACTGTTACTAAACTTCATTATTTTGGAGATATATAGAGATGAAAATATCACTAAACATACACAAGTCTAAGATCTGAAAAATTTTCACAAAGATGTTCATATATTTGTTTCCTGCACGTTAGGACTGCAMCAAGCACAAGTGAGCATCCTCTTTGCGAAAGGATTGTATAGATAATGTGCAAAAGCACAGCAGGAGAACTAGATATAGCATGATCAGCAAGAGACCCTTAGCATATTAAATCTAAGGATGACAAGACAAAAAGAAATGCWTAAAGGGAGGGATGAAAATTGACAAAGAATGAGCCTTAGTATTTAGTTGGACAATCTTCTTATTACCAGTCAACCTGAAGATTATCCAGGTTAGTGTATTCTCGGCTAATTAAGCACCCTCATGGTCATGTAACCAACAGCCATTAGATGTAAAATCTAGTATTATTCCAATGCCGGCCTCAGACACTCTTGAGGAGAGGCATCTCTCCACCATTTCTTACTTTTTTTCTTCTATGTATCTAATGCAAAGTTCTAGATGCTCCAGTCAACAGAATCTTCCATGAGAAAGAGAAGATGGCTTTGAAGCTTTCAGAACATCATAGATAGTGGATTCCCCTCCAGTCAACATCACGAAAAAATTCCACTATTAGTTCTGAGAATGAGGTTCCTAAACTTTGCCCTGCCAAGAATATGAGTGTACAGGGAAATCGAGTCTGGTGGATCTATTCTTGTACCTGTTGTAAGGTGTCAAGAGTTTTGGGAAGTTATKGTACAGAGGAATATTAAATGGAAGCGCTGCTGTATGAGAACAGTAAAGAAGAGCTACATTAGAGGACCCACAAAYGTGTAGAACTGGAAGGACAAGATCTCTTCTTCAGACGTTGCAAAGATTGGATTGGGTCCAGTGCTCAGATGGCCCTGCCCAAGATTCTATGCCTCACTTGATACCCCCACCTGCTATCCCTCCTGATTTGCTTATAAGTACACCTAGTTCACATCCGTAGTTTGTGAGAATTCATCAAAAGAGAAGAAAACAGATATATAAGGACCGTTGTAGAGAGTTTCTTATCGAAGTATCAGCGTCCAAATAATATTGTGCTATTGGAGAGGATCATAATTCACATTTCAAGTGTTGAAGCAGATTAGGCCAAGCAACATAGAAGTTTTCAGGTAAACTCACAAGCATTATGAAAGATATGAAGTCCTTTATATCATCACTAGGAAGCCTAACACTGATATTGTATTGAAGACAAAGAGATGTATCATCGCCATCATCAAGGAAAAAACATCCATGCTTCCTCAAGAATGTCCATGCCTCCGGAGAGGCATTTGTTCCTGCAAGGTGGGAATGGCCCTGGAGATTCAGGACTTGTTCTCTCAACTGATGCTAAGCCAAGATTGAAATGGACTTCAGACCTGCACGAGCGGTTTATAGAAGCTGTTAATCAACTTGGTGGAGCAGATAGTAAGGATATGCATCAATTATGGTTCAACAAGCTTGAAAAATATATTATGCAACTGGCTGATCTGGTATTGCATTTTCTGTTACAGAAGCTACTCCAAAATCAGTTCTGAAACTTATGGGGATTCAAGGGCTAACCTTATACCATTTGAAGAGCCATCTTCAGGTAATGTAATCCTCAAGACATGAGATATACTACAACAGGAGGAGGATAGACCCTCCTGTATTGGCCACTTTCATCTTTTATCTTCCCTTAGGAACCTAAAGATACCTCAAGTTTTCTTTGCACATAGGTGTAACCAGAGCTACTAATGCTACCTAAGACAAGAGCAATAATTCATTGCTGAAAAACTTGTACCTTATTTTTCCTTGTCATTTATTCTTTTTTTCGTTTTTCCTCTTTCAATACCTCTGAAAACCATTTCCTGTGAACATCATTATGTCCTCAAGCCCTACTTTCCTGATCCCTGTACATTTGTTTGATCGTATCCTTTTCTGTTATAAAAGGATATGAAGACCAGGACTGGTAACTAGGTGATTGTTTTTATCAGCAGGGAAAAAGTTAACTAACTAATCCTTTTTCCTACAGAAATACAGACTGAGCAAGAATCTCCATGGACAAGCAAACAATGGACCCAATAAATCTCGTAAGCAGCCAAAATAACTCTCAACCAAATATTTTCACTACGATGCCTATTAAAGAGATGAAAAGTCACTTATGTGGCATAAACTAATTGCAGCAGCAGCAGGAGGAGAAAGGATATCTGAGGCTAATGGAACTCAGACAAGTAACTCAACCATTGCACACCAGACAAACAAGTAAGAAAAAGGACATTGCTTGTGTCTTTAATACTCATGATATATTTCCATTCTAAGGGCCTTCTGATTGTACTTCAGAAACTTACATATAAGTGAAGCAATACAGATGCAAATTGAAGTGCAGAGAAAGCTTCATGAGCAACTTGAGGTAAAAAACATTTAAATTTCTTATTTTTAGCAGTCAACATGACAAATATTTCGCATCCCTGGATAGATCATAGAGAAACTCACAGACATTGCCATTAAAGGAACAAAATAAGCCTTCCTGTTCCAAACGATCCATCCTGCTACCTCTTGTTTACTAATAGTAGTAATAGGAGTAACAAAAATAGTCATAAGACCAATAAAGCTGGGTGGGTATCCCATTCACAGGCATTATATTCTCTAGCGAAAAAGTGCCTGAAAACAGAATTGTAGATGCAGATAGTTGTGAAATGCAAACTGTTATCCAAGTTTTTATCATTTCAAGAAATGASAGTTGAAAAGATGTTTGGGAAGACAATGTTTTCTCTCTCTGTCTATGTGTAGCCAACTTGTTAATCCTCTTTTCTGCTTAAATGATTTAAGGTGCAACGACACTTACAGCTGCGGATWGAGGCTCAAGGAAAATATTTACAGGCAGTGCTAGAGAAAGCACAGGAAACACTTGGAAGACAGAACTTAGGATCTATGGGAATAGAGGCTGCCAAGGTTCAGCTCTCTGAACTGGTCTCTTCCACGCAATGTCTCAATTCTGCATTTTCAGATATGAAAGGATTGTCTGGTTTGTGTTCCCAGCAGACACAAACACCCCAGCCAACAGACTGCTCAATGGACAGCTGCTTGACCTCGTCTGAAGGTCCTCCAAGGGACCAAGACATGCATAATAATCAGATGGTCATAAGATCTTTAAATTTTAGAACAGTTATGGAATCAAGAAACATCAACAACGAGACCAGCCTACAGCAGCATGAACGCAGATGGTGTGAGGACCTGAAAGACAGTAGAAGGTTTCTTTCGGCAATGAGTGAGGAAGCAGAAAAGGCACGTTCTATGGAGAAAAACTGCAGTAATTTGTCTATGAGCATCGGCCTCCAAGGAGGAAGATTGAATACCAACAACACCTATTCAGAGAAAAGAGTTAAAGAAACAGACAGAGATACCAAATTCTTTGACCAACCTTCCGATAGGCACGACACTTGTCAAACTGAGAAGCAAAGGCCATCACAGGAGTATACATTGCCTTTCTTTGCACCTAGACTTGACCTAAACACTGATGATGAAACTGATGCAGCTTCGAAATGCAAACAGTTCGACTTGAATGGGTTCAGCTGGAATTAAGAGTCTTAATTTGGGGACATGGAAGGAACAGAAAATGGTACTCTGATTTTGATTCTACCAGAGTCAGACAGCATAATTTGAGCCTGCAAACCAGATAGCCAAAGTTAGCTATATATTTATATGAAATGCTGAAATTTCTTGTGCCAAGAAATCACTAGAGAGATAAGAACAGCAGAGACTTGATTTTCCAACCTGATATTTCATCCCCTTCTTCTGTTATTAGCTAACAATGATAAGTTCAATTCTAGTTGAATTTTAGGTAAATTCAAGCGTAATGATTAGACATGAATCAGGTTATAACATGACAATTCTAGAATAAGAAGTTTATCGATCAAGAATTTCAGTTTTGCCGTGCCACTCCATGTATATGCGCACCTGGCAATGATTGCTACAACGTCATACACATCTGTAGTCTGTACAATCAGAGATAGAAACTTACCGAGAGTGTCTAACTCAAAACCAGGAAACTTCAACTACAACATGATATTTCGACTATGAAAGAACTGCTACGATTTGAGGCCGGGGAAATATACTCTATTAAAACCATTGTGGAAATATAAGCTTCCTTCAGAATCCAAAGTTTTCAAACTACCAGGACAAGGCCACCTGATAAAGTTCGCACACAAAACGACATACACGGATGACGGTTTAAGATTTTTGACAGAAGCTCATGGTTCAATCTATTTCTTCACTCTTAAACTCAAGAGTTAACTTCCAGAGCCGTAGGTAATATGGATTGAGGACTCTATAGGCCAGTTTGACACTGCACTTGCATAATGTGAATCCTGAAAGCCACAAGCTTCTACAAAACTGCCTTTTTCAGCTTTAGAGTATGATCCCGAAGGTGAGCGTGAATTCAGAATATGAACCGACAAGATCAGTAAAATATCCACAAAGCACAAACTCATAATCCATGATAAAATTCAGCAATAAGAAAGGTGATTATCTGGCTTCAATATGAACTAAGAAGCTCAAAACTCTTCGCGAAAAAATCAAATCGATTTACTTATTAATTTACATATAACGTAAATACATCAACGAAAATTGATTCGTGAATTTGCGCATTAATTGTAAATGCATCGAGTGTCTAAGAACAAAAATGGCATAGTAACTCGGCAATGAGTTCATCATCAAGGCCGTTAATGGTGATTAATGGTTACGTACCTCTTACTCATAGAGCTGTAGCCAGCGGAAGCGGTTAGTACCGCCGGGGCAGTGGATAGCAGTTAGCAAAGCCTGTGGTACTCATGGGCCCATGGCGCGCTATTTCGCTATTCGGTCAAGGAATCGCTCGGCTAATCCAATAGCTTAATAGGACTGTCAAGCCCAAAGTTAGGTCCCATCTTCGACCTCGATCATGACGTAGATTATTAATTATTGAGATTAAATCAGATTTTGCAGACATTACGTATTTATAAAAATTTAAATAATGAAAATAATACTTCATCCGTTTCAATTCATTTGATTATTTTTTATCAAATTAATTATTCTTTTAAAARATTAAGAATATATTAAATATTTTTTCCTACTTTATTCCTTATTGATTATTCCATTTTTATTACTCCCTCCGTTTCTAAATAACTATCCATTTAAATAGTTTTTTTTCAAATTACATATCAGCTTAATAAATGAGAAATACATTAAATATCATTTTTACTATTGTACTCCTAATTAATTAGTCTTATTAAACATTGTAACACAATTTCCTATGTGTTGGAGAGATAAATTGGTCAAAACATTTAAAATTATAAGAAATTTAAAGAAAGTTAAAATTGTCATTTTATTTAAAATTGTATGAGGATTAATACATTTTAATTTGCGTAATTATGTTCAAATAGATAATTATTTTGAAAGGGATGAAGTATTTTATTTCATAACTTATTCAATTGGTAGAAAATTAAGAACATATTAAATAATTTTTAAATTTTCATTTTATTTAAAAATATACAAATATTAATAATTCCTCACTATACATAATCTTTTTAAAATGTAGAATTATTTTGAAATATAAAAGGTATTAATCAGCGGTAATGTAACTCTCCATCCCTTTCTTCTGTCTAATTTTATCATTAGTTTTACTAATTGAAAGTTAGATTTACGAGACCAATTAATTAAGAATAAAATGGAGGTTGTTTACCAAAGAAACTAGGATTTCTAGTAGTGTATCAAAAAAATATGCTATAAAAAGAAGGCCATAGATCAAGGAAAGCCAAAGGGGCCACTAATGACTAGACAAGTCATGAAATTCAATGCACTTTCCAGTAGCATTTTAGGCATAAAGATCCGTTAGTAACTCCCCAGTTTCCTTTTCTGGAAAAACTCCTGGTCTTATGGTAACCAATTTTGGTTTTGCGTCTCTGCCTGTTCTCTATATCTTTGTCGGGGAATATTTCTCTGTTTACACCTTAACGTGGAATAAAGGTCATTTCCAACAAAAACAAAAGAGATCCTAAGGTGTTAAGTTCAAACAAGCATAAAATTTAAAAACTTCATTTTGAAGGATCGAGATTAGATAATTAAAATATTAAGAAAAAATAAAATAAAATTTCAAGAATACTGGGGGCGATTATGCTCGCCCCYGGTCCTGCCCTTGGCTCYAATACCCCATGTCTTTTCAAGACTTGTTGGTTTTTCTTCAGTAGATTTGGGASTTGGTGTTGCTGGAAAAGGAAACTAGAATGCTGTACAAAGCAATCTCTGAAATCTGATGAGTGAAGTCAAGTTCATATTTTTTTCTACTATTTTGAAGTGCTTCGTTGACAGTAACCATGGCAAAGCTTCTCGCTAGTCAAAAAAGAATTCAACACCCAAACGGAGTTCTACATGGCGGTGGCCGGCCAACATCATCAGAACAAGCGTCGTCTTGAGCTCTTCTGAGCAGTGGCACTAYGTTGTCTGCTGCTGCTGACTTGCTGACTATGGTCCCCAAACATGCACTCCTGTGGACCAATTCCAATCTAGAAGCGACAAAGTAACCGAAAAGGTGACCTCTTTCTCGAAAATCTCTGTCATTTTGGATAGAGGATGGCAAATAAGATTGTGATTCTTGACGATATGCGGCCTAATGTGAAAGCTTGACATGCTTTTCCAAAACCCTGTACTTGGACAACAGAAATGATCAGAACAAAAAGAATGTTCGTACTGAGAGAGAAAGTCGTACCCTTTTTCTTCCTTCTTTTCATGTCTGTTTCGGTTTCTTTTCCTCTACCGTAGGCGTGTGAAAGTATAGTGAGCTCACACTCTGCTTCTGGAAGGTGACCTGCAAACTGAAAGATCAGAAGATCACAGCAAGGAAAGTAAAGATAACTTTCGATTAGAAAATGAAGATATTGCTTTAGTAATAAACTATTAAGAAGACCACATCAAATCGATTGTGCCCTTTTGCATGCCTCAAAAGCGTTTTCCAATTGACTCTCCTGCAGATAAATATTGATTTTAAGTGGTTAAAGAACATAACGAAGGCTGCAACCCACCCACAAGTTTCCACCAATGCAAGTTCAAGCCAATCACCATCTTTCACCGCCCAAAAGGGAGTGAAGAGTAAGAAAGCAATGAGTTTAGGTTAGTAGCCTTGGCCTCACTCATCTTCTACCTACTAAAAAATAACCAAAGGAAGATTTAAATCTTCACTCCACTAAGAAAAATCATGAATTTCATTAAGTGCCCACAAAACCTTATATCAAGCATGCGTGTGAATAACATCACACAGCACTAAGCCATCGGTTTCCACCACCCTCTGTTAGAGTGGGCGGCCAGCCCACTCATGGAGTCATGGCCTCATTTCCGCCTCCGTCAAAACGTGAAAATTTTGTTCCTGATAACAACTATTTCGTTCAGCATTCACCTTCACCACCACATCCCACTCACAGCCCCCAGCACAGTAAAATGCAGCCAGGTTTAGTGCCAACCTCAGCGATGGAATGGCMAAAAAGGCTTATTAATCAATCAAAATTGGTCATAAATTTCAGCTATGCATCAAATTAGATAACCCATTCACCGTTACTAATATGCAGTATATAGTAGTCAACCACTAACGAGGACTTGAGTGATCCTACTCCATCCCTTCTCAATTCATCTTTCCATGTGAAAAAGGTGTCCGGTGATGATACACTCATCAGAATTTCTGTATTTAACAAAAGGGCATCGCGTTCTTGTTAAACAAATTTGTAAAATTTAAGAGACGTACAAGAAATGGATTAAGMAAGGCAATTAGACATTAATGAAACGTATCATTTAGGTTGTAACTAATTGCCTCGTCCAGAAAGGAAATCAACATCAACCAAGAGCTAGGTCGGGGGTGACGGAGTTGAAAAGCCAACACGTTTCCTGGAGACCAATCACTAAGCAGGTTGTTCTCGCAGAGTTACTGATGAAATTGTCAAAATGGTCATGATTGCCCAAATAAGGAGGTCATGACTCCTGACTGGGTCAGTTGAACCACACGGAAGCAAATATCAACTCGTAAGGTCGAAAGTGCCATTAGGTTCTGCTGTAATATTCACAAACTACAAGGGCATCCTCAATTGGTTTCTCTTTAAATACAAGGAAAGATGCTCCCAGCGACCTTACTCGGAAGCCAGCTTCCATCTCTACTCATAAACCATCTKAACTCTTAAAGTGTCTCAGTTAAGTTTTATCAGCAGAAACATGGGAAATTGCATAGTTCTGGAGAAGAAGGTAATCAGAATCATCAAACCAGACGGGGAAACTCTTGAATATAAAGCTCCAATTAAAGTCCGTCAAGTGTTATCAGAATTTGTTGGGCATTCAATATCTGATACACTGCCAGTCGTCCGGCATCTACATCCGGATGCTGATATGATTGGTGGCCACAAGTACTATCTCTTGCCTCTGCCAATGGTTCCTCCACACACTGGGAAGAGCACAATCACGTTCTCAAATCCAGATGTAGCTACAGGGCAACGAACTGGAGTAGTGAGAATTAAGSTTGTAGTCAGCAAGCAAGAGCTGCAGGCAATGTTACAGAAAGGAGGAGTTACAGTTGGTGATATGATTCCAAAGCTTCAGAAGGAAGAAATTAATGGGGTTGATAGCTTCAGAGCTGCTGATAAGATAACCTCTACAGGCTGGAAGCCCATGCTTCAAAGTATACCTGAAGGAAACTAGCTTAGCTCTCTTGTATTTCATCTTTAACACCGTAGAAAGGAAACCAGTGGCCTTGCAAACGAGAGGCCCTAAAGTTTACAAAATACGTTAGCAACTTGTTCCACTATAGGCATAATTTAACACACAGATGTTACACCATCTGCAGCTTGAGGCACAAAAAAGACGATTACAAATAATTTTGCCTTTGCACTTCGCTCCTAATGCTTAATCAGGAATTTCCATATCTATAAATCTAAAGAATCATAAAGCAGTTCATGGAAAGCTAAACGCATTCAATCCCATGCAATGTCAAACTTTGAAAGTTTCCTTCACATTCAATCTACTGAACTATCTGAAATGGGTTTACAGTAAGCCTATATAGTTGACATAAAAAGGCATAACATTAAACAGCATTACTTAACATTGTTTTTCCTGTTGCCAAGCAGAGAATGTACAGCGCCAAAAGTTCTACAGGTATAGCATGGTGGAAATTATAGAGGGACCTAGCAACGGAAACACAAACAACTAAAATGCAAAAGAAGCAAGATTTGCTAAAGAAAAGAGAGAAAAATCAGGACCAGTACAGAAAGCCCCTGGAGCACCGCCAGTTCATAAAATTATTTCACAAAAAAGTTGAGAAAGGCATTATTTATTCTTTTGTGCCAATAGCACTTCCTCCTGATGGATTTAGCAAATGGAATCAGTTTATAGACGATGATTGTAATACTTCAAGCCAAGGTGGTAGTAGCATTGCTCATACCATTATGGAAAAAATATCTTGACCATTATACTGATGATGCATTCATAGAATACAGGGAATAGGATTGTTTTTTTCCCTTTTCCATAGCAATATATGTATTAATCTACAAGACAAATTACAACAAAGATGAGAACAGTGGTAACTAGAGTGCAGGGTCATTATTCAAGAAAGCGTATCTCCCATGAGTTCATAGATTGGCAATATATATGTCCTTTCTTGACTTGTAGCACTAAGATTCATTTTCATGCATGGACTCCAGTAATGCTACTTGATACCCATACCTTATATAACATTTCTTTATTTAGACTTGGAATCAGCTATGAAGATTGGAAKAAGAAAAGAYGGATTTTCTGTTATTTATTAAGTTCAATAATTGGATATTAGATCTCTTCCCTAGGTTAACGCTAACCCTAGATAGTAGTATTCAACTACAGGTAAAGAACCTCCAATTCATCACAGACTTACAATGATTTTGTAATCTGGTTCTACGCAATCTAATACATCAATTGCAGTTTTGGAATGTGTCTTGAATAGATCAAAAACCTTTCAATTTTGGGTTTCTGTCAACTAAAAATAGAAGAACGTGATGCTTGCGGAGAATGTTTATAGGAGGCCAAGAYCCTGAATCTCCTAGTCAACTTCCCCATGATCAAGTAATCTTTCATCCCTTCTAACCATACCTAACATTGCAAGACATGCAATACAGAGTTGGAGATTAATGAAGGCATTGGGTTGTGAGACAGGAAAAAAATAGAACTCACATATCAACTCCAAGTACATCAGATACTGCTTAAGATGTCAGCCATACAATTTCTTTTCTTCTTTTTTTTTTAAAAAAAAATAAGCAACAAGTAGTGGTGATTTCAACCAAATAAATTATTATAGAGTTTAGTGTCTGTAAAGCCAGCCAATCCTTATTTCTGACATTTGCCACTAGAAATCCATTTAAGGCCACTGATACAAATATAAACAGCATAAGCTCAATCACTCACAAGCCCGCTGGCAGGGGACTACTAACTTCCTCTGCATCATAAGAAAATATCTACCTTGAAAAGAAAGGTGAAGATGAGATATTATATTTCTCAAAATGAAAGGTACTCAAAGGTATATCATTCTCCAGATACTGATGCTTCTTCTTTTTTATATATAGTTAATTAATAATTCCAGATTATGCTCCAAATGAAAATGAAATCAGAAAAGGGTTTTCTAAGATTTCTATTACTTCTTTAGAAAGACATTTCAATGGACTACTGTGATGCATGCCGCGCAACCAAGTTTTTTTTATTCGTTCTACTCAAGACAAAAGTAAGTCTTGAGATAATTCATGAGTACATATGCATTTATCAATGACCCCTTCAAAACTGGGTTGCAGGCGATCACATTCTATACAATACCATTGGCTAGCCACATCGTGCATTACATTATTGTATCTGACTGGCAAAATAGCAATGAAAAATAAAATACATGAGAATACATAATCTGAAGACAGTATGCTGCAGAGTAAGGAGCTAATCTTGTTTCCTTTCAACTTCAACAGCAATCTCATTACGACGAGTGAATGGGAGAGTGAATGGTGGATTATACTGCATTTGAAACAGAAGTTTTAAATTAAAAGAATAGGTCATTCTGGATGTGGAGCCAAGATCCAGAAAATAGGAAAGTTAGAGATATAAGAATAATCAGAAAGGTGGTAACTTATTTTTGTCCAGAAATCACCTGAGCAACTTCAATTGATGCACCGTCTTTTACACGATATTCTCTGTCTCTGTTTAGTGCATCACGAAGTCTTGATTCACGGTGCTGAACTTCCTCATCAGAGACAAAGCCTGATAAAAAAAGTTCAACAGGCTAACTAATTCACATCTCACGAAGTGTAGGTCACGACATCATATTTTTGCAAGCTTTCTAATTTATATGCCTCTACTAGCTATTGACAGCATAAATACCAGTTAAGTAGCCCTACTAAGTGAAATACGATTGCTTTACTTTAGCATATTTTAAATTTCACAAGATTGACAGCATGTGCGCAAAATAATATGACAAAGAGAAAAGACCTATGAATGTCATGTGTTTTTCCCAACAGGCCTCCAAAGCAACCGAAGCTACCCATTGGAAACTATACCACTACATGACAAAGAATACTGCTAATACTTCAAAGCTCCAGTTCTGGACGGCATACAATGTCTTTATTTAAAACATGCAGTCTTTTTAACTTCAGATATGAATTCTAAACGGAAAAATGTAAAGTGATTTTGTGGCAAGAACAAACCTGAAAAGGCAATGACTGCAACTATTTTCTTTGGTATCTCTCGGACAGTCACCTTAGAGTCCTGCGGCAATGGCAAATCTGAACCATATTTTGAGGGCATGACAAAGGACATCTTCCACTTATCTTGATCTTCCACCTGATAAAACATAATGTCAGAAGATCTTGATGAATATCAAATCCAAATGAAAAGAATGGAAAACAGAATTTGGATATCCAAATATGCAATAGCAGCATTGATGTACCAATCTTTATGCATTCACAGACCTACCTTTCTTCTTAAACATTTTACGAAGCTGTAATTATGATATGCTATATGAGTAGAAATGAAATGAATCTTTGAATAATATGGATGAAAGAATTTAGTTGTCATGCCTAATGTAGTCGTAGGTTTCTTACTTTTAGGTCTTTCTGGTGGGGAAACTGGTTGTTCTAATTTACTTGTCAGAACAAATGAGTGATAGATGATGAGGAAAGAAAACAGTTTTAGTACTTGATCGCCTAATTGTCTAAATTTCAATTGCAACCAAACACGATCAAACTTCAAATCTGGGTTAAATTAGTACTTCCAATTAATTTTTATAATAATCAACCACAGCGGCCCTTAATATAATCCAGTCTGATTTGCCGCATGCTAGATCKATAATGCCCTTAGTTGTGGTCCGGACAACTTAATGGTTCTGTAAAATTTCATAACCATTCACAAAGTTTTTCATTTTTCTTTCTCAAACTTACAATGTTATGTATCATGCCATGGTTAATTTTCTTGAAAGAATCATTTCACAAAATGAAAGTTACAACATCTCCATGTCTTGCTTTTCTTTGTTAAAGATGACACATTACTATAGAAGCATTACCTTTCTAGTTATCACAGGGGTTGTCATATCCATTTTTTCCCCATCAGATTTTGTTCGACTAGTAAAAATAGGCGTAGTCATCTGCGTTGCCTCSTTTGTATTCTATAGAAATAAGATCACCAATAAGAATATAGCGATCAAGTATGATTCACGGATTAAATATATACTTCAAATTTCTATAGCTACTTTTGCTACCTTACCAAAGAGGTAATCAGCCAGCACWTTGAAGGATTGTGATGCACCATTTAGTTCAAATCCGTACCTTCCAGGCATTGTCGTCTCAGCAATATAGTATGGCTGCTTYCAAAGTGAGAACAGTTTTCACATAAACAAATGCTTGTAAGAAGAAAGTTCTTTTGCAGTATCAATAATCTCAAATGACTAACTACTGAATAGGTGCTGAATCATTGAAAAGGACACAGTCAATCAACTCATCCACTCCATACCAAACCAGAAGGTTGAGTAAAAGAAATACTGAAACATATAAAGTAAAATCAAATTTAATATTACCTCAACTTCTCTGATCTCATACTGATCATTGCGACTTAAAATCTTAAAATTCACTGTCTCAAGATCCGGAACTTGGGAAAATTAACAAGAAAAACAAGAAGAAAAATGAATGAAAATATTAGAAGCTATACCACATGGTTAAAACCAAAACCTCCAAAGTCTAAACCCTTTAATTGAAAAGAGAAAGTTATACCAGACATGAAAGCCTCCTCTAATGTGCGAGTCTCGAACCTGCTTGACGGAAAGACGTACTTCGCGGTCTCGTTAACCAAGTCCGTCAGCACTAAAGAAGAAGAATTTCAATTAAAAAAAAAATGTAATTCGTGAATGAACTCAAGAGAAGACGCCTATCTGGAATTTTGTATTGAGCAGGGGGGGGGGGGGAATCAGAACTTAAGTAAGAGAATAAAGATTACGTCGCCGCGAGAGAGAGTAGGATTGGGATGCGAGAGCGAGGACCAGAGAAAAGCGAGCTTCGAAAGCTGACATATTAGAGGTTGTCCTCCGCTGTGGAGTGGCACTGACGACAGAGCTCCGCTCAGCGGCCACTGATTTGATCACAGGTTTATGCCTGGGGTTTCTAAGGATTAGGGATCGAGAGATGGAGTTTGAAGTTGGAACACCATATATCAGCATTTCGGGTTGCTCACCGCTTTGGTCTGTTTGAAATTCTGTTACCACAGGAAGAAAGATGGACGAGTCGGGTCCTCTGGCTTTCCCGGGAGTCACTCATAAACCAATTCCAGTGAGATATATATAATAGTTTAAAATTTTTTATTTCCCTTGTGAAATAAAGCTGGTGGCTACTATTTCCTATATTTTCTCACGATACGTCACAACAAGATGAAGTACCACGCTCGGAAGTCCCAAGCACTTTAGCCCTCAATGCTCAGATAAACTCTTGTGTTTCGACTAAGCCACGCCCAGGGATTTCCGGCAATTTGGCCAGTAAACCTCGGGCATGCTCGTAGACACTCGCCTCTCTTTTTAGAAATAACTATCATCTTATTTTATAAAATTCATTATTTCTAAATATATTATTTACTATTCACATTTATTATTATAGATAGTATATGATACGTCAATAGATAATATATAACATATCAACTAATAAAATGATGATACGTATTAAAAAATAAAACTTGACAAATTAAATGATATCACGTTGTTCATAATTATAACATTTATTTTATTAAATTTATAAAATTAATACACTTAATTTCCGATAAACAATTACGTCATTATCATCTGAATATGTTACCTAAATAACTCATTCAAATATAAAATTCACTAAATATCTTAAAAGTTAAAAACCCATAAATTGAAGCTTATCAATTTAATAAAAATAGGGGTCAAGGAAATCCTACAATTTGAAGAATCTGAATATCTGGTGGATTTATGCCACGTTTTGTCATAAAAGAGAAGAACAAGAAAATGTTGCAATTCTGTTAGTCCATAAAAAGAAAAGAAACATCAATTACAAAACAGAACAAGAAGGCCTAGAAGGAAACATCATCAGCTATCTCAATCTGTTCGAACCCTGATGATTTGAGAATTGAAGTACAATAATAAGGCAGAAAAATGGATTGTTGAGCATAGTTATACATATGGAGGTTTAGTATCAGAAACAGATCAAACTGTTAAAGCCTCCTGCTGCTGGATATGCCAAGCCACAACATCTCTGTATGCCAAGTTTCCACCAAATATATCCAGAGAACTACCTACAGTAACATCCACATGTCCCATTCCAGCAGTTTTGATCCTCTCTAAGTCAGCCATTGTAGTCACACCCCCAGCATATGTCACCGGAATCTGTAAACACATGCCAAAGCAGAAATCCCACACGTTGAGAGAGAGAGAGTAATGCTTAAAAATGAAAACCATAAGCTGAGGGCCATAACCTAATGATTACAATGATGCAGTTCGCGTGTAACAGCAGATATAACAAGCCACAACGATGCTTCTATTTTCATTTTTCACTTAAGATGCAAACCATAGGAGCAAGCAATGGCCAAATGATGTTTGCGTTTAAATTCTACAGTTCCAGCTACTCATTTTTATCTAGATTGGACAGTGGTGATAAGTCTCTGCTCCGCTATCAATTCCTTAATTCTCACAGACCAAAAAAAACATTAAGATCATGAAGGACCTTATGTGAATCAACATGCGAGGCCCTTACATAATTGGATCAGAAACAGGTAAAATGGGTGGAAACTTGTGCTAAAGAAATATTTATATCAATATCAGCCAGATTTTCATGACCTACCAGTGAATACTTGCCAAGCAAGGCTACAAGCTCTTCATCAATCCCAAGCCTGCAATAGTTAAGTGTTTGAATCAATTTGAGCACAAGGTTATGCATACTGAGGTTGATCTCTGATATCTAACAATCCAACTAGTTAAATGCATCAGAAAACTTTCTCATTAAGGCGGAAGGCTTGAACTTACTTTTTGCCTTCAACATCAACTCCATGAACCAGAAACTCATCTGCATAGGCAGCCAAAAAATCCAACACTTTCTGATCAAGACATACATCGCTGAATTTCTGCCATCTATCCGTAACTATATAGTATTGAGCATCCTGCAGCATCAATATTTAATGTCACTATTATGAGCGAACAGAAAACACGCGTGTAACTTGTAGGATTCATAACAGATGTTAACAATTTAATAAAAGGAACCATAAATGGGACCCCTGACAGTAGGCAGTTATCCATCATCCAATCAGGAATGCACTACTATGAGAGACATATCGACATAGTGCTGACTTAGCGTGGCATGTGCTTAATAATGGTTAAAGCTTTAAAATTACAAATATCTACGCTACTAGGTTAGAAGATTTTTCACAGGTGAAAATAAAATTTATCTTCCAAGACAGAAAAGGCAGACCTTCTTCCTACAACTGAGGTCCAAGACAAGCCTCTGCTTTCCAACAACATTAGCAAGCTCTTTAAGTCTCTCGAGGTCCATTTGACCATTGTTGAACACATACTGCAAAAGCATAAGAACTTAATAAATTTCTAGCTAGAAAAATATAAACTAACTCACTAGCCTAATATATTTGATATGCAAAATATCATCTCCTGCACTTGTTATCACATACAAAAACACAAAAAGGGTTCTAGAGTAAATTGCAACATCAAAAGTACATTTAGGAATCTTACTCTACAACTCTAACTTGCTCAATCAAACAGTCAAATATCCTTTGATGGTTAAATAGAATCCACACATTTAAACTCTACTAAGTCTAAACTTAAAAATGGATTGCAATAAATATAGCAAGACCAAAGAATGCGGAAACAAGCATACTATAGGCCATCGTGCCTTCTTATCAGAACCTTGATCAAGGAAAAACACAGGGTAAGATATACATTTAGCTTATCACTGATCCAAAGAAATAAAGAAAGAAAAAGGACATGAATTGACAGGATTCTAAAAGCTTGATGTGACAAATTTATCTGTCTAATACAGGGAGGATCAAGTACTGCTGAACATTTATAACCAGTGGAGCATAATTAGTTAGCATAAACTAGAAGAGAGAGAGGATTCTAGGACCCAGAAGCGCAAACTCAGGAGCCCATAATATCCAGCTTAAGCATCTGAATTTAAATGGCACCCATAGGATTACTAATGCTAAGTGTGCCTCTCCTTTTTTTGGTCGAATCAAGCCTTTCCTTCTAACATAGTTTTATTGTACTTGGTGGATGATCTACAATAAAGCTGGAGAATGTCTACTCAGTGGAATCCTTCATAGAAAAATCAAATGAACTTACTGATGTGACAATGACATGGCTGGCTCCTTCCTCTATGTAACTTAAAGCATTGGTAGAATTGATTCCACCTCCAACTTGCAAACCCCCTGGATGTTGTCATCCACGCAGAAGTTCAAAGGAAAAATCTGTTAAGTTAATACATTCTATTAACCATATCATAAGAGATTATATGATTCCATTGGCACAAATTCTTGATACACTAAGTCCTCTTCGTGAAGGAGTATTTTATTACTGAAGATAAGTCCTTCCAAACAACTACAGAGATTTGCAGAAACAAATTATCTTGGAACGGTATTCCAGTTCTAGTTAAAGTAGGATGATATGAAAGAATATAAGTTTGTGACTATCTAAAAGAAAAAACCAAATTCCTGTYGATTTCTTTAAGTCTTCTTTTATTCTCTGAGAGACAACAAAAGATGATAATGTTATATACCACACAATAGTACCAAGGATGCTAATCAGGCAAAAAGGAAACTCCCTTAGGAATCTGATTTTACTTTTACATAGGTTAATGAGAAATACTTGTATAGGAGCACTAAACAAGAATCAGCAAATCAGGGAGAACAAAAATGAACAGAACGACATCCTAACCTCGTATTTTTGAAAAGGAAATTTTCTAATAAACAATAAAAGTTTATCATAGAAGAACAGAAGTGAAAGTAGAAAAGGCTAACAGGCCACTTAAAGGTACTTCAACTACATCTTGTATATGTTGCAACAATACGATTAAACCACAATCCTGAGAAGAAATGGCTTAGCGATTCTTTAGTCAATAAAGCATTTCATGTGTGAAAAGAGATGCATTAGAAAAAGACCCACAGTAACCTGTGGGCTGAAATCATGTCTTTGCCTACCAGGATATGCATATAATGCTTCAATTGCAGCTGATTTACTCAAAGGATCTGCGCCAAGCATGATCACATGGCCACCTGTAAGTCCATCATCTTTGTAAAGTTTTGCATAGTCTGCAGCTGGTTTGTCAGATTCAAAATTAGTAACTAGACTTGAATTTCCTTCCCTACGATCTTCCAGAGTGGATCCAATAATTTGCTTTACTTTTCCCTGAAAGCATTACAAGACTTTGAAGTGAGAAAGAATTTGCTTCCCTTCGGCATGCGAGTAAGTATGGTTCCTTGACACTACAAGTGATTCTGAAATTTACTATTACCTTGTTAGTCCACTGCCACACCTCCCCCCAAAAAGAAAATATAGTAACTATTAATATACCATTAACAAGTATCTCTTTTCTTGTTATTCATAAATTCACTTGTTTACCATAACAAGTATACAACAAAAGGAAAAAAAAAAAGGTCTGATGTCTAAAAGCATGTACAGTGGCAGTATGAAGTAAATTACCACTTTGGTATATATAGGAGATAGTAATTAATTTCTACAACTTGTGGTCTAAAGAGATAAACAACACATTTTTGGGAACAATCATAAAGTCTATTAATTTAGCTTCTTTCCACCTGATCTGATTGGTTATCATTAAGAAAGTTATGTTGGATATGCATTTCGAAGATCAATAAGGTTATAATACGATGCCCTAAAACACTTCTTCACCTCCTTTCTATTTGTTTTCTACATTTTATTTATGTTGTGTTCTGTTTTTTTTTTTTTTTTTTTTTTGGGGGGGGGGGGGGGTGGGGGAGATTCCAAAAGGCTTGACCTTTCCTCAAAGCCATGCTTGAGGGAAGTTTCTTGTGATACAATGAATACCACTGAACTAATAAGTCAAAATTAGGGCACAAACAGATTGAAGCTCTTGCAATATCTCACTTCAAGGCAAAATCTAACAATACAATTACTCAAAGGGAAAGACACATATGAATTACCTTGTGTATGTCAATGCAAGGGCGAAATCTGACCCCACATTGCACACAAAGCCTTCGAGGTCCTGCAGGGAGAAAAACAATACCTTAATGATCAACAGCAGGTCTGCACAGTCATGGATCTGATTACATATTTATCCAATATTTTGAGGAAGGATTGGATAAAAAACATACCAGAGTCCGGAAAAAGTGCTGCTTTTAGAAATTGTTGCATTTTGTAAGGATTGCAGATTGCAGAACTTCTTTTGCATAGTGAACTAAAGTTCAAGGTGACGGTATTTGCGTGGATACTCTGAATTCCCATACTCAAACTTTGGACGTAGGAGACGTACACCTTAGAAAATTCAGAGGTATATGTTGATCAATACAACTGTTAACTGATACAATATGATTCTATAATTCCGTGCACAAGTGTTTGATTAGTAACGATCAGATGGAGTCTGAGAAGCATTTTGTCTTTTTGGCATTTTGTCAAACATGTTCCAGACCCAAAAAAAAAAAAATGAAAACCATTTCCAAGTTTCCTTGTCTGATTTCAATGCTAGTTAAATTATTCTGAGTAAGCATTAATAATTGATCGCCTTGTTCAAAAGCAAGAATTTAAATACACATATGTATAGGATATGCCGGACCTGGATAAGACTGTTGGTGTTGTAGGTTTGTCAAGCCCTATAAAGCAATACAATGAGCACCTTTCTTGAAATGTGAAACTTTCAACAGCCACAAAAACTGGGGATACGAATTCCAAATGGTTGTTGCTAGTGGTGATCTGAGGTGGTGATCAAGCCAGTTGACGTCAGTTGTTCAAAGGGTTGAAGCTTTGCACCTTGAAACCCCTATATTAACGAAGGAATACAAAAACTGGGGCGAGATGTACAAGCCCACTCCCATAACAAATACCATACTAATATATATCTAAACTCAAAAAATCGCAGCTTTGGGGCAAGCAATAACGCTGTTCAGGAAAATGGTCTTCAAGAGGCTTCCCAGGCCCCTTCCAAAACGAACCCCTATCCAGCCCTCAGCACCACAGACGCCACTCCAAATACCGTCCTCCTCCTCCTCTTCCACCTTAATCTCCGCCACCCAGAACCAGTTGAGCCAACTAAACTACCTCGTCAAAGCCCACCTTAAACCATCCTTCACAACCGAAGATTTCGTCTCTTTCCTTAAGCTCCACATCCACCACCATCCCACTCTCACTCACCTAGACTTCCACCTCTTCTGCTATGCCGCCTCGCTCGACACCTTCCGCCACGACCACTCCACCTTCGAATGGATAGTACGCTCTCTCGCTACCTCCAACCGCTTTGACTCCCTGAATTATATTATCCAATTTATTGCTTCCAGCCCCTGTCCCTGCTCCGATGGTATCTTCTCTTGTCCCAAAATGGAACCTATTTTCCGTTTCGCCATTTTCGCATACTGTAGAGTTGGTAGATTTAGTGACGCATTGTTTGCTTTTGATACTATGAAAAGGTTGATTGATGGAAGACCTGATGCTGCTCTATACAATATCATGATTCACGGGTTTGTAAAATTTAGGCAGTCTGATAAGGCGCTTGAGTTCTACCAGAGGATGGTTAGGGATAGGGTTAAGCCCGATGTGATCACATTTAATACTTTGATTAGTGGTTACTGTAGGAACTCTCAGTTCCAGCTAGCTTTGGACATGTTTAAAGAAATGAAGGAGAAGGGCTGTGTTCCAAATGTGGTTAGCTTTAATACATTGATGACTGGGTTTTTCAGGGAGGGGAAGATCGAGGAGGGCATTGGGATTGCTTACGAGATGATTGAGTTGGGCTGTGAGCTTTCAAGTGTGAGTTGCGCGATTCTGGTTGATGGACTTTGTGGAAGTGGGAGAATTATGCAGGCATGTGATTTATTGATTGATTTTTGTAGGAAAGGTGTTTTGCCTGGTCAGTTTGATTATTTTGGTCTAATTGCGAGCCTTTGTGAGCAAGGATATGCGGGAAGCGCATTGAAGCTGGTGGATGAGTTGTGGGGAAAGGGAAATGCTCCAAGCGTAATTGCTTGTACGACTTTGATTGAAGGTTTAAGGGAGACAAATAGAATCCATGAGGCATTCACATTTGTGGAAAAAATGCTTAGAGAAGCTATTATTCCAGATATTGTGACTTTTAATTGTCTACTTCGCGATATATGTGATTCAGGGAGAGCTGTGGAAGCTAATAAGTTAAGGTTGTTGGCTTCTCGGAAGGGTTTTGATCCTGATAGTATGACTTTCAGGATCTTGATATACGGTTGCTGTAAGGAGGCTAGACGGAAAGAGGGAGAAGCTCTGGTGGATGAGATGTTGGATAGGGGTTTCATACCTGATATTGCCACTTATAACAGGTTGATGGATGGACTTGCTAAAGGAAAGAGTTGATAGTTGCAGGCTTGATGATCTAGGGAATTGGTCTCAAGTTAACTGTCGTGGTAGAGGTTTGCCTGGAGGAGACTAATCATCTCTACGTCATTGTCATCGCAGGAGGCAATTGGCTATGCGCATGATATGTAAGAAATGTTGAATAATAAACATCTAATTGATACCAAATATTAGAAGACATTTCCTGGACCTTTATCTCTGGTGGCATAGCCATAGCAGGCAACTAGTTTGTCATTCCTGAGTAATATCAAAATGGTGATAAACTAAACTCAAAGATGTACCTATTTGAGCATATATTGGGAATTTTGCTGTAAATTTGATGAGCCTAACCTACCTATGCTTGCTTGGAACTCTTAAAAATAGGTTCAATTTGATAATATCGATTGTGAAGGTATTTGGCAGTAGGTTGAATGTAAGAAATGTTGTCTGAAGTAGGTTGACTTCTGCAACTTTTTAGATTCTGCAAAAAGGTAATCCAGTGTATATTATTATGCTATACTTGTTAAGCTGTTGGAATACATATATTAGAACTGTCCATGAGATCAGCAAATATTCAAACTTAATCAGAATGCTACAAAAATATCCCTTGTTTTTAAGGAGTGCAGAGTAACTCTTTGTTACCCTTTATAATACACTTCAGTGACTACTACAACAGCGAATATTGTAGCTTAATCAGAATACTTACTGAAATTTCCATGTTCACTGCCTGTATGATACACTACTGCTGTTATGCATTTGTATGTTGAAGGCAGCCAATGTGCTTAGCTTCCTCCCTTTGAGCATTGGATCATACAAATAGTGGGTTTTGAATTCTTTGTCATTGTCATACACAGTCTAATCTTAGAAACGTTCAAATTAGATTGATGTTGTCACAGACTCTGATTGACTCTGCCCCCCCAGCCCCCCCAAAAAAAAAAAAAAAAAAAAAAAAAAAAAAAAAAAAAAAAAAAAAAAAAAAAAAAAAAAAGAAGAAGGAGAAGGCAACAGTGTAGAATGGTACCTTCAGATTGGGACAATATGATCATCACAAGAATGAAACAGTTTCCTATGCTGGACTATTAAGTATGCCATTAGATAGGTAATTGTGTGCTTACCATATGCTCAGACATCTTTTCAAAAAAGGTTGATTATTTGATTTTTGACTTCGTTTTTTGTGAAATTCAAACTGAAGATATTGACTATTCTCTCAGTTTCAGGACTCCAGACTGACTTGTGGAACTTCTCAACTTACTAGGATAATGATTAAACGTTGTAAGTTCAGGGCAGATTGCTGATCCAGTACAGTAATGCACTGATATTTATCTTGTATGCAGGATGTCGGCCCTGGTCTGGTACCAACTGATGCTTGTTTTGCTTTCATTTGAATGAATTTCTGATTCCATTCTTCTCTATGTGGTCTGCTTCAGAACTTCTGGTACCATTCTTCTCTATATAGAGTCTGCTCCTTATGTAGCAGAGAGAATACCTTTCGACTTTTCCAACTTCAGTATCCTTTCTTCTTTTATCTTTGGTATGGTTGAAGAACTGGTGGTGGGAAGGTAAATGCTTACTGTACTGCTTATTGCAAGCAGAACCGGGCAGCCTATGTTTCTTTCAAGGAGGCTTAAGTTGGAAATGCAAATAAAGGAGAACCACAAGGCTTGCAGCAATCTTGTATATTTAGTTACTTGTTTGAGAGATCAATATTGTTTGTATGCAACTATAATTTATATTATGTTTACGTGTAATACAGTTGGTTCCATAAAAATAGTTGTTTTCTTGTCTCCGTAAACTAGCCAGCGGAAAAGCCTGAAACGAATTAGTATTGCCCCAGTTATCTGTGCATGTGAGGCCTGAAATCCGAAATTAACTTGTTCAATTTTCCATATCATCCTTCAATCTGCTGGGACAATTGTTCGCCCACACAACGACTAATATAGGGAACTGCATGAAGTGCAGTAGAGCACTAGGTTTTTGTGTGGGAGTCAGAGGACGGACAACTTGTCCATAGGGTCAGCACTGTCTATTCTCCAACTATTATCCAAACATTCATCTTGTATCAGAGGAAAATAACAATAATCTTTTCTTTCTTGATGACTTATCAAACATTCAGCACTGAATGAAGAAGAGATCAAAGCCTAAAATTTGTGTGCGAAAAAGCTGCAGCCGCCGTTTACTGCTCAAAGAGGTGCAAATTGAAAAAGCTAAGGATGAATGTACAGTGCTACCCCAAGATTACCTGAGACGAGCTCTTATGGCTGAGGTTACAGTACGAGGACAATGAGTACTTTTACTAAATATCGTCCTCCCGCTTTGATCTCACAATTCCATCTCTTGGCTAGGCAGAGCTTAGCATCTTCTTCACCAAGAAAAACTTCAGTTGAACTAATAAAACACAAAGAAAATATATTTTTGTGTCTTGAGAAATAAAAAGAAACTCTTCAGGCACCACAGTTTAAAGAATCCTCTCTAGAGTACGAGCCTCCAAAACCTTTTTCCCTTATGGCTAATACCTGAACCAGTRAAAGGCTTGCAACTCCCCCAAGCCATCATTAAATGGCCTCCGTATCCACATGCTTCTTTACTGTAACACCAAGCYACAAGGCTTACTCTAACTACTTCCCCAAACCCTCCTTCCAATTCCACTCTTTGAGATCGCAAACGCCATTTTTCTCTCGCAATATTGTCAAATTCCGGTGCAATAGAGCCTGTGTTCCTTTAATTAGAGCTAGTATTGATGTCACCCCATCGGCAATTAGGCCCGGAGCCGTTGTGGAGAGCGATAAGCTGCCTTCGGACGTCCGGAAGCGCGCGATGGACGCCGTTGATTCTTGTGGCCGAAGGGTCACTGTTGGTGACGTTTCTAGCAGGGCTGGGCTTAAACTGAATGAAGCTCAGAAAGCTCTCCAGGCTCTTGCTGCTGATACCGACGGCTTCTTGGAGGTGAACTTTTTGTTCCGTTTTTGTCCAAATTTCTTGTCTAGCGAGTTTGCTTTAGGTTATTATTTCCCTTAGATAAATTCATACTTCGCATATTAGACAGAGTACATTGAGTTTGTGAATTTTACATTATTATTTCCCTTAGATAAATTCATACTTCGCATATTAGACAGAGTACATTGAGTTTGTGAATTTTACATTTTTAGTGGTCGAATTGTGAGGAATATGTAATATAAGTCTATAACTTCTCCATGGGTCAAGGTATTATGTAATCTAAGAAAGGGCAACGGGTTAATCAGGCATCTACTCAAATCAGTTGGTTTAACWTTTACAGAAAAATTACTTGAGAATCATCGTGTAGCAACTAAACAAAGTGATTGTTATGCAGCTTTCTTTTTGTTTCTGTGGAAAAGTACACTTTGAATCTCTGGACATTTTTTACTGGAGACTACCTAAATTTGATCAGTCAATCTTTTGGGGAATATCAACAAGCAGTGGGAAACATAAAGAGAATTTTAAGAAATGAAATTTGGGAATTTCACGTGTGTCATATTTAGCATTCCATTCTAATAAAGGGTATGATTGTTCCAGGATGACTAGAAAATGGTGCTACGACAAGAGCCCAGTTCTTGATTTACATTCTACAACTTTGACCTTGGCAGTAACTGTCTTAAATGTCTCCTGCATGGCTTATGAAATAGCTTGTCCTGCCACTAGACACTAGAGCTGCGGAGTTATGAATTTGTTTGTGCTTGGAAGTTTTAGTGTTTGAACTATTACACAACTTCTGGAAACTTCAGAACTGAAGTCCAGCAATGTTGTAAATGCATTTGCTGGGACAATCATATAGTTTATGTATAAGCTTGTTGTATCATGCTGAGCAAGTGTGAGTTTGCATCTGATAAGTTGTTCATGCGGCATATAGTTTAGGGCCTGGGCTCAGAGTTCCCCTAACTTTAATTGGAGGCTGTGATAAAATTGGTGCCAGCTTTTTTATTTTTCATAATCTAGATATCCAAGTCTGTTTTCCCTCGTATGTGAATACTTCTTTCATTCAAGTTATCTGCAACAGTAAAAGACTGTCATTTAATTATCACGTTTCTAATTATAGTAATTTCATGTGATGGTTTTCTAACAGGTATCTGATGAAGGAGATATTCTATATGTCTTTCCAAATGATTATCGATCCAAGCTTGCAGCTAAATCATTTCGCATAAAAATTGAGCCTTTGTTAGAGAAGGCAAAGGTATTGATTGATGTTTATTAAAATTGGGGGCATCCAGTATTTGGAATTGTTTTTATTCCAGTATGCAGCTTTTGACAACAGTTAACTTTTGTTGCAGCTGGCAGGCGAATATGTAGTAAGGGTGTCCTTTGGAACAGCACTAATTGCTTCAATTGTTATTGTTTACACTGCAATAATTGCGCTCATTTCTAGTAGAAGGTACTTTTTTATCAAAGTATTAAAATCCTTGGAAGTCTTCTTATCTCAGCATGTTTCCACCACTGTTCTTAGACCTGCTACATTCCATTTGTTTTTTTTCTGAAATTGCTTCTGCAAATCTAGTATTCTTATTTCTGTCTATGTATGCAACAGCGAGGAAGACAACCGTGGACGACGTGGAAGATCTTATGATACTGGTTTCACTTTCTACTTGAGTCCAACTGATTCATTTTGGTAAGTTTATCTAATCTAGCATGACTAGTCAAAAATTAATAAGAAGTAAAAAAGTAAGTTCAATTTGTTTGATTTTTTATGAGGGATTTCTGTTTTAGGCCCATGTTTTACTTTTTGGTTATCTATTTCATGATAATTGAGATTGACAAATATGCTGCAAGGGATACCTAGTAGATGATGACAAAACATTTTCGAGGGAAYTACATTTGAAATAATAAATAACATGTCTTGATCTCTTTTATAATTTTTGTATGATTTAGTCACAAAGGTCCATATTAATTCACTCTTTCTTGATGATCTTTGATGTGGTTCCCCACCCATTTCTACGTTGTATGTAATACTTGATATGTTATGCCAACCAAGATGTAGCAGAATATGGCAACTCCCTTTACATGCTTATGTTTCCTCCAACCTATAGGAAGTAAAAATTCCTCACGATCTGTAGGCCTTTCCTGTTGGTTGAGTAGAGTAGTGTACAGCTTTTATTCCAGATGTCTTGGAATGAATGCATCTCTTCGTAGTTAGCATGGTTGCTTTTCGGTTTTTGAAAGCCTTTGGTCACATTCATGTCACATCTATCTAAAAAAGTAAAATATCACATCCTCATGTGAAAAAGTGCAACTGGTAGACATAGCAAACTGGTTTCTTTTCTGGCAAGTTGATACATCCATTGCATTTTGCTCGGGTGGAAGTTACAAGAACAAGTCTATGCATATTTGATAGCTATGGCTGCTGGGGAACTGGGAATTGACTTCGGTATTTAATTGTACTTATATCCCTAGATATTAAAATTTTAAAAAGAAGTACCTTGTGGAATAAGTGACCTCATCAGACAGTTCGGTTTACAAATAGCCAGCTTTACCTTAAAGGTATTGGTTTTCAAAWGCTCTAATATTCATTTTATGTATTATCAAGAGCTACAGTTTCAAGAAATTACTAAGCATACTAGTCCCTATTTCATGTATTATACAGAGGGCTCATTTGGTCTAACATAAATTATCGTTGCAGGTACTGGGATCCATATTACTATAGGAGGCGCCGAGTAAGAAAAGATGCTGGTGACATGAATTTCATTGAATCTGTGAGTGCAAATCTATTATTTCTTCACACTCTATACTAGTTGCTTATGTTGGAAAAGACCGAATTTTACGGTTGGTGTATTCTTGCAGGTTTTCTCCTTTGTATTTGGTGATGGTGATCCAAATCAAGGTATTGAAGAAGAGAGGTGGAAGTTGGTAATAATTGAAATCTGATTTTAGTGGTCCGTAACGTTGATGTTTTCAGTTCAAGTACTGATTATGTATTAACGTCTGCATCCATCATTTTTATCCTTCTCTAATGATTTGGCGAACCTTTTATTAATCTGTTCTGTTTAAGTTATGGAATTCAAACATGATTCCAATAATTTTGCTCGTCTCACTCTTCAAACGGACCTCATTCTTATGTCTCTTTGTTTACCTTTCATTCCTCTTATCCATGTCTGAATTAAAACTTGAACAGTTTTACATGGCAAGCATTTTCACTAGATTGCACCCTTTGATCATCTGGTCTGGAAGGTAATTGTGATGCATGAAATTTTGTCAGTATCAAAGACTTTTGCATTGATTCTCTGTGAGTTTCATCCTACTATCTGCATAAATAGATTTAGAAGAAAAGTCTTGCAGTTCTGTCTGAGAATTGCTATCAGAATTTTGATGCCTTAGAATTAATCAGGAAGACATTTTAATGCCAGTATGAGTATTCATCTTCAGACATCTCCTACCTACCAGAAACTCAGTTTGRAGATTTAGAAGTTAGATAACGATTGCTTTCTGATGTAGTATTATTCTTGGACATACAATGGTGATTCTCGCCTATAATTAATCTGCTGCTTTTTTTSTTTTGTGGATTATCCTTTTTGTTTCTTTTACTTGAGAGTTTTGTGCACAATTTACTTCTATATKAAGATATAATTTTATATTATGACCCCTACACAAATATCCATTTGCTCCCTTAAGATGTCTGGTAATTAGTCATTCTCTTAAATGAATTTCAGATMGGAAAATACATTGCGTCAAATGGTGGTGTTGTCACAGCTGAAGAAATTGCCCCATATCTTGATGTGGAGATTACTGATAACAAGGTAATTTCATGATTATATGAGCTATTGTTTCATAAGCGATCTTTCTGTTTTGTTCTTGTTTTATTTATCACTCATTAATGTAATTTTGTCTTTAGGATGATGACTCCTACATATTACCTGTGCTTTTGAGGTTTGACGGTCAGCCAGAAGTGGATGAAGAGGTATGTTAAATTGCATATGTTTGAAGCTATCGGAAATTTTGATTGTGCTTTAACATTTCCAGAAACTCCATACAGGGAAATATTTTGTACCGTTTTCCATCACTACAACGTACTGCTGCTCCACAGAGGAGCCTCAGGAAGGAATATGTGGGAAGGAGGTGGGCTGATTGGGTCGGAGGATTAGAGAAATTTTTCAAGGAAAATAAATGGAGTTTTAGGTTATGACTTTGTTCTTTTAGTCCTAATATAGTTAACTCATATCTCAGTTTCCTAACATGTTACGGTATTTGTTGCAGTAAAACTAGTAGTTCTGAGAGGGCATTGGTCATCGGCTTGGGTGGGCTTAATCTATTTGGAGTAGTTGTTCTTGGTACCATGTTGAAGTATGGCCTTCTAGCATTCTTTTCTTTAAAGTTTCTTTTTGACCAAACATTTCTAACATCTATAATTAACCTCCGACTTGAAGCAATATGACAGTGGCACCGAGTGGCTTCATTTCATTTGTGTCCGACATATTTCCCTTGCTTCAGGTATGAACCGCTATCTTGTTCATACATACTGGCATTGCTCTGCACATTCCATTACATATTCAAAGTTCTTGTGCAACTGCAGTAAACATGTCGGTGGCATGCAGTTTTTGTTTTGAGTGTCAGAGCTGCATTTGTAGCAATGAACAAAAATGATGCTCATAATGCATGGACATTTAGAATTCTGTACTAATATTTTACTGCAGTTGACATCTTAAGGAAATATTCTTTTACATTAAAATTGAAAGAATTGCATGGGCAGGTAGCTTCTCATTGTCACCAGGATATACATCTTTGCTGGTTTAGTTCTTCAAAATCTTGGGCAAATTAGGCTCCTAGTAGTAAAAAATTTTGTTACGAGTTATTTGTCTCATGGGCATTTTCTGTCCTCCATCAAACTGACAGTCGGTGCTACAATGTCCAAATTCTTTCATGATGTTGATTAAAGCGCTGTATTAGAATGTCCCGAATTCTTCTCTTTCTTTTGGTTTCTTTGAATTTCTAGGGTCTTCCCTTCTGTTCAATTTGTTTCTTTAAACCTTGCAGGTGTATGCTGGCTCTTTCTTTGCAATCCCTTTAATTAGATGGTTTTTCATTCAAAGAACAAATGCTCGGATAGAGAAGAGGAACCGAGCAAGGGTGGAACGTGCTAAGGCACTTGAATTACCCAATCTCGCTCTTAGACGGAAGGTAAATATGATTGCTTATTTCTCCATTTTTTCCTTAATTTGCTTCTTATCTGCCCCTGGCCTGGAAAAGAAGTACAAAAAAATTCCAGGTCACTGCAATGATGCTATCATGAGTTTAGTCCTGGAGACTATGTCTGTCTGTCTGTCTGTCTATGGAAATATTAATACATCGAGTGCATCATACTATATCCTAGCCATTGCATTGATTTTGCTTATGTATGCATAGAACTTCATATGTTATCAGATGTCATTGTTAATTCTTTTGTATAATGTTCCAGCTTTTGAGTGCTCGGGACATGGCTCAAAGAAATTATATTAGCCAGGATCAGATTGTTTACAGTACTGATAAAGACTTGTATGAACAAGACTATGAAGCCCGTGAATGGGATCAGAGATTCCGAGAGATAGAGAAGACAGATTGAATTGTTTGTTTTGTATATATCTTTTTGCCAGTAATCTAGTTCGTTGCTTCCTATTAATAATCCAGAAGCCCATCAGAAGTAGCAGAAATGCAGGGATTTGTCAGATATTTAGCAAAGCATTAACTGGGGAGAGATGTACATTATATGATATTGTTCCTTGTTGCCTTGTTGCCTTGATCAGTTTCTCTTCTGTATATCGCAGTATAAATTTGATGTACTTGATTCTGGTGTTGGCAACAAATAACTGTTACTCTGGTCATGACACGACATGGTATTTATTGATCCCTGAGCACAATTCTGTGGCTTAGATAAGGCGGAAGCAGTAATGTAATCGTTTTCCTTGTAACGGATCATTCATCGGAATTGATTGGAGATTTTACATTTTCGTCATCCAATTTCTGAGTAGATTTTATACTCCATGATATTTATGACTAATGGCTTGTAATCTTACGATACCCGAAGTGGCAAAGCGTTTAATTCTAATTCTTTATGAGTTATACCTCTACATATCGTTAGATATCTTCATCATTCAAGATGGTAGCACGTGCCTAGAGAGAGAGTGCAACTCCAGACTTGAATAAGCCAATATGGTATATTCCTTCACAGCAAAATATGTCTATATACATCATGAAGACAATGACGGTCGATGGAACGCCCCATTTATCTTGATTCTCAASTAGAYAACAAGACAAATAGGTAACAGTCCCACAATGTCTAGRGTCTTATCTTTAACTTGGCAGGATCAAACGCATRAACATGAAGTGGCTTTCATAAACTGAGGCTAGGMWGAAATCCCCGAGATGAAGTTGGAATCACAGTTGCTGCTCCCTGGGAGTGTCAAATTCTCRAGCAGAATATCCCTGCCAAATTGTTTGGTGTGATACTGAYAATTAGCTTCCAACATTTTTCCAGATGATGCAATCAATGGTAGAGTAAAACTGGGACAGCTTTATCCGACTCATCGTTGACATGTAATAGGACATTGAAGCTTCCTCCAGACTGTCCTTTCCCTGAAAGACTATAGTTTTGAAAGACTATAGTTTACAAACACGATGAATCCGAGCCAACGTTCTGGTCTAATGAAGCTGGCAAATTTATTTGTAGTCCAGCATTGGGCAAAAATCTGCTAACCGGAACCATCTCCGGGTCACAAGATTTTAGATGCCAGTATACCTACATTAGCAGCACAATGTTGATCACAATTCTCCATATAGTTTATACAAAATACCAATTCTTTTCTTGTTCTCAAATTGCCATTCAGTTTTCAGTTTACACAAACTTCTAAAGTCTCATTTCCGAACAGAAAGATCATTTGAGCTTAAGATTTTCCGAACATTTGTCCCCTATTCTTCATGTGATTCAGAACTTGTAGCTAATAATTTCATTCAAGAATCAGACTTGTTTGGAAATGGCAGATGTATCAGTGGAGATTCTTATCGTTTTCTCAAAACTTTACCGACTTCTCAAATACCATCAACAACACAGATGTATCAGGGTGTTTAGTGTAACTCCACCAAGTCTGTGGGAGATAGAAGTCAACTGTGTGAAAACCTCATTGTGAAGAGCCCCACAAAAATAATCAAAGAGATGAAATCCACCAGAGACAACTGCTCCAGTTGAAGACCAAAAGCTTAATGTTTATAGGAAATGTTTATCTTCAATGAAAAATACTTTAGTATGAGAAAATTTTCCAACAGAAAATGAGGAGGACAAAACAAGTATCAGAAAAGGAATGAAGTCAGACTTACAAAATGCTGGGGCTCCAATGGTTGTTTGGGTGCACATATGTAGGGATGGAGGTGTAGTGGAGATGGAAAGGAAGATTGGGAGATAAAAAGATTCGGAAAGAGCAAAAGAATTAGGGACCAGAGAAACAAGTTTAGATTTCTAGGATCAACAGGTTCAGCACTTATTCCCTTATTTCCACATGACTGCACATGTCATATTCATTGCAGGACTTATACTTAGAAGGGTAATAAAGTTGCTTTGAACAATAAATGAAGGTGATAAAAGCTTTAAGTAAACAAGCTTACCTAAAACTATTAAACTCAGTAGCATTGCCAAGAGTAAGACCACGGGATGACTGTGGCCTTGCATATTAGAAGAGATCTGGTATCTTTCCGTCCCATCCCTTGGCCGGTAACAGGAATGCATGATTCCTGAAAATACTTCCTGCAGTGGATATTGAATATTTCTGCATCTTTGAGCTAATCTGAGCTGTCCAATATAACTCTGCCAAAGAATGAAAAAGGGAGGGGAAAAGGGTTTTAAGAACTGAATCAGACAAGTTTCGTTGACATTGGAATCATCCTGATAGCAAATGCAGCAAGACAACAGTAATTCTCTATCACAAAATTCCCCAATTAGCATTGATGACTCCGATATAAATAGAGAACAACAAACACATTTGCTAAAAGTAATTTTTTTTTAATCAGCATGATTAAAAATTAATCACCTGGATAGCACGAGAAAAATCTCGCCCAGATTGAGAATGCCTTTGCTCCTCCCCATCTTTCCACCTCTTTGTTATGCTTGTACTCCCCGCCCTCCCATAAGTGGGTATGAAGTTTCTCAAAGACCTGAAAAGATTGATTTTGCTGTAGTAATCTCTTAACTTATTCTGTTTGGAGAAAGTTTTAGCTTTGGCCTCATTAGCCTCCAAATCCCAAATTTCTTCATCACGCCTACCAGCATTCTCTTGAGTTAAGGGTGCACCTAAACCTATCCCTGCGCCCTCTTTTTTTATTTCATTCTCCCTCAGATGAAAATCAGGGTCCAAACGTCCAAGACCTTTAGTGTTCGAGCTCTCAGTTTTCTGCTCAGCCATCTCTTCAGTAATACTAGAAGATCCGGCTGGATTGAGAAACTTCCCTAACATACTATCATCACCTTCTGACTCTAGACT
This sequence comes from Rhazya stricta, assembly GCA_001752375.1. Lineage (NCBI taxonomy): Eukaryota > Viridiplantae > Streptophyta > Magnoliopsida > Gentianales > Apocynaceae > Rhazya > Rhazya stricta. The sequence continues at coordinate 5,196,876 of MEJB01000007.1, read as the reverse complement.
TCTTGCATTTCTAAGAGGTGTCCCTCCTGAAAGAAATGATGCCAAGCCATCTCTGTCTTGTTCATTTAAGTTAACCCACTCATTATTCCTGGCAGAGTCTCTAACTGCCAACTTGTCCATGCTTTTCTCCACATTCATTATTTGCTCTCTAATGGCTCTAATGAACTGGCGATGTCTATAGATTACATTCTGCCTTTCCTGAGGATTATCTGCCATAGCTAAAAAGTTCACCTCTCTTTCAAAGTCTTCCAGCTAAGTAGGAAAGGTAACAAAATCAAACCAAGAGGAAAGAAACAAAAAATAAAATTAGGAGCAAAATTGCAAATTTTTTGATATACCTGCCATTTTGCTGTTTCTAGAATAGTTCCAAGATCACGCTTATGATAATCGATAGAATGCTGTAGCCTTGTCTCGGGGTTGTTCCCATTTGAAAGACTTTCCTCATGCAATAGAAGGCGAAATATCGATTCCACTCTGATGCAGTTTAAGAACAAAAAATGGAATTTTGAAACAAATACATGTAAAAAGGATGCATACAAGACACTTCTCTCCCCAATAAGAGCAGTGTCTCCGTCACAGGATTTACAGTACGAACAATGTTTTCAAGAGTCGAGCCCCTTCTACATTAACTACAATAATTTCCGTTCAATGATGTTGCAATCCAAACAATAAAACATCCAATAGCCTCTTTATTCACAAACCAAATCGCAAGTTCCCTCTTTCTACCTCTCTTCTTTTCCCTACTCCCTCTAGTAGGAAAACCATGCACTCAAAAAATTAAGGCCCCCGAAAAATAAGGCTCCCATTACCTATTAGAAGTAAACAGAAGACATGAAATGGTAAAGGAGGAAAACTGACCTATCGGCGGAGTCCTGAACGACCTCGGCTGCGGAGAATAGTGGGTCCGATTCCCATTGCTGCAGACTCGACGCCATTTTGGCTGTACGCAAACTACAGAGTGCGCCGATTTGACAACAATATTAATTCCCCAGAAGAATCTACAGAACGAGTGAAGGAGCCAACTCCAAATCCGATGTACTGATAAAGAAGGAAAGATCGGTGTTGATGCAGCGAAGAACTATCGGTGTTTGGTGCAATTGATTGAAAAGCCAAGAAGGTGAACACTTTTCCAAGAATAGTTAGTTCGCTCTGGGCTCCACCCAGTGTCAATATCGTAATTCCCCGGCTGGCTATTTTCCGCCACGTCGGGGATCTTTTGCTTGCGTCATCATCACACACATGGGCAAATAAGACTAGTCTGTTGCTGCACGCTACTGTTTGGGGTAATTTTCCTTTTATTATTTTAATATTACACTATTTTTAAAATAAAAGACGTTTGTATTTTTTATCTAATTTTTAAAATTAATTTAAATTTAATATAAATAAAATCTCTTTAGATTGATAAAATTGAGACCATATGAATACTATTCATAATAAAAGAATTCTTACCATTGATAAAAGATGTAAATTCAATAATTTGATAAAAAATATTGCTCTATTCATTTCAAATTAACGATCTCTTTTAATAATATTAAGAATATTAAGAAAGTATTAATTCTCATAAATTTTTTTAAAAAATATTTTTAATCTTCTTTTACTCTTTTTATATATTTAATATTCTAATCGATATGTATTTAATACATCGAAAATAATATTTTAAATTTAAATAAAATTAATTAATAAAATTAAAATTAAAAATATTTAATATATTCTTGATTTTTCAGAATGATACTAATTTGAAAAAGTGTTACATCGGAGAGTTATGGAGGGCTAGTCACTCGAATAATTAATTTATTAAAAAATGAGAAGAAAGTGAACAATAGAAAAGAAATGAGAGGTTCGTTATAAAAGCAGGCGGCGGCTCCATTTAGGCGGGAAGGCTCATTCTCAAAATYCCTACGCCTCCCATGGTTTCAACAACCTTGAAGGAGATCAAAACCGCTCTCATCCAGGGTGTTAAGTCGCTAAAACATCTGAAACACATACACGCACGCCTCATTCGCAAAGGGCTCAATGAAAACAATCTTCTAGTCAACTTGCTATTGAAATGCTCCTTCGATTTCAATGATCCAAATTATGCAAAACTCATTTTCCACCGTGCCCAAGAGCCCAACGTTTTTATATGGAATACAATGATTCGTGGTTTGGTTTCTAATGATTGTTCTGGCCAGGCTGTTAACTTTTTTCGTTCAATGCACGAAGAGGGATTTTTACCAAATGATTTTACTTTTCCTTCTGTACTAAAAGCATGCACGAGGTTATTGGATTTGAAACTTGGCCTTAAGCTTCACAGCCTTGTTGTGAAGCTGGGTTGTGATTATAATGTGTTTGTGCAGACTGGGTTGATTTGTTTTTACGCTAAATGTGGGGGTTTACTCGATGCTGAAAAAGTGTTTGATGATATTCCTGAAAAGAATATAGTTTCTTGGACGGCAATAATAAGCGGGTATACTGAATTTGGGAGATTTAGAGAAGCTATAGATATGTTTAAGAGATCGTTGAAAATGGGTTTAATTCCTGATAGTTTATCGCTTGTTCGGGTGATATCTGCGTGTAGCCAGTTGAGGGATTTGAGTGCTGGTGAGTGGTTGCATAAGTATTCAGTGGAGAGTGGCATGGGAAGGAATGTCTTTGTAGCTACTTCTCTGATGGATATGTATGTTAAATTTGGAAAAATGGATAAGGCTCGCCATGTTTTTAATGAGATGCCTGAAAAGGATATTATTTCATGGAGTTCAATGATACAGGGATATGCTGCAAATGGGCTTCCTAAAGAAGCATTGGAGCTCTTTTATCAAATGAAGGAAGAAAATCTGAAACCAGATTGCTATGTGATAGTTGGAGTGCTTTCTGCTTGTGCTAGGCTAGGAGCTCTGGAAGTTGGGGAGTGGGCGAGTAGGTTGGTGGATAGGAATGAATTTTTGTCTAATCCTATTCTGGGTACAGCCTTAATTGATATGTATGCTAAATGTGGGAAGATCTTTCCAGCTTGGGATGTCTTTCTAGGAGTGATGGAAAAGGATCTTGTTGTTTGGAATGCAATGATTTTGGGGCTTGCCATGAGTGGCCATGTTAAATCTGCATTTACTTGCTTTGGGCAATTAGAGAAATCCGGGTTGAGGCCTGATGCCAACACCTTCATTGGTCTGCTATGCAGTTGTACCCACGCTGGTCTGATTGATGATGGTCGCCGATATTTTTACAGCATGAATAGTATTTACTCTTTGAATCCTACCATCGAGCATTATGGATGCATGGTTGATCTTCTTGGGCGAGCTGGATTGCTAGACGAAGCTTATTCGTTGATTAAGCTTATGCCAATGAAGCCGAATGCTGTTGTTTGGGGAGCTCTATTGAGTGGGTGTCGTCTACACCGTGATACTCAGTTGGCTGAATATGTTTTACATCAACTAATTGAGTTAGAACCTTGGAATTCTGCGAATTATGTCCTTTTATGCAATATCTACTCTGCTGACAACAAATGGGATGATTCGGAGAAAATTCGGTCAATTATGTCTGAAAGAGGGATCCAGAAGATACCTGCATACAGTTGGATAGAGTTAGATGGAATTGTTCATGAGTTTCTTGTGGGACATACGTCTCATCCTATATCGGACGAGATATACAGTAAACTTAGTGAACTGAACAAGGAGTCAAGAGCAGCAGGCTACATTCCAACTACAGAGTTCGTGCTCTTTGACATTGAAGAGGAGGAGAAGGAACACCGCCTGAGCTATCACAGTGAAAAGCTTGCTCTGGCATTTGGCCTGATCAGTACTAGATTGGATGATGTTATACGAATAACAAAAAATCTTCGTGTTTGTGGTGATTGTCACATGTTCTTCAAGGTTGTTTCTAAGATAACCGGTAGAGAAATTATTGTGCGGGACACTAACCGTTTCCATAATTTTGTTAACGGATCATGTTCATGCAATGACTATTGGTAATGTAGCAGTTGAGCATAACCTGTGTGGGATGATCTTTTATCTATTTACTATGTGCGAGATAAGTGCTGTCCTGTGCACACATTCATCAAACAGAGGAAATAATAGAATCGGCAATTTGTCAAGAAAAGGATGGCCTATTGCAAGTTGGAAAGGAAGTTGCCAGGATATAATGAAATTTAGTATCTGCTAAAACCTTGGAGCTCAAATGTTGGAAAGGAAGTTGCCAAGACTGGGTCTGCAAATGTTGTTATGCAAGTTACTGGGACTTATTAGATGGCTACACTTATCTTGGCCAACAAAAGACTAGAGTGCATAGACGGAATTCTTACTTCTGTTTACGAGCAGGATGACTGTTTAAAGTGGAAGATCCAGGTATTGCACACCAGATATGCCCTAGTAACTGCTCGGTACTGTTGAAGCAGTATGAGAGTTTAAAGTGGAAAAAACAGATAATCAACAAGAAGCATTCAAAGAGGAATCCTATATATGCCTTAGAATGAAGTTGAGTTCGCTGCTTGATACTGCCTACCGGGTCATACTATCATCCTACACAATGAGATATCAACTACTTTGATGGCACTGCATTGTGGTTCATTGCTTTAAGTTTCTCAAATTGGTCTCTTTCATTCACTCCATTGCTCTTCTGTATAAGTGCACATATGTGTATGTATGTTTTATTATAGGTGTATACAAGTAGTTGACAGCCACTTGTGCGTTATAGGTGTATACAAGTAGTTGACATCCACTTGTGCCATTTCTGAAGATGCATTGAAGGCAGAAATGCAGTGGAGGAGTGAGAAATGAATGGTGAGGCAAAGATGATGCTTTAGGTTACGGATTGGTGCTGGATAGGAATACCATATGGCATATATAATCAAGAGCTGTATAACAAAAGATGGGATGACATTGCCGCTCTCGCCTGGGAGGCACTCCAGAAGGTTGCAGTTTCGGACTGCAATTGAAGTGATCACTTATGTTGAAGCTACTATTACCATTAGTTCCAAATGTATATGAGTGAATTAGAAGTAGCAACAACTGTCTCAGAACATCAAGGAAGAATAATGTATATTTATACGGTAAAAACATCTACAATAGCAACATTGGAACAAAGAAATATCACATAAAGTACTTTACCATCTGAACCTCTTTTTGTTTATACCCACATTTTTCATAAAAGGGCTTATTCTCATTGCTGCAATCAAGAATCACCTTGTAACACCCCATGGAACGAGCATGATCAGTGAGGAAACCAACAACTTTCTTTCCTAGTTGCATTCCTCTAACTGAGGAATCAACCACAACATCTTCGATGTGACCAGCTTTCCCACAATTCCTTACAAACTTCTTTTCGATAAAAACACTCCCGGTTGCAACAATCTTCCCTGTCTGACCATCTTCAATCACACATATAATGTGTTCATCACCATATGCCGCAAGTTCTTGAAATCGTTGTTCAAAATCCTTGTCAGAGACATCATCACAAACAGTCAGTTGTCGCAGTAACTCAATAAAGCCCTTCCTTTTATCTGAAATCTCAAGCTTCCTGACTTGGAATCTCTCTTCTTCAACACAATCGCTCCCTTGCATGTCTCCCTTCGGGAACTTATAGATTCCCTGAGACAAGAATACCAACGATTCAGGCTACTGTTCCTCATACAGAATCAAAACGTTGAATTGTTTTCAGCTAAAACCTGAAGTTATCATTACAAGGAACTTGGCCATCGAAAGTTCCGAATATAAACTCGTAAATCAACAAAGAATAAGTCCTAGAAACCGAAATTGCAGAACAATTCCTCAAACATGTAACATGCATAGCAAGCTATAAAGGATAAAGTTTCTAACAGAAGCTACAGACGACCCAAAATTCCGCCAAGCTTCACGGTAARAAAAATCGATATGAAAGCAAAAACGACAAGCTACATTCATTTCACGCAATCAAGGATAATTAAAATGCAAAAATTCGACTGGCCAACCCACCTGCGTGCTGCAATAACAATGGATCCAATAGAGAGATTGAAACCTTAAAGATGTGTAAAGAGAAGAGGAGGAGAATGCGATCTGCAAAGAACTGAGAATCGATCAGATATCTATTATGTCATCTGGGTGGTCGCGTTTTTTTTTTTTAAAAATAAAAGAATGTACAGAAGCGGGTTAATGGGTCGGTTCATTTTATTCATCCCTTTTGCTGGCGGTTGCCGAATGGACCCGATCCATATGAGACGTGTTTTGTGAACGCACACGCTACCCTGCTTTCCAATTCCAACTGTTTTGGCTGAGAGAGCCGTGACGGTTCGAACAAATAGAGAAAGGTTTCAACTTTGAAGATTCAAAAGCAAAAACCAATTTTTTTTTCCCCTTAAACTTTCGTCTCCGATATTGGTTTAATGATAGGGGAATGAGAAATTAAGAAGCAGACAAGGAGGAATCGTGTGAGAAGAACGTCATGACGACGGCGACGACGGCGAGTTCTTTGATTCGTCGAGTGGCTCAGCTCTGCGCAACTAGGATTCGTCAGAACCAGCTCAGACTCTTCAGCTCATCTCCGGCATCTTCTGCTCTCTCTCAAACTCCGACTTCGGACTCTCCATCTCCATCTTCATCACCATCTCAGCCTTTGGTTGCGATTCACATGACTGACAATTGTGTTCGGGTACTTACTTCTTGTTGTTACCTTATCATTGCTTGATCGGCACCTTGAATTGAAATGATATTTGTTTCCGGATTTCGGGAGGCAATTTTTTCCACTGTCTAGAAATGGACTTTTTAGGTGTATTGAATGCTAATGATTGCCTTATAAGTAGTTTAGGATTCGTGTGTCGATAATTAAAGGTGTTCATAATTCTCTTGCTACCGTCAGTGAAGGAGGAGGTAGCTATTGTACCCAACGAGCTTTAACTGAAATGTTTGAGCTGAGAAATGAATGATAAAAGCATCTTATTTTGTTTTCACATTTCGAAAGACCATCTCTTTTTCCTTTGGGGTGATGTAGGAATTGGGGGATATTAGGCTTTGTCTAGTAGGAAAAAAACGCTGTCTTTCAAAATTTTGAGGGCAAATTATTGGTAGTTGATAACTTGTGGTACATTTCACATTCCTAAAGACAATCCTTCTTTTTGTTTTGATTTTTTGGAGGAGGGCAACGTAAATGGGGTTGATCTACCAGGGAAAATATGCTGTTCTAACCTTTCAAAATTTTGAGGGCAATTTATGGCAAGTTGGTGTTTCAGTGGTGAAAGGCACTGTTTACGAAATATTAGGTCTTGGTTTGTCCTTGTATCCGCTCCTGATGGATCATGGAAAAAAAAAGATTGATAGAGAGGAGACAGAGAGAGTCATATTTTAAAACTAATACGATAATTGCTTTCATGCCGTTTGATGGTTATAACATGTTCTAATATCCGATGAGAATTTTAGGTTCATCTGCATTTGGAGTCTCTCATAAAGTATCATATACATCTTCTGAAAGTATTGTTTGATTCCCTTAAACATGTGTTAGATGCCATGCATTTGCCTGACGAGATTTTGGTTGTATCACTGATGCCCCTGCAGAGAATGAAGGAATTGCAAACACATGAAGGCAGGGAAAAGATGCTTCGTTTAAGCATAGAGGCAGGAGGCTGCTCTGGTTTCCAGTATAACTTCTCGCTTGATGATAAGAGCAGTGCTGATGACAGGTGGTTCTTTTGACTCCCTAGACTAATGATTTTTCCATTTCAAATACAGCAATACTTCTATATTTTTACTTGTATCATGTCATAATGGTTGGCAACACATTACATTATTGTCTCTTGTAGAATATTTGAGCGGGATGGAGTGAAATTGGTAGTTGATAAAATCTCTCTCGACTTTGTGAAAGGTGCTACTATTGATTATGCAGAAGAGCTTATCCGTTCTGCTTTTCAGGTCTGTTGCTAATATATTCTCGGTCTGCACTATGATTTCATTCGGTGATTCTTTGTGGAATTTCTTCATTTAATGGCTGATGTAGATCTGGAGCAGCTTGATGTCAGTGATTTTAGAAGTATCAGTAATTCAGTTTCATTGCCTCTGGGAAGAATTATTTCTCATGAGTAGAGGGAATTCTAGAACTTTCGCCATGTTTCTCCACACTGTTAATTTAGTCTATAGAAAGTGGTATTGGTGTTACTAAAATGCATCATTTGCAGCTGCTAAACTGGTCTTCACTTTGCTTGAAAACTTTGGCCAACATGTCACTATTTACATCTTATGAACGAGTTCCATAGATGTGTAATTGTTAAGGAAACAGTGATACTCACAAGTCATGATAAGAAGTAACTTTTGGTACTTTAAAAAACAAACACTGGAGGCTATTACTTGTTGTGAAGCTAATAGTATTTCTATCAATTTCGAACCTGTTGCCTTGCATATTACATTATGTAATAAGAGATATTGACAGGAAGAAAGGTTAAGAGTGCTTTCACAATTAGTTTAAATCTCAAGATGTAAATGAATCATAATTTGAAATCAAGAGTTGCAGAATTCAGGGTAATGTAAGAAGCAATTTGAAGAAACCTTATTCATGTTCGGTTGTGATGATTCCAAAACAATCTTATACATCTATTGTATCCCAAGAAGTAATCTCTCTGTCAAAAATGTATGTGAACCTCAAATTATACCGAGTGACCTTAGATCAACAGATATTTGAATGATTCACAAACTTCATGGAAACTAATTTTTTTTTGCACAAGTAGTTACTGGCAACTAAAACACAATGCCACCTGACTAGGTAGACCTCACTAGCCAGTGGAATATTAGAAGATATCCTTCATTTTTCTTCCTTTTGATTGTTTGTTGCTGCTGCTTATGTGTTTGGCCTTAGGATCACATTAACTTAAGCTTTGAGAAGCATATATGAAAGAGTTTTGGTTGTACGGCAAGTTGTTGTACATTAAGTTATTTAAAAGAACTTTAATTAAATTTATGTAGATTATTCTTCATCATTCTGATTAGTTGTGTTACTCTTCTGATGTCTAAGATGATTGAGCTTGCACAGGGAGTGTTGAGATAATCCAGTGTATGATCTATGAGGAGATCCAAAGGAAATTGATGGAATAGAATAGTCTTTTTTATGTCATGAGTGCTGCTCCGAGTGACATCTCTCTTTGAGCTATTATATATCTTTTTATGTTCGGCAGATGCCATATTAGTATTAAGAGTGAATTATGTGATTAAATATGCTTTTGTTGATTGCACTTTATTGCTTCAGCATCATCTTGAACATAACTCAGATATGATTTCCTGTGTGTGTACAGGTATCTACAAATCCAAGTGCAGTGGGTGGCTGCAGCTGTAAAAGTTCATTCATGGTGTAACCATTATTTCATATTTGCGTAAATTCTGCAAAAGTTGAGAGGTCTCCAGCAGTTATTCTACTTCCTGAGGTCGTGAATCTACTGTTCAATCTTATTTATAGCTAATTAACATTCATTAATTCTGATTTCTTGTATTTCTATGTAAAGGAACTTTGGAGCTATTTACTGTGGAATTTGTCACCCACAGTGCTATTGCTTCAAAGCCCACCTCGCTGACACTTGCTTCCCCAAGATTGAAGAGGGGTCGAAAGCCACCAGAGGATATTTTTGTCTTTTAATTCTTATTAGTTAAATTAAGACAATTGCAAATCTCCCTATGCAACGTCTTTTGGAATTTTATCTCTTCTGAGGTATCTTGCCTTGTCATCTTAAATCATTCATAGTTATATCTTGTGAAAACAGAAATAAACTACTCATTACTGCTGGACATGTAAGCACTTCATATTGCGGCTAAGATATATGGGTTTCTACATTTCTCTTGTTTGGAGGGTTGTGTAACCAATGAAGGATGACTATTGCCCGATGAAGAATTCAAATGACCCCTTTAGCTAGATATATTTAGTCTGGTGGATTCACATATCATGTCATCATGAGCATTCATGTTCTTTCTTGCTTCACATTTTGGGGGATGTCTGTACTCTCTTCTCAGCTACATTGTACCACAGTGCCTTTACATTTACGTTTTAGTTTTCATCCACATATCCTCTCAATTACACGGCCACCCACAGGTAGCCAACAATTGTGCCACAATATAGATGTAAAAGAGCACAATGGCAGCTTCCAATGGAGAGAAGCTTTGTGCACTTTGAGGCCTAGAGCTCATTCCCGGAACTGAAAACGTAAACTACACTAAGCATTTTCGTATACAACATTGTTCCTGTTTCCTTCTTCCCTTCATTTTTAGCTTTGGGAAAGACAAGAAACTGAAGTTCCATGCAAACGCTGGACAAGGAACCAACTTTCCCTTTCTTGCTCCGAGTCACAGCATGTAGGGGAAAAAAACCCGGACAGTTTAAGATTCCCCCCACAGAAGCTCAACAAAAAAATAATACAAAGTGTAAAGTGTCTTATCTGGAACTAATATTTCATTGCTCAGTTCAAAATTGCAGAAGAATCCATGAACATAGGTAAGCAAAAATATCTGAAACATTGACCAAAAAGTGTATCCAACTGTCCACTCTTTGACACACTAAACTGATTTTAGAACACAGAAAATGAAAACAAACTGCTCAGAAGATGCGTTGTGGCCTCCCCATGGTACTCTTCAGATACAAGCACCTCACCTGTTTTGCAAACAGAAAAAGGGCAGTATTAATGATCAAATTTTGTTCACTTGCATGCTAAATTAGAGACATTTTAGAAGGTTACCAACACCGCACAAATTCTTAGATGCAGGATTGAGAATCCAAGAAATCTAAGATGAAGGATGTAATACTTATAAGTGGATAATGTTTGCATGTGGTGGTAGTTCACGAATTTAGGTGGTATTTCAACTTACATTTTGCCAATTTTTCTTTAATAGTGATACGAGAAAGTTGACGCTCATCTGAACATTCTGGAAAATTTGTTTCTCCTCCATGTCCAAATTGCCCACAGCAACACCCATACAAAGGACCTTCTTGAGCTGAAACTTGACTGTGGCCTTTGTTTCATTTACTTTAGACTCCAAGGATTCCTGATGAGTGACCAGGGTAGGAAATTTGCCTGCAACAACCCAACAACATTTAGATCAATTATCAATAATTGCTGCAGCTAAAATCCTACAGAACCAAAGAAACAGCAATCCAGAGGCACATTGAGGATCAGATTTAGTCCCACAAATCCAAACTCTAACATAGCAACCAAGCGATGGATGAATAACTATATCATCCACTCTAACATAGCAACCGAGCCATGGATGAATGGCTATGTCATCCAAATGAACAAAAAGAACATCAAATAAACCAATATATAGTTTCTTAAAAATTGCAAGGGGAGGTTTAGAAAGAAATGCAGGAACACAAGCCAGGGCAAAGTTAAAAGTACATGCCTGCCTTGTTAAGACCGGGACCCAAAAGACGGGGGATCTGCTTGATCACTGCTTCAGATGCAAGAAAAGCATGATATTTCTTGGCAAGCTTCTTCACCAATTTCTTGTTTTTGTTGAGTTTCTTCAAGCCCTCAACATCCATATACTCAAGACCTATCTTCTCTGCCTGTAGACAAATCCACAGAGAACATCAAAATTGAGGGAGCAAATTAAATAATCCAGTACTCTAAAACCTGAATAAATTTGTGCTTGTTATGTAAAAAGACAAACACGTTTATAACATGCTAAGAAATGCAGCAGCAAAGAAGACAAAGGACTTCCTAAACTTGTCCTACATGCTATAATTTTACCAATGCCAAGAAAAGTAAAATACAACTTGAAGCACCCAAAATGCACCCATTAAAATATCAGGGCAAGAAAAGGGGATATAAACCAGTGGCTTCATAAGACTGGAGGACAGCTAAAAACATGATGATACTTTATTAATGCCATTATAACTAAGGAAACAAAGTCCTAGGCGAGACTTACAGAATTTTTAAAAGAAAAATTCATTAAGAATAGAGCATTGCAGTAGATTGCCCCAAATCATCGTAAATAGTTGTAACTAAAAAATTCTTAATTCAACTGTTCCTTAACATAAAAGGCTAGGAGAAATATACCTCTTCCACATGCTGAGCATCACCAAGCATGCAAATCTTCATCTTGGGGCGGGGGATATGTGGCAGTTTAACAGAGCCACTAAAACGCTTGTCCTTTTGGGGGTCATAGTTCTTCAGCCCAATCTGAAGCTCAACAGTTTCTGTGAACTTACGCTTTTTCTCCCCATTATCCCCCTTAGAATCGCCAACAATCTGGGCGATTGCTTCTCTGACAGCATCACTCTGTAGCTTACTGCAAGTAATTAAAATTTAAGATTCTGTAATGATTCTGAAGAGGGCTAATACTACAAAATGATTCTAAAGGGCCATAATTCTATAATGATTCTAAAGCCCCCTGCAATACGTTTGAAAAGGAAAAGGAGCAAATACTCAATCAGAACACTAAATTAACACTCCATCTGCTTGCTCCAGCATRAAAAATAAAAAAAGAATGTGCAACCAGCAAAATCTTGGGAATCAAAAGCATGCTCATAATGGTCCTGGAATACTAAAATGGGCCATGAATGAAGCTTTTCTGCTTCATTATACTAAATGGCTATAAGCCATTAATATCAATCGAGCACATCAAAACTAACCAGCTATGGAAACCACGATAAAGATCCTGACAACTAAACAGACTCTTGATACAAGACATGAATCCCGTTACATCCAAGCATGTAATTTCTTTGGAAAAATGTGAAGTTCGTTTCTGAAAGAAGAAAACTAGCGAATCTATTCCAAACCAAATGACAGCTATAATAGAAAAATAGCATTAAAAACCTTTTAAGACAGAGAAAAAACAATAAGAGCAAAATCCAGGTTAAAATAAAAAGGCACTCATACCTCATGGTGAAAGCTTAGTTTTTCCTTCCACGGATGAATATGTCCAATGCCTGTATGAATTTAAGAAACGGAACAAAAATCAAGCAGAGTAGTATAGCAAACCCAGCAAATATCATTCGTAAAAACTTATTGTATGTAATTAAATTGAAGACCAACGCCTAGAAATTACGATATTTGGGGTGGGGGACGAGAGAGAGATAGAGATCTACCTCACCACTTTGGAGTTCGGGAGACTGCAAAAGACGTCGAGAGACGAGGTATATCATAAACCCTAACACGGCTAGGGTTAATAAGAAGAAGCCAGTAATTGGACTGTTCAAGCCCAGTTAGGAGTCTGTTTGTCCAAACTCTGAAGACGTACTAAGTTTTTCATCTGGCTTTGGATAGCACTGGGAAGATCAGGCCCATGAGCCCAAATTCAGCCAATTTTTAAGAATTTATCATAATTCGTATTTATCTCAAAATTCCTATTAGGATTCATTTCGATAGTAGTCCGATTAGGACAATTTGAATTTTTCTAGAATTTTAAAAATATCGAAAATGATAAATATTTTAAATTTAATTTGCTAAATTATTTCACATAATTTTGAAATATTGAATACATATTAAATACTTCAAACTTAATTTGTTAAATTAATTCATAAAATTTTAAAAATATTGAAAATATGAAATACTTTCAACTTAATTTACTAAATTAGCATATATAATTTTAGAAATATTAAACGTGCAAAGTACTTCGAACAGTGTTAAATTTCATCAATTTTTAATTTATTTAAAATTGTATCTAATATTATTATTGTAAATATCAAAATAGTATAGGGGACAAAGTTATTCACGGAATGATTTTCATATTTTGTAATATTTGAACCGGATTAAATTTAATTAATCTTTATTTAATTTAAAATTATATATAATGTTATTATTTGAAATATTAAAATAGAATAGGAGATAAAGTTATTCAGAAATTTATTCTCATATTTTTTTCAAGAATTCATCAACCTATATTTAGCTCAAAGTTCCTACGAAGCATTCAAGTTGATAGGAGTAAGGATAGGAAATTTTGAGTTTTTATAGAATTTAGAAACTTTTAACATGTTAAATACTTTGAATTTAATAATTAATTCACAAAATTTTTAAAACATTAAACATATGAAATACTTTGAACTTAATTTATTAAATTAATTTATAAAATTTTAAAAAAATTAACATATTAAATACTTTAAATTTAATTTGTTAATTAATTCATAAAATTTTAGAAATTATTAAAAAATATGAAATACTTTCAATTTAATTTACTAAATTAATTTATATAATTTAAAAAACATTGAACGTATAAATTTTTTTGAACAGCGTTAAATTCAATCAATTTTCAGTTTATTTAAATTTGTATATAATGTTATTATTGTAAATATTAAAAATATGATAGGGGATAAAGTTGTCTAAAAAATTATTCTCATATTTTGTGATATTTGAATCGGGTTAAATTCAACCATTTTTAATTTATTTTAAAATTATTCATAATGTTATTATTGAAAATATTAAAATAGGATGGGAAATAAAGTTATAAAAAAACAAAATTATTCTCATACTCTGTGACATTTTATATATTATAGATTATAAATGAAATTGAGTTTTGCAGCTTTTATATTTATTGGCATACGATATATATAAATGATCTTTTATATCAATTATAATATAATTTATATATATATTTTTAACCCTTCCAACATGTTGCATCCCTATTTGTGTATCTCTTGTATTCGTACAAGTTTAGAGTGCATTTAGAGCTGAGATGCCCAACAGTTGGTAATGCATCAAACTTTTTCATAACCTTTGAATCATTGATGAGCAGCAGCAGCCGGGTAAAAGAGAACCCGACTATCATCACCCGAATGGAACAGATGCTGATGTTACGTTTATGCCTTGAGAATGAAGACAGTCTGCTACTCTACTACTGTTCGTCATATATTATTTGATATGTATTATAGTATACATCAGCTGTATAATGCTCAACTCTCTTTTATGTTCCTCTTCTTCTGCTGAATTCCTTGTTAGTTTCCACCCAACCTGAAAGGGATAAAGAACTACGTTGTTGACCTGTTCCGTTGAGTGGCTCCTGTGATGCACGAGTAGGTTGGTAACAGGATGACCAGGAAGAGAGAATTCATGTGTTTGTGTATAGCACGTTCATCGCAATCTCGATGCATCGAGAATTTTAATCCGAGAGTTAAAAGAGGGATGTTAAGTTGAATGTAGGAGCAAAGGCCAAAGGCGAGGTGTTCAGCACACAAAGGCAGCCAAAAGGCCCAAAACCTGGGTTTATTGTGGAAGATGCAGCGTTGGAAATTGTTGCTCCTATTCACACATGTAAAGCATTGTCTGGTTAGAACCTGTTCTTCTCTTCATTAAGGTTGAATAATCAAAGATTGGATTGATTTTACTTTACTTGTATATTTCCAAATGGCCCATTGATAAGGTGRGTAACTAAATCAACTAAGTGGACTACCAAACTAAAGGAATGTCTCTATCTGATCTTAGACTATATCCTATGCAGATGTCTGCTATTAATTTTAAAAACTATTTTCATATTATTTTAGATAATTATTTAGAGTTTAAATGTTATTTTTATTACGTTATTTAAAAAGTTGATATTATGCATTGCAGTTAATTTATGAATTTCACATATTCCCTTCCATTTGACATTAATATATAGTGGATTGATGTTTCATATATTTACTATCATTTGTCAAATTATTATTCAAGTCTTAGCCATTTGAAACAACTAGTAAACGAACTACTCAACCAAAGAGAATAATCATATTTGGCCCCTACTTGTAGAGCGTTCAATTGAAAAAATTCTAGGTTAGATTTTCTCCTAAGTAAAAGTGAGACTCTTCAGGGTGCAACTGAGATTAAATATATTTAGTCTTGCCAATTTGGAGATATGTCAGATCTCAAGAGGAAAAGAAAAAGGAAAAAGAAAGTGTTTTTAGTTTTTTATTTAGAATTATTCTTTTAAATATTTTTGTAAGTATAAAATAGCTTGAAAAAAAAGAAAGGCCTCAAAGCATCAAGAAAACAAAGTTAGTGGCGGAAATTGAATAATACTTCATGGGTGTTTTAGTCAAAATAAAGGATTGATTTCTCTTTTAGATAGATTTTATATGCTAATATTACAAATTTCTTATTTTTTCATCCATTATCTCGAAAATTAAATTTTACTTTAAAAATAGAAATTTTAATTTGACTTATATAATAATTTAAAATAAAAATAGACTTGATCGACTTGATTTGATATACATTTATAATATACTTATTTTCTAAAAAGTATAACAAAGAATGGGGAACGTGATAGCTTAAAAAGAATGCATATGGTAAAATTTTGATGGATATTTATAAAAGATAGACCGGAAACTTCAAAAAAAATTAAAAATAGTAAGAAATTAATAATCATGATAAAGAAAACGTACTTCAAAAAAGAAATTAATTTTCATTATAATAATTTTTTATTTTTTACCATATGCTGTTTGGAAAAAAATTAAAAAATTATTATGGTCAAAAATTATTTTCTATATAGAGATATTGAAATTCTTTTTTTTTTTTTGGCTCACTGTGTTATTTTTCAATTTAACTTATATAAATGAAGTAAAGGGCTCATAAAATTATTTGACCTTATATTTTGATAGTTTCTCTTAAATTTGAATTAAAATCAGCTGCGTATGCCTATATATTTGGAAAATCATTTTATGACGCCATAGAAATTTCCATTTTTAGCAGAAAATAATTAGAAAAAATAAAGGTAAAGCCCGAAATGGAAAGCGAAAAAGGCCAAAAGAAAAAAAAAGAAAAATAAAATGGCAAATGTTTCGAGCCATTGCATAAAATAGACTATCTTCCTCTTCTTATTACACGTTGTGACCATTCTCGTTTCTCTCTCTTATATCTCTCTCCTTACAAGTCCCTTCCCCCCTTTTCTTCGCCTATGTAAAACCCTAATCGATCTCTCCCCTTTCTCTCCCTGACGGAGAAATCAAACCCCTCTCTCTTCCTCGCTCTATATGTATTTGTGTATTAGGAGTAATACAAAATTTTTATTTTTATCTTTATATGTATAGCATAAAAACATACAGAGTTTTCGATCGATCGATGGTTTTGAATAAGGTCACTTCGCTTTAGGATCCTCATCATTTCTTTTTCTTGTTTGTTTACTCCAAGATCTTTTTATATTTTATTGAAAATTGGACATTTCTCATCAAATTTGTAGGTAATTCTCTTAAAATCTCGTTGAGTTCAATTTATATAATTCACCACATATTTAGGGTTTTGGTAAATTTATAAGGTGTGGGCAAGGCTGGCGATTTTTGCCGAGGTTCGGTAATGGCGGATCCGCCACGCGTCCGCCAACAGTTTATGCTTCTTACTGCTGCAGCTGCCGCCGAGAATCAATCATCGTGGTCTTTTTTGCTTAATCTTGTAGAACTAGGTTTGCAAAGTGTAGAACAGTGGGGGAATAAGTGTAGTTTTAGGATTCAATAATGCTGACTGTGCTGCGAGTGCACCTCCCCTCCGACATTCCAATCGTAGGCTGCGAGCTCACGCCTTATGTGCTCTTGCGGCGACCTGATAAGTCCGTCACCACTGATGATGTGCCCGAATCTGCACCACTTGACGGCCACTTCTTGAGATACAAATGGTTAGTTTCTAATTTTCACTGTAATTTTATGCGCTCATTTCTGTAGTTTTTATGATCTGTATTTGTTGAGGAATGCAGTATAGATAGTTTTCTACTGCCATGTACGATTTTCAGTCTCTCGTATGAAGTTTTATGTTTATGATTGAAAGGAAGGATGAGCAAAGTCAAAGAAGAATTTTTTTTTTTTCCAATTATTTTCTGTGGATGTAGGTTTTATGGTTTGTTTAAGGCACAAGAGGTTTTAATAGGTTAGATGCGAAGCATGTGCTCTGCGATTAGGTCCTGGTTGGACTCTGGAAAAGATCAGGAGGTTTAGATAGGATTTTGTTGCAGTGAAAGACTAGTTACTTTTAATGAGTGTTCTGCAGCAAGTAGGTTCATGTTATACTTGAGGGTTTCGTAGTTGTGCTGGATGAGTTAAGAACAGGAGGTTTTAATTGGTTAGAGGTGAAGCATGTGGATTGTGATGGGACTGCTACAGTTGGAGTGTGGAAAATTTTGGGGTTCAGGATAGGTTTTGTAGGATTAGAAGGTAGGTGAAGCTTGATACCTTAGCTGCTTTTAGCACTGCTGGCATATTTGAAGTTTGTTGTTATTTTGGATTTTATGGTTGTATCTGCTTGTTAATGGGTGKTAAATGTTGGATATAGATATTAATTGGGTATCATCTTTTCCCGTCTATCTTTGTCGTCTAGTTTTGGGTAGTTTCTGTCTTCGTGGCTTGAGCAACCTTAATAGTTGGACATAATTGTATTTTAATGTGGGCCACCTCTGATTGAACGTGAAAATGAGCTGCAGCATGTGAAATCTGCTGGAGTCATTAGAAACACGTTGAAGACTTCTTTGCATGCTAGTGGTAATCTTGTCATATTTCAAATTTGCATTGTGCATATTTGATGCATTTCTTCCAATACTATGACAAGAGAATTATTCAAGGAGCAATTATCGGATGAAAAGTAGTAAGTTGTCGTATAGAAGGAACCATCTTTCTTATGTTCCAAAACTGTAGCTGCTGATCTGTACGTGCATCTAATATTTTTCATTTTTGCAAAAAGAAGTGTGTCGGTGGGTTTGTCTTCGATGCTATTTATTTGCTTGGTCCCATCTTGTTATGATGCTGTGGGCCCACACATCTCTCTTGTCGTGTCTATTGTCCTTGTATGTTTAAAATGAATTACTAAAAATTACCAAGTATCTTTAGGTTTTGACATCTAGTTGCTCTTCGGGTCCTACTGTTTAATTTTTCTGATACTGTCTAAAAGAGATCTACGCCGCACTTCGATAATAGTTTTCATTATTGGAGTTGATCGTGTGTTTTGTTCTTTGTATTTGGGACTATAGCTATTGAACTGATTACCCAATTCAGAGTGAATAAGAAAATAAAACATTTCCAGTGGAGGAGTTGCATCTAATCATACAATAAAAAAAAGATGACACCCACTCTTCTCCGAAACACATGAGACACAGAGTACCAATTAAATGCAAGCTTTTTTGGGCCCTGCWAGAGCACTTGCTGACTTTGTAAACTCCTGTCCTCATGTAGATTTCAGTAGAGCTATGCGAAGGCAACAAAGCTTTACTTGTTGATGCGGGATTCCATTTTCTGTATACTGGAACTCTTTCCCTTGCTTTTCTTCTTCACATGTACAAATGGATTTGCAAATAGACTAAAATTGTGTTTGTCATAAGCATACTCATTTTACACCGTTCACACATGTATATACTCAGATGATTACTTTCTTAGTGCTCTGGAGTCTGGATATGCTTTCGGCTTATCTACGTTGTTCAGCTCTCGTTCCTTTGTTGCTACTCTTTCTCCACAAAACGTCGACTAAGCATTCGTACTGGATTTCTATTTAGGGATTCCATGCTAGAGTAAATGCCTTGTACTTCATTTTGCTCAGCATGACTTGTGTTGCAAGTGCTTCCCATTAGATTTAAGACAAGAGGAAATTGTTGTGTAAAAGGGCTTTCCATCTGTTAATTAGGGATGTAGATTTAATCTCTGTCTGTCACAAGCTTTATGTATATTGTTCATTGTCGATATTGCTGTAGGACCAGGGAAAAGGTGGACATCTAGATTTGGATTTATGAACTATGTTATCAAGATCTAATTGTGGAATGCTTTAATGAGTGGAAGTGGCCTCAAGTCCATAACATTTTAATATTTGTGTATGGGCTTGTGCATGCTAGAGTACTGCATAAGAGTGGCATTGCCATCTCAATGACTTTTATTTAAAAAGGATTTGTGCATGTTATTAAAATCGAGGATAAATCTTGAAAGAAGTAGGTCTTGGATTTTCTAGGTCGATGGAGAAATGTAGAGTGCTACATTCTTTATAGTCTGAGCAAGTCAGATTGATTAAGTGAAGGATTTAAAGAACTGGATGGCTGCTAAAGGAATTATGGAAGGTCGATGTATAATGTCATGTGACTTGTTAAAAAGCTTTTTGCTTTTTGTCATTTCTGTATATTACATGGTGCTAGTTGGAGTAGGCTGTCATATTTTTGTTACAAAGGAACCAGCACTTATTATGCTCAAGAATGGCCAGTTATCTTAACCTTTTTGTTTCTGGAACATTTCATTCTCCATATTTCCTACATCTATTGGTATCATCCCATCACATTCTTGATTTTGTTGACTTCGTACTTTTTGCAGTTGTCAGCCCGAATTATGGCTGAGCGCATTATCTATGACTATTAGACTGGATTCTTCTTTTTCATGTTTCGTTGTGGTTCTACCCTCCAATATCATGTACCTGTTTGTTGTATTTGCTGTTTCCTTAAAGAAAACGGATGTATCCGTTAATTGATTTAGTACTACTCATAATTCTTATTATCTATCAAACAAGCACTTGTTATTTTCTGCAATTTGTAATGTATGGAGTCTTGCAATACAAATATATAGTGCTTCATTTGACATTTATTTACACTTTTCCTTGCAGGTATCGTATACAAAGTGATCGGAAAGTTGCAATTTGCAGTGTCCATCCATCTGAGCAGGCTACATTGCAATGTCTTGGATGTGTTAAAGCCAAAATACCCACTTCCAAGAGTTATCATTGTTCACCCAAATGTTTTTCTGACGCATGGCAACATCATCGTGTTTTGCATGAGCGTGCTACTAGTGCTATTAATCAAAATGGAAATGAGGAGGAAGAAATTTTTGGACGGTTCAATAGCACGACAAGCTTAGGTGGCTCACAGGCGAATCCTAACTTGGCAAATGGTGCAACACATTTATATCCAGCGGCAGTTACACAAAGGAGTGGCGGTGAGACATGGATTGAAGTTGGAGGTTTTAAAACCTACACACCATCAGCTGATGATATTGGTCATGTCCTCAAGTTTGAATGCGTTGTGGTAGATGCTGAAAGTAAACTACCCGTGGGGCATCCAAGCACTCTACAGACTTCTCGTGTAATTCCTGCTCCATCCCCTACTCCGCGTCGTTTGATTCCGGTGGGTGGAGTTGATGCTACTGGACATCTGGATTTAGATGGTCGTCTCTCTTCGACAGGAACATTCACTGTGCTGTCGTACAATATTTTAGCTGATGCATATGCTACAAGTGACTTGTACAGTTACTGTCCCTCTTGGGCTCTTTCTTGGACATATCGCAGGCAAAATTTGTTACGTGAGATAGTTGGCTATCGTGCTGACATTGTTTGTCTACAGGAGGTACAGAGATAAACTAAAATTTGTTTGCTTGGGATATAGAAGCAAAAGAAGCAATTAAAATATGGCATCTGGGAGATATTGTGACAAATGGTGTAAAGGCTTTTAAACTTTTGTTGTTCGTTCATTCTTCGTGTATATTGCCATTTTTGTGACCAGGAAAATTATTCTAACTGTTAGACAAATATCTGCAGTTCAAAATCTGGAGTTTTTAAGTTCAAAAAACAGTTCTTTTTAAGTTGTAGTATGTGCTTACAATCTTACAAGTTGGAAATTTAGAAGAGTGTCTTTTATTTGTTGAAACTCCTCTCAAGCCTAAAAATGGGAAAAAGAGGATATCTATCTTTTCAGTCCCAATGAAATGATTCACAAGATTGAATATGATACTGACTCTGTATTCTTTATTTTTCAGGTTCAAAGTGATCACTTTGAGGAATTCTTCGCTCCCGAGCTAGACAAACATGGCTATCAGGCTCTGTTTAAACGAAGAACGGCTGAGGTTGGTCAGAAAATGAGATTTTGGTGTATACGAGTAATTTTCTGCCTTATTTACAGCACTATTGCCCTGTGCAGGTCTTTGGTGGGAACATTAATACAATTGACGGTTGTGCTACATTTTTCCGCCGAGATAGRTTTTCACATGTTAAAAAATATGAGGTACGAAGTGCTATCCACTAGGTTTGCTCTTAGCTGCTGCATATCATGTGAACGACTCATTTGGCTATTTGCAGGTTGAATTTAACAAAGCTGCGCAGTCTTTATCTGATACTTATCAGCCAAGTACTCAGAGGAAAGCTGCTCTCGGTCGATTAATCAAGGTATTTTAGCTGCACAGATGTTGTATAATAATTAGGTGAAATGTTTTAATTTTGAGCATGCATGTTTTTTACATTCTTATGTATTACACAGTTATATTTTTTTGTATCTTACCAAAGGCATACCTTCATATAGGATAACATCGCACTAATAGTCGTTCTGGAAGCGAAATTTAGCAACCAAGGGGTTGACAATCCTGGAAAGCGCCAGCTCGTTTGCGTTGTAAGAATCTATTTATTTTTCTTTGTTATGTTGTGATTTCATTGCAGTTCTGATTTCTGTACTTGCATAAGACTTGAACTTCTATATGTATGTTAAAAACTGTTTTCTCCAGGTTTGATCATTTGGTTATCTTCCTATTCACATATTTTACATGTCTCTTTGCCTTACCTGAAATATGGAATCTTAGTTTGTCATCTTTGTAACACCAATTTGCATTGCTTTCCTCCTCCCCCTGCTCCCGCACCAGAAAAAAAAAAGAAACGCAAAAGGAAAAACAAACAAGAACACCGATGCAAAAGGAACTCTTGGTTCTAACTTCATTTGACCATCCCTTTAAATGGGTGTCCGTGGAGCATCTGTTGAATCCAGTTTCCTTTCCCCTTGTTGGTGCAGGCTAATACACATGTCAATGTTCAGCAAGATTTGAAGGACATCAAGCTGTGGCAGGTACTTTGATCGATTTCCTGTCCTATTGCTGTTGCTATAGTTCCTTAAATATTTTTTTAAGCTCCGAATTTTGCTATTGCACTTCTCTTTTCTTATCAGGTTCAAACTCTGTTGAAAGGACTAGAAAAAATTGCTGCTAGTGCAGATATTCCAATGCTTGTATGTGGGGATTTTAATTCTATTCCGGGCAGGTCTGTTGGTGTCTAAAACTGCTGTTTGAATGGTTCTAGGTTTTTAGATGGGGCAGCCATGTACACACCAAATAATATTTTCTTGTATACTGTTGATGCAGTGCTCCTCATGCCCTTCTTGCTATGGGAAAAGTTGATCAAATGCATCCAGATTTGGCGGTAGACCCTCTTTCAATTCTACGTCCTCATCATAGACTCACTCATCAGTTACCGTTGGTAAATTTTTCTCAATCAGTATTTAAGAGCTTACTCTGTTTACAGTTGGTACTAGCCATTCTCTCAGAAGGCTTAAAGATGTCTAAGAATATATAGGTACCAATTCTGTTGTCTGTGGTCACATGCTTCTGTACAGGTTAGTGCCTACTCATCCTTTGCTAGAGTCGGGATTGGGCTTGGTCTTGAACAACGGAGGAGGATGGATGCTAGTACAAATGAGCCTTTATTCACAAACTGCACAAGAGATTTTATTGGTACCCATGATTACATATTTTACTCAGGTATATCTGATATGCACCAGTAACCAATTCTGATCCCTTTGTTTATGTAATTGCTTTCCTTGGCCACTTCACTCTTCCCACCCCCAAGAGGAAAAAACAAAAAAGCACCAAAAAATGAAAAAAGAAGAAGAAGAAAAAGAAAAAGAGAGAAAAGATGGAAGAGAGATTCTGTTTGCTAAGTTTTAAGACTATGATTGCAAGGTTATCCTATATGCCGTATTCTGTTTGGTAGATTTTCTTTTTGACGGAAGAAATCAATTTTACCTTGTTCTCAATTTTCTCAAGTACTCATATTATGGGATATATAAGATGGATTTATTTACAGTTTATACTTTTAAAAGTTTTCTTGATCCATATTTTGTGATTCTTGTGCGCTTTCAGCTGACTCCTTGACTGTGGAATCTTTGTTGGAGCTTTTGGATGAAGATAGCTTGAGAAAAGATACAGCCCTTCCTTCTCCAGAGTGGTCCTCTGATCATATAGCACTTTTAGCTGAATTTCGGTGCAAGCCCAGAACTAGGCGCTGAGATTTGGGTGGGTTACTTCTCCCTTTGCTCGCTGGAGTCCCTTTCTTCTTTCTTGTTTGGTGCATGTTGTAGGAGAATGCTTTGCAAACCATTAGCTTAAATGAGCGATTGAGTATTACATGCAACCACAGTATCTCTTCTTTAAAGGGACATTTATTTTCTGACATGATTTTGGTCTGGTGGTCTTCGCATCTAATTATTTCTGTTGAGACCTACTAAGTTTTAGTTACTCATCAATTCAAAAATTGTTGCTTTGCAGATTCTTGGCTGAAGAATTTGAGAAAATAGAAAGTTGCTCAGATGATAAAGAAAAGTTCATTTGTAAGAATAGTAGAGAATCAAGTTTCCTGTGTTCTGCATCCCTCGCGGATCCTTAGTTGTGTCTCCCTTGTATCATGCTACCTTCGTCTCATAGAAAACAATGTTTATGCCGTATTCGGTTTCGGTCATTCCCCGTTTAAAGAGAAAATATAAGCTCTGATATTCATAGTGCAATATGACCAGGCTTTTCGTTAGTACTTCATTTCTGTCTTCATTCGCCCGCCGCCTTTTTTGCTTTCGAAAATGGCAGGGGATTTGGTTTTGCCCTGGTCCTTTTATGTAGTGGATATTCTTGAGAGAATTATATATAGGGTTCCTTTAACCTGGAGAAACAGTTTTACTTATATACAGAATGGATGTCTGGCTCTTGGTGCTGTTACTATTTTTCTTGCACAATACTTGCTAGCGGGCCAAACGAGCTTCCATATCTGCTTATCTGGAGTTGTGGACATATTCTCCAGTCCACCAAAGGACCATATAGCGGGAGCTGGCCCTCGTTGATGTGATTTCCGTATCCAATATTCGTACCTGGCACCAAGGGGGACATCATATTTTGTGTCTGTAAAGAAGTTTTCCAAATTGAAAACAGGGGTTGGTTAAAATGTCAGTTTTGGGTAAACTTCTGGACAATGATCACAATTAAATAAATATGTCGCATTAATATCGCCACTCACCAGATTGGGCAGTGGATACGTCTGTACAAGTAGAAATTTCTCTAACTGCATACTCCAATTCGAAGACTTGCTCGAGGAACTTGCTAAATTGGAAAACCATCTTCTCACTCTTTTGCAAGTTTCCCGGACAGCGATGTCCCAACCCCTAAAACGAATGCCCGAAATACGTATATAAGGTGTTCTGCGTATCCTATGAATGGTAAGTTTGGAAAACAAAAAACATAATTCAAAGAGCAACTTTTCTCTCTCGTGATGGCCATCAACAAAATGATGAGTATGTTGAGGGTTTATTCGTGCATTTTGGTTCTGATGATGAGAGTTGGTTGTCCTCCTGTGAGGGCTGATTTTGCACAAGACCGGAGAGAATGCCAAGACCAATTGGTCAGCTTAACGTCTTGTGTGGGTTTCATCAGTGGAGCAGAGAAATACCCTCCCTCGACTTGTTGTCTAAAGCTCATACAAAACTATAACCAGAGCCGCAAGTGTCTCTGCATGTTTGTCCGGGACCGCAATGAACCGAATCTTGGTTTCAAAGTCAATGCAACGCTCGCACTGTCCCTCCCCTTCCTCTGTCATATACCTGCTAATGAGACAAAGTGCCTAGGTAAGTTTTCCGACGTTACTTAAATGATTAAGAATGCCTCGTTAGCGAAGAAAACCAAATATGATCGTACATGATGGGTAATGTGTTACTGTTCCTTCTTTCGCAGATTATCTTCATTTGGATCCTCGGTCACAAGAGGCACAAATTTTTGAACAATTTGCCAACTCCACATCAAAGGACACTACAGTTACTGCTGGTAATCTTCGTCCACTCTTAATTATCCTGAAACTCCTCATCTGGGTTCCCAATTTTCATAGTGCTTTCCATGTTTTGATGACAGCGGGCGCTGATGCAAGCTCCAGTACCAGCAGAATGCGTCAAAGAGGAAGGCTTCAATTTCAAATGGTTTTCGAAATTTCAATCTGGCTTCTCGTGTCAGGTTTCTTGAGTAGTTTGTAGGAGGAATGGACTGCAGGAAAGTAACATGTAATCTCGAAGCCAACATTTATCCTTACAATGCCTTTTAGTAAAGAATGCAATCTTCAAGTCAGAAACTATAGATTAATATTTGTGCTTTACTTATATAGCATGTTCAAATGGATCTCGTTCAAATTCAACTACTCAAGGTTGCAAGGATTTATACTTCCAAAAAAAATAAAATAAAAAATAAAAAAGGTTGTAAGAATTTAAAAGTTGAAGGAAAACTCATTTGTATATATCAAAGTAGACATGTAGAAATGAGTATTAATATGCAAATCTCCTGAAAAACTAAACATAGAAGAATTCTATCCATCCGAAGAATATGMAATTCTTCGTACGTAGATACATATGAAGTTGTATACAAGTCCATGTGCAACGACAGATACAGATTCTCTTGTTTTTTCTGCAGGATATTAGTCTCACACAACATCATCAGGAGATGTTATTGGACATTATTAATTCAAGAGCTTAACAAATCTGGACATTTTTAAACCCAAGTCATGTTTCCATATGGACAAATTATTGATCAAGATATGTTTGTTCTAAATCCAAAACCAAAATCTTATAGAGTATTCAAACAGTATTGAAGGGAGGATATTTCTTTTTAAGTATGTGAGGCACACATTTACATCATGGACACAGTTTCATTTCTCAAATCACTTGCAGCCACTCTGTAAAGGCAAGATACTCGCTCTGATGCTAGAGAATATCATCCAGATTGCTTAAGCTTAGCTATGCACTTTAAAGCATTTCAGGTTTGGAAAGAGTTGAAGCAGCTCTTCATGTGTCCGTCTCTGCGCACAAAAAAAATAAAAATAAAAAAATAAGTTGCACATTTGTAAGCTCATAAAAAAGTATACACTTACTGCAATATAAACAAGTTATGATGGCCATGACTTGAATCAAAGCAGATTTACTCTAAGTCCAGTTACTGCAAATCAAAACTAAAAGCACCTTGATGCCAATGCAGCCATTCACATCAAGGGTTGTAAGTGTACTTGAGCAGTGATCAGAAAGGGCCTCCAAGGACTTATCAGTCACTCCAACAATCCCAAACAAGCTGCATTATTAGTGAACATTAAGTTAGGCAGTAAGAATAAATGTTACAGCCAGGTTAAACAACTAATTTCAGCACAATGCAAGAAGTAACACACAGATTGATCTCAGCTAATCTCTTGCAAGCCTAGACTTACCAAGCCAATGCTTCTGAATTCAATGTATAAATATTTTGACATATGCTGAAAATGCTAAACCATATCTCTCAGAATTACTGAAAAATTTAATCTATGGGGACTAAATGGGTTTCCATGCGAGGCTCAAAAATCAACTGAAAAGATTCCAACGATCACATCAACCTTAGATTCTAAAATTTCTGCTTCTGGATTTACCTCAAGAATTCAAGAGAATTGCACTTTTCAGCAATAGCTATTATCCCCACATCGGTGACACGTATGCACCTACATAAACGACACTAACTCAGTAATATAGGCCAAGTTTTATTTATTCTAAAAGAGTCTTGTGGGCATCCATATTAACATACCATGTCAAATTGATGGAAACTAGCTTTCTGCAGTTGGCTATACAACACAGCCCCTCATCTGATAGGTTCTGATGCAGCATAGGACAGTTTAGATCAACATCCAGATGATAGAAAGTACCCATGAATTAATAAAGTAATACCTGAGCGCCACAGAGGTCTAAAAACCTAAGACTAACCAAGAGAGAGATCTTCTTGTATGCTTCATCAGTAAAGCTACATAAAAGAAACAGGACAAGCTCAATCAATAACATAGTTTCAGCTCTAATATAGAAATTGTGATGCATAAAGAAGTCATACTTCTTGGCCAACAAAGTTAAGAAAGATTACCTAGAGAGGGCATAAAGATTCAAATACTGAAGAGACACACACTTCGGCAGTATCTGCTGTAAACCCTTATCCGTTAACTTGATACACCTAATGAATGAAATCCCAAAGGATTTGATGTGAGGCATCGCCAAGAAGGAAGACTCCTAATTAGTTCACCAACTTTGTGAATTTTGTAGGAGTAATGAAGCGAAGAATCGTATGACCTATGAATACCGCAAAAGCACATGCCTAATCGGAGACTTTTATATGTTTATCATCTGTAGGAGTCCCTTAAAGGAAAAAAAAAAAAAAAAAAGTACTCTCTTATTTAAATGCTTCTTATTTTATTTTGTATTTTCCTTTGGGGTAGAAGCTCCTCTGTGCATATGAGGGATAAGCCAAAAAACAAAATCTCATTCAAGTAACTTTTAGTTTTCAAGAAATATTCACCTTCTTTTGGCCTTTTTTAATGCTATAAGATGGCATGTGCAAAGATCCATACCTGGTAAGGTTCAACGTTTCCAATTCCAGATAATTTTGCGCAATTAAGTGCAAACTCTCATCCGTAATATTCTGCAGCTCTCAAGAAAAAAACAGCATATATCAAAAGAACAGTTAAGTACATGTACATGCATGTAAAAAATAAGTACGTGGATAGAAACAATAATTTCCCTATACCTTACAGCCGCTCAAATTCAAATCAGTTATGAGTTTGCAGTTCCTCACCAAATGCTTAATTCCAACATCTGTAACCCTGAAGAAGAAAAATACACATTATTGACAATAAAAAGGCTTTAGTTAAAAAGACTTGCATTATTTGACCTAAAATAGTTGAAAAGGAGAATCAACAAAACCTCAGAAGTACCTGATGTTCCAATAGATGGAGAAAGCCTTAAGTCTGGGCGAAGTGCTTGTTATGAGGTCAATTCCCTCATCAGATATCTTCTGACAGCCATTAAGGTTCAAAGTCTCAAGATTTCTTAGGGAACCTGCACACTGAAAATGAAAAACTTTTTCTTGAACATGAAAACTCACATCACAGGCCAAAACCATTTGCATGTCAATTGCAAATGCATGGATCCAAGATCTAACTAACAAATCTAGAATGCCGGATTGCACTCACTATTAAAGCAACAAATCTGTCAGTAAATTCACAATCTTCAATGCTGCACCATGTCTTTGGTAACTAAAACGTTGGTTACGTGCATGGAAACAAGTTGTCTTAACCTTATTTTGGACAATGCTGCATTATTCTTATATGGTTCTTTTGAAAAGCATTTATTAAACATAACTTAAGAGGCACTAAAGCACTAGAAACTTTAAACCTTCAGTTACGTATGATTTTTGGAAGCAAATGTGTATCGAGAAAAGATAAAAGACAAGGTTATAACTTCCCCTTGAATTGGGATGAGTATAAGCTTAATGCAGATAGCATTCGGAAACTTTATTTTATCAGAGTTAGAACCTTAAATCTATCAATTACTATATCAAGAAATGAAAACAAATCAGGCATGCTAATACTACTTTACCTAGACTCATAATTCAATAGATGCATAGAAGTGAAACACTGAAGTTTAACGACAGACCTGCAATATCATAATTAGCAATAAACAGAAATACTTACAATGCCCTTCTAATTAAGTGTTCTCTAAAATATAAAGGTTCAGGACTCTAAATAGCAACATTACCTTGCCCTTAAGAATTTTGAGATGCTTGTCTTCAATATCTTGTGCAAACTCAAGGTCTATATGCTTCACATTACCATATCTTGGCTGCAAAAGAATGATAATAAAAATCGTAAAACCTCACCAAAGTTCTCTCATAAATTTCAGTTAGAATGGTTTTACAAGATCGGTTTACATGAAGCACTTAGATAGCAACATCCCCTACTCCAAGACCAAAATGCAAGATTTTACTTAACCAGATCATTTTTTCATTTTTGGTTAAATACTTTAGTTGCTAATGAAGATTGCAAAAGCTTTCAAGTATTTACTGAAATAAAACGTTGGTAAGATAGAAAAAGCATACCAACTATAAAGATTAAGAAGAGATACAAGGAGCGAAGTGCGCATGGATACGGAACTAACCAGAGAAAGAGCTTCCACAAGGCGATCCCCAGCTTTACTCATTTCATGAAAATCAAGTACCTAAAGTTCAAGAAAACCGAACCAAAGTTTCAAAATCCATTACTGATCTTATTAAAAAATAATAATAATAAAGTTTCAGACTTTACACACATAGAACTATTAATTACTGACCAGCCAGAGAGAGGGGTGGGATATCAAAGTCCGGTGAAGCAAAGGGCTGACTAATAAGAGAGAAATTAGGTCTCTTTGTGGGAGTTTAACGCAAGTGCAGACTATTTGCATCACCTTCGGCACCGTTTCTTTGTTCCACAATGCTTCTGATTCTTCTCCTTCCTTTCCTTCTGCCCCTCTCTTATCCATCTTTTCTTTCTTCTTTAGAATTTAACGTACAAAAACTGATTTCTGCTGCTGTTCTGATTCAATCAGTAGGGCTGCATTAAATCTACTATTAAATTCTGATTCTTCACTTTTTCTGTCAGCAGTATATGATGCTCCACGCGACGCCAAGAACTATAAACTTCACCCTATTTTTTGGGGAGAGAGACGGGGAAAGAAGAGGGAAAATTAATTAATTCACCGCTTTTCTTATCGTTCGTTTCAGATTTACCTTTTTGGGTGGTAAATATTTCGCCAGAAATATGTTAAATTCTCACTCAATTACTTACCTTCCTAAAGTGACATTAAATTTCTATTTTCAAGTAATTCTATCACTTAATTTTTTTTCCAACTTTTGTTTATGTGTCGAATAACATGTGATATTCAACTAAATAATAAAATCATCAAATCAATTTGATTATTTTCATAAATTTAAAATATTCAGAACAGTCAACTCTTTTTTAATCCATTTAAATATATCGATTTATCTATCATATTATCAAAAATATTTAAATAATCCTTATACCTTTAATTCGGGTATAACATATTGGAAGAGGGTAACTTCAAACAACAGGCACCAGTGGTCTAGTGGTAGAATAGTACCCTGCCACGGTACAGACCCGGGTTCGATTCCCGGCTGGTGCAGAAAGGGAGATAATCTGAGGTTTTCTACTTTCTTTTTGCATTCGCTCTCTTCTATGTATATCTCATTTTGATCTTGAGAGGGAGATGCAGTCTTGAACCCCAAAATTTCCCTCAAAACCCTTCACTAATAAATTTTAATCATTTCTACGGTAAGTCTCTCTATTTTCTTCTTTGATTTTCTGTCTTTCTCATATCTGTTCTCGAAAAAAGTGTGCTTTACATAGAAAATGCCTTTATGGGTTGCTCATTATTTGCTACTATTGCTAGTTAAAACTCGATAAATAGGCTTATTTTGTTGTCCTCTTGGTCTGATAATTCTAACTCACTTTCTCTCCACCCCCGTCGCCGATTCTTCTCCTTCCGCACGGCTTCTGTCATGCTATTGGTTACTGGTTTGCTCCTCCTTCCTAAATACCTGCAACGAAGGCTTCTTCCCAAGAGCAAAGGTTAGTAAAGTTGGATAAATTTAGGGACCGTTTTAAAATTACCGGAAAGTTGTGTATACAAAAATTGTTTAAGAATGTTTTCGGCCCTCTTTCCCACTGCCGTATTTCCTCCTTTGCTGCTGTACTCTTCTCTTCTTTCTCTCGTAAAACTTCATCAAAAGTTCCTTGTTTCTTTCTTCGATTTTAAGCTTTAGGTCAAGCTGCCATGCCTAATTATGACAGAAAGATATGAGTTTAAACGTTCATTTAATGGCTGGTGAAAGTTCATTTGAAGCTTTGAGTTGGGATTTGTTGTTTTTATTTGAGTTGGTGACGTATCCATGAGTTAGTAGCTATTACAAGTTGATGACTGCTRATCTTGTATAGTTGTAACTTTTGAATTTTAGGGTTATAGCTTGTTACTATGATTATTGATTCAGCAAATAGGAATGTATACCAGATATTTTTGTTTTTATAACTTGTATGTTTGACTTTAGTTATATGAACTTGTTCCTCCTCTTTCCTTTCTTCATAAAGCATCCACATTTAGGTGTTCATTCACCTGCTATAAATACGATCAAATACTTGTAAGTTCCATTGAGTTTCCTCTAACTTCTAAACCCGAAGTTACTGAAATTTTTTCTCTGTTTCATTATCCTTTAACTTTGTGGTGTATTTTGTTGAGTCACTTGTGAATTTTGTCTCAATTTTGCAGCAGACAAGACAATGAAGGTCAAAATCTTACGTATCCTTTGCAAATGATGTGTGTTGTATCTCTTTGTTATGCATCCAATAAGTCTCTCTTATTCCTTTTTCCTTTTTTTTTGTCCTATATTTGTTTCTGAACTGAACAGTATTACTTTCTAGTTGAATACGTGGTGCTCAGTTCACAATATTAGCTAAATTGGTTGGTAAAGTTCTTAAGCATTTCCTGTCAAATACATAAATTGTGCAATTGTGGCCACAAATTTGGTTGATCCAATAACTTTTCAGTTACTTTATTTTGATACTTCTTGATTTCATAAATGAAGAAGTTTATTTTCAACGTTACTGTTGATCTGCACCACTTGCAGTGTTTGGTTGTTGTTTGCATAGACGTCTTCTGTATTCTTCGGATACTTCTTCTTGTGCTTTGGTGCTTCCCATTATCTCGGCTGATCCAGTATCAGTTTTTACTTGACCTCTTCTTTTGCGAAATGCTTCTGGAAAAAATGAACAGAGTATGTTCACATCTTTCTCTTATAATTTAGTAGTTCTCTGGGCAACACTTATGCAGGAATTGATTTCTTTCTTCTGATGTACGTTACAGATGGCATGCTGTTGCATCATGGTCATGGGATGCCCAGGATGAAACTTGTGGTATCTGTAGGATGGCCTTTGATGGTTGTTGCCCTGATTGTAAACACCCTGGGGATGACTGCCCCTTAAGTGAGTAACAGATACATCACCATTATAACTTCCATTATCAGTTCAAGTTTTTGCTTTGCTTCAGTCCATTTTGTGGTTGCTTAAGACTTCTTGTCTTCCTCGAAGCACTTTGCTTTCTCCAAGGCACTTTATGAAAAACAGTTACCAATATGTTATTCATCTCGTTTCTTCCTCTATTTTCACACTTATTCTTTTCTAATCTATTTGCCAGCACAGTTCCTTGCATGACATGAATCTAGAACTATATATGCTGCCTAGCATTGTTACAACCTTGTTGAGAGCAGATGGTAGAAGAAGATACTAGTATCATACAGCAGACTGATTGTAGCAAGGATCTTCTCAGGCTTGATCTGGGATGAGATTAAATGCTTCTCTTCTGAAGCATTTCTTGCTCTTCAACTTCATATACCCTTCAAATGTCAATTTTCCTCGGCACCACAGAGGGTATAGTTATAAAGGAGTTTGCTTCTACAATTAATTGTTTRGTGTGAAAGACTTTCCTGCAGTTATACCTCTAGTGTTGTCATCAGTCACTGCAGCCTCTTAAGCTATACTTAGTTGTGCATATTTGCATAATGATTGGTTTCTGTAGCTGGGATTTTACTGTGGTCCGCAAGGAACTTGTATGCAAATCTAATCATTATCTTCTTTTGCAGTATGGGGTGCTTGCAACCATGCATTTCATCTTCACTGTATCTTGAAGTGGGTGAATTCACAGACTCCTCAAGCACATTGTCCAATGTGTAGAAGGGAATGGCAGTTTAAGGGATGAAAATAGCATATGGATTTTCTTCTCTCCGGCACTCATCCTTCTCTCTCAACTTCATCCCTGACCAAACAACAACAATATTAATCCATAGAGAGAGAGCACAGCTTCATTTTCTGTTTTTACCCATTGTTTGCAACAGTTTTGAGATTTTAGAACAATGATTTTGGTTATTACTATACGCAATTTATCTCGGTTGATATCTCAAAAGTGGTCTGCAGCAGAACTCAAATTGATCTTGGTTTCTTTTTCACTATGATAACCATTCCTAAAATTCAATTCTCAGTAAAATAATGGTACAGGGGTTTAATACTATATTGATCTGAGAAAATACAAATTCAAATATAAATTAAAATTGACCAAAAAAAAATACTATTAGCATATGAGAATATTGAGAAATCAGCTCTGTTTGGTTCCAAATTCGGGTTCTAAAATTCGATTTTGGTTTCTGAAAAGCTGATTTTCAGTTTAACCCAAAAACATCCACACATTTAATGAACTTGTGCCTCTTGGCCCGTCACCTACTTCTCCTCCTCTACAGTCCATGGCTTCACCTCTGCAATTGACCACCGCTTCGCCTTCTCCTTTCTAGGGTGTAATGTAGGCATTTCACCACGAGGAAAGCCACGTGAGTAATAATCTGCATGATAGAGAATCGAGCAAACTATCGGAAAATGATAAAGTTCTGCTGAAAAGAGGCTATTTGGCCACTGCTTCTCTCGACAAGCGAAGAATAGCGTACATACCATTCCTGTACCAGCCCCCGCTTCGGATCCTGCTAATCTTACTTTACTTGGTCCACAAGCCGAGTTTGAATGAATTTGGGATTCTGCTTCAGCGGCCTTCTCTCTCTGAGTTTGGACAAAGGTAGTTAGGTAAGGCTTGCACTCTAGTATGACGGAAGCATTACTGTTCCTGACGGTTTGATTATCTTGGACCAGAAAGATAATGCCGGTGCTCGGTCAGTCAGGTTCCCGTAGATTGAGAATTCTGATATAGACAATTAAATTACTGTTACATCAAGTTTTCATACATATTTGCAGGCTATCAGTCAAATCTTCTTTTCGAAATTAATAACGTTGTTTATGTTCTGAGAAAACTTGTTCTATTTTTTATTGTTATAAGTCTTTGGGCTTTTGGATTTTGTAATCGTTGGATGGCCGGTGTGACAAGTAGTATGTGATTGGTTTTTACATATTGTTAAAGAAATGATTTTTCTCCCCGAGCTTTTAGCTCAGAGGAATCTGGGGGAAAAGGAGGGTCGGGAAGAATAAAGGGCAGGAAACAGAGAGAAACTTAGCAATATTTGTTTTCTTTGTGGGTGCATTTTTAAGATTTTTAGTGGATTGTACTCGTGGTTAGTATGCTGTTTCTTCTAATGGAWACAGCATGGTGTTTGCTTTCCCAAAAGCTTGACTTCTACAGGTGTATGATCTCAATTGCATTTTAGATTTTATTTAAGAAACTAATGATACATTTTCGACAGAAGATGAAACTAAAATAAAATGAATCTCATTGACAAAGTGATAGAAGTTTTAAGCTTCAGGAAAACAGTTCTCCTTATCATATTATCTTTTCCTCTCTGGTCCTTCTCATGTCAATTCTCTATTTGATTCTATCTTTCAGCTAAGATGGCCTAGAGAGAATTTTTCTTGTCAATCTCTTGAAGATTCAGCAATGCATTTCATCTTTCTCTTTTCACTAAGAACTCCTATCACTGGTCTTCATGCCAGTTGAAACTAGCCAGTACGTAGACCAGCATTAGAATTTGCAATGGTAGAAGGTACGGCTGAATGGCTGGTAGCGGGCTGCTGTTGCCCTTGGTTCTGCTGTAGGGGGCACTGCTGGATCCAAGAGGAGCAGAACCGATAGCTGCTTTGGGAGACAACTGGATAACCTGCTTTTCAAAGGGTGCTTGAGAAGATGAAGAGGAGTTCTCAAGTTGGACATGCATGGGATCTACCATATAACACATTTGGTGCTGCATATGCAAGATTCATGGGATCTAGAAATTTCTCTCCAGATGATCGAACACCTATGCATTTCATGGAGTCAGAAGAGCTGGCTTATGTTGCAATACGTGCCCGTCAGATCCATGACTTTTGGCACACCCTATTTGGCCTCCCCACCAATCTGATTGGTGAATCAGCTCTCAAGCTTATTGAATTTCAACAGATGCTTGTTCCCATGTGCTTCATGTCAGTTGTAGGTGGTTCTGCTAGATTCAGTGAAAGGCAAAGGCGGTTGTTCTACCAACATTACTTTCCATGGCGTCTCAAGGCTGGCATGCAATGCACAGATCTAATGTCCATTTATTATGAGCGACACTTTCATGAAGATTTGGAGGATGTCCGACAGAAATGGGGGATAATACCTGCCCCACCACCTCCTAGACCAAATGGGGCCTAAAGTTGAAGTCGTTGTATTGTAAGTTTTTTAAGTAAACAGTGCCACTGGTATGTTGATTTTAGTTGCCCCTGTTCAATTATTTGCTATTTCTAATACTTAGGAAACAGTCTGCAACAAAATTGTCACAGCAAAGGATGTATTTGTGACTATGTTCTCATTTGGAATGGGTGTGGGAACAGAAGATTGCTTCTGTTTATATCCTTGGTTCATCTCATGGAAACCTACAGAGGTGGATGTACATTTTCTGTAGACTACTTTGAGACATTTTCTTCCCTCTTGTTGGAATTGCTTGATAAATTGTCACAGCAAAGGATGTATTGGTGACTATGTTTGCACTGAAGATGTCATGAACCGTATCTGATATCAAATATACTCGACATGAATCCTCACAAGTGCTGAAATGGCTACGTTTTGCAACGTTTTCATGCTTTCATGATTAAGGAAATTCTCAGAATGCTGTCATTCCTTAAAGAAGAGTATTTACTTTATATACTTCAATAATGCACAGAGCAAAATGCAAAAAAGGGGATATCTTTGTGAATTGAAGTTCTGTTGGAAGATTTTATTAATAATATTTTCAGATATGGCTACCTTTGTGAAATTTCCTGTTCAGACAAACAATTACAAAAGAAATGTATAAAATTTAAGAGGGAAGTACGTCTCATGATAGGCTTGTCAATAATAATTTTTCTTGGTAATGTGATTCTGATCAAGACAAGCTAAGAAGAATGAACAATCTGATTGTCTTTTTCATAATCTGATCCTTTCATGCTGAAAGTGCAGAAGGAAAACAAATGTCATCAAATAATATGTAACGAATAGCACCTAAATCCTAAGAAGCTCTATTTGCTTCCAGAAAGGTTACAAAGGTACACATCTCCTGCTTCAAACTGTAGCACCAGACAACATTGAGCAAGAGATAATACTACAAAATCCAGTTATGCCTAGTTATAGCTTCACTCGGCAGTCGGCATTTATAAGAAACAAATGACGCGATGACCTGCAAGATTACAACAGTCTGTAACTGCGATTTGTTGGTTGCTATTGTACACTATGCATTAGCTTCTGGGGCAGCTGGTTTTGAGGTGAGAAGAGGCTGCAAAGCCTTGACAACAATGGTCATATTCGGCCGGAAGTCTGCTTCGTACTGAACACAAAGTGCTGCAACAGCCGCCATCTGTCAAGTTGAACACATGAACGTATATCAGAAATCACACAGAGATGTCCTCCAGATCAAGAAGTTCATGTTATAACATCGACTTAGATGGAAACCATATGAATAAATCAGGATTGATTGCGTAAGATCGATCAGGAGGTGGAAATCAGACCATATCTTAAGATTGCAAGCCCCAGAAAACTTGCCATTTTGGAAAAGAAAGAAGAGCAAACAAAGGAAGAAGGTGTAAGATGGGAGATTGAAAAGGACCTTTGCAATTGCCTTTGGTGGGTATTCGTTATTTAGCTTGGGATCCACACACTGCTTCACTTTGTCTTCACTCAATCTTGGGGTTGCCTGTTGCACATTGAACGAGAATTTTGTAAATAGGAACCAAAAAAGATATGAAAGAGAAATATACGACATAATGACATAAAGAACACACCCATGTAACCAGACTCTGCTGTCCTTTGGGCATTGTGTGGTCTACTGGTTTTCTTCCTGTTAAAAGCTCCAAAAGAACGACACCAAAACTGTAAACATCACTTTTTTGAGTAATCTGTCCTGTCATGGCATACCTGGATGGAGAATAGACCATGTAAGTGCCAAGTGTATATCACAGTTTATTACAAAAGAACGAATATGAAGGTACAAATGGTCTCCTGTGACTGTAAGAATCTCAATTTCTCAATGGTGCTGGGGAATACCATTTTCACTAAACCAACTTTCAATCATGCAAGAAGTTAACAGCGCCTTAATATAATGGTTTTGTAAGACAGATAAAAAAGATTCCAAATAATAATGTAAACATCGGATCTTTGTGGCATATTAAACGAACTGGCAAAGTTATGAGCTTAAAAGTGGTGACCACAGAGTGTATATTAGACGGATGTTTTCTTGATTCATGAAGGTGATAGATTATCTTGCAGATTGGAGCGATTTAGCAAATGGAGAAACGTGTCATAACTTCATTTCATCTTTCAAAGGAGAAGGAGACAGCTTACTCTGGAGCATGATAGCCGAAAGTACCCAAGACTCTTGTTGAATGCAGTCGAGCTGCTGTGTCGGAGGACTGATTTCCCAAGTTGAAATCCGCAATTTTGGATACAAAATCATCAAAAAGTAGCACATTGCTGGATCTAACATCGCGATGAACAATAGGGGGTTGAACCTTTTCATGAAGATACTCGAGGCCTCTGGCTGCTCCATAGGCAATCTTAACTCTCTGATTCCAGCTGAGGACTGGACCAGGTTCAGCTCCTTGTACACCTTTCCTACCTACAATACAAGATGGTCAACAACAAAATGGGGCTAAAAAAGATTTCAGTTTGAGAGAATTACTGAGATGTACCGTGTAATACGTCATGTAAGGAACCCATGGTTGCATATTCATATGCCAAGATTCGATTATTTCCTTCGAGGCAATAACCAAGTAACCCGACAAAATGCTCGTGTTTAAGTCTTGAAACTGTTGATAACTGCATAAGGTCATAAGGAGCATACTTGAGATGATTGCATCAAAGTTTAAACCGTCTTTCATGGAGAAAGGAATTTTCGAAATATTTTCACCTGGGCTCCAAAATCCGAGTCTGGCTCTGGTGAAGAACTGGTATCCAACCTTTTTATTGCGGCTGCCTGCCCACTGCTTAATTTTGCATAAAAAACCCGGCCATAAGAACCTTCTCCAATTAAAGCTTTTGTACCAAAATTTCCAGTCAACCTATTCAGCTCATCCAGTGACATAGCTGGTGTCTCAATGGGTAAAACTTTCTGAGGAGCTCCGCTTCTCACTGCCCCAGAAGACCTCGGCTCTCCTCTTTCACTGCCTGAAGGACCGCAGAAAGCAATGCTAAATCAGAATAAGGGAACCCATACCCCAAAATGAGAGGAACGGAAAAAGGAAAATCACTAGAGATTACATCTCATTTTGAGACATGTTATGAAAGAAAATTTTTGAATTGGAACATGTCTCTTTTGTAGTCTCTTCACGAAGACTGAAACATTGTTTCTTTATAGGCTTTTCTCACTTCTGAGTAATCTAATTGATCTTGGACTTCTTCTGCATAAACCAAAGATCTAAACCACATACATTGAACTGATATTAACCTTCATAATGTCTTTTAAGTTATTTCTTCGATACCAGGTTAAGGTAGTGACATTCCAAGATTAAATTTTAAGAGCTCTGCAGTATTATGTTGTAAAGTTTGTAATGTTTTGACCGATATAAGATAAAACGAGTTGGAATTACCTCCGCCAGCACCACCTCCATATGGATTTCCAGATCTAGGAGGGGCAGTATATTGGTTTGAAGGTGGACCACTGTAATTTTCCTCTTCTGCACCTCCACAGCAGAACATTGTGCAATTTTGAGGGCACAGCAAACTTAAAGGTTGCTCCCAAATAGCTGCATTCAGCTGACACTCACGACTAATTAAGTGTAATAGACCAGTCCTTGCACTGGAAAAATAGCCAACTTTAACAAACAGATTATGCCAAAGTCAGAAAATCATTTTAACAGTTCTACATAAAGAAAATCATATCTGAAATTCTTGAACCAATATAACAAAAATAAGCTCTTGAACCATTATTTGTTTGTAATTAACGTAGGATATTACAATAAACCATGATAAATTGAATGAAATTGTTACAAAAAGAGAGTAAAACAATCTAGCCTAAGAAATTATCACATTATGATAAGAGTACATCACGATRACAATCTAGCCTAAGAAATTATCACATTATGATAAGAGTACATCACGATCAAATTGAGCCTAATCATCTAACAATATATACGTCAAAATCATTTCAACATCACAAATCTGAACCCATAACCTAAGAAAGAAAACGTGCACTTCTAGGGAATTGAAAAGCATTGTATCCTAATCCCAGGACCCATATCCTTTTCCATCCCCCAAGTATAGAACAGCAAAAGATAAACAGGTTATGAAGAAACATCTTTAGAAAAATGGTTTCTTTTTGGAATGTAATTGCAACGTACCTAAAAGAAGTGAATCCCTTAAAACCAGAACGAAGAGAAATTGAAAATGAACCTGTAAAGAAAAAAGATTTAGAGGAGAGCAAAAAGTTAAAAGTGGATATGAAGGAGGAGGAAGAAGGAGAAGAAAGTGCTACCGGTTAGTTTCTCTCTCTTCTTTCTTCTGTGTGTTTAAGGGGTGATGAGAAGGCAAAGGCAAAGATCATTCTGTTTCGCGGGAAAGACGCTTGGTGTCTTTTAACCGCTAAAACTAACACAGACATACAGCAGGTACGTGCTTGCCTTCATTTTGCACGTCCCCGGAACATCATCATATGTACTATAGAGTCAAACTTATTTAACTAGCTGCTTTCATAATATCATGGACGGTCTATAATTTGCACGACTGAATCGAGTCCCACACCATTATCTTATTTTTCATTTTAGTTTTTGTTATATATCTCGACTTTGATAAAAATCGATAATAACTAGTTGAATTGTATCGCGATCATAGACCTTACTATAATTGACATGTATATGGATTCTCCTCCTTCCCCTCTTTGTTTACCGTCTTCTTGTTTCGTGCAAAACAGTTACAGTATTGTCTGCAATCATAGTAACAGATGTCCTTTTTCTTTTTTTCTGCTCTCTTTGAGATTCATTAATGATTTCAGAAGCTTATGAGCAAAAGATATGAACCTATTTTTCTGCTCTCTTTGAGATTCTTT
The DNA here is from genome assembly GCA_001752375.1 of Rhazya stricta. NCBI lineage: Eukaryota > Viridiplantae > Streptophyta > Magnoliopsida > Gentianales > Apocynaceae > Rhazya > Rhazya stricta. The sequence goes on along the minus strand of MEJB01000007.1, from coordinate 5,156,157 downwards.
AATGGTTTCAGAAGCTTATGAGCAAAAGATATGAACCTCTGAGTTCGGCTGTCGTTACCCTCAGACTAATGCAGAAACAGATTCAATTTTATATGATGAAGAGGAAGAGAAGGTATGATGGACATAAAGGTTCAGAATAAGATAGCAAAACATATTGGCTTGCTGCGAAATGCACCTTTTAACATTGGGACTCATGTTTTTGTTCCCCAAAATAGACTTGCCAAGTGTGTGATCATTCTCCGGACCATACAGGCCAGTAACAAAAAATTCAAAAAGGCACAATTAGAGTATGCAACATTTCCTCGGGCATATCAGGTGCCGAGGAGATTCAATAGTTTCCAGAAGCTGTACATTACCAAGACCATCTACAAACTTATAATTCTTTCCATATGCGCCCAGTGACTCTCAGCTTAAGCTCCTGCTTATCGCCACCAGAGAAGGAAAGCGCCAAATTCCTTGAAATAATTAGTCCATCTAAACTATCACGAACTTTCTTGTGACTATCGCGAATGCTTCTAGGTACCCCTTGCCAGATAAACTTACGGCCACCACCACCAACTTCCAAAGYGTAGCTGAATTTCCTAGCCTCATTGTCCTCACCCATGAAGCGCAGGAATGCTATGTAAACAGGTGCCATACCAAGCTGGAAAGCCTCAAAGTGCAGGCAGAATTGTCTTCCAAAACAGTTGAAGACCTGCATGGAGTCATAAAATTGAGAGTCAGCAGTCCGCAACTCACTATGCAAGTCAAAGAATGTTCACTGAAGCTACAGGGTACTAGATGCAGGATCAACTTTCAAGCTGACATGTGTTAAAATAAGGAAGGAAAGAAGCTGATGTAATCCATAAACTAGTAATACAGCCTTCAGCAAACATCTTTATCATGGCGTCTCTCTTTTATGGCCTCCTTTTAACACAACTTTGGACTTGCTCTAAAACGAGGAGAGGGGGGAGATTAAATTGAAGATGTGCCGGCCAATGCAGAAAACTAGAAAATTGATACAACAATAGAGTAGTAGCCTTCGCAGAAAACTAGAAATTTTAGCACAACAATCAAGCAAATAACTCGTGACACATCCTACAAAACGAGCAAAGAAACCATGTTACTTCACCTCTTACATGCTACTTATGCAGATATACATAATCTAAATTTTAGTCAAAGTGTAAATTGACTTGCAATCATATCAGAGAGGTTCCAGGTGCCCAATTTAATCGTGCAATCTTACTACTTACTGGATACCAGTTTACTGGTAAAAGATACAAGTTATTAACATTGCCTTGCTGCAAACTGAACGACTGTCACCTAATTAAGTTGATTCCTCTGACAGTTTTTTCACAAGTTTTAATACAGAATTAACTTCCTGGATGCTGTCCTATGATTTGTCTTCATGCTGTCACAAGGGTCAACAAGTATATGACATGCATCCAAGGGCCTAAGGAGATTTTTCTGCAATACCCATGTTGTATACAGCGATTACAGGTATATGTGCATTATGACAATGTGAGATGAAATTCAATCTTATCAACAAGCAATCTGATTGCATGAAGGTAATTAAACTCCTCCACATAATTCAAGAAGACTGCTTTTCTTTCTGATTCTAATTAACTTACTGTCAGCATCCACGTCGCATTCTCAACTTCATGTGGATTTGATTTCACATAACGGTGGTTGAAGGTACACCCATCATGCATGTCAACTTTGTGGTCATCCTTAAGATGCGCTACAACAGATGGGATATCACCAGTAATAGAGCATTCAGACCCAGCATAAGGACAACAGTATGGGCGGAACCGGCAAAGCTGTTCATGTTTGAGCTTGCCATAGTATGGAAATATATCACAGCAGCCAACATGTTGATATTTGCAGGGAAGCTCCAAGGACTCAGCCACTCTTTCCAAGGCCAAACACCTTATATCTCCTAGCTCGAATCGGCAAGTTGGGCAAGAGTTATGTGCTCTCATCTTGCAGTTTGCACACAAAGTGTGACCATTGGGGCACTAAATGAAATGAGCATATACAAAGAATTAGACTGCAAAATTTTAGGAGTAAAAGTAGTACGAGAATGTAAGACATGATTGCATGGACTATCTAAAAAGGAAAAGAATAAAAACCATGAAAGATGTATCGGGAACAATTAAGATGTCACAAAGGATCAATGGCAATGAACTAGAATTTTAAACTCAAGCACATTCATAGTGTCATTTATTTGATCCCTTATGGATATATATTTGAGATGGAGGGTCCAAATGAAAACAAACTTCTGATAAAGTCAATTGATGTGCAAACACTCATGTGGCAATTTATGATTCATTATCCAGTGTAAACCACTAATACATGGAAAATCAAAATACACACGGCTTCTAAATGCCTCAAAAATAAAATGCCAATCAGTAACCACCAAAGGAAGAAAGGAATCAGAATTGTTCTAAGAAGAGATTTCAATGCTTCAAATAAGAACACATGTATTTTGGATTATTAGTTACAAGAGAAGACTTGAAATAGACCAGAAACCATCACCATTTGTAGAAACWGTCAACAGTAGATCATATTCGCCACCTCAAATCACCCATCAGTAATTCCATGYGTGCAGAACAATCCAAAAATAATTTAAGAAAGAGCGCTACGAAGAAAGAAATCCAACTGCAAAATTTTTCAGTGATGGGGATATTCCAAGGCCATTCACAGCGCTAAAGATCAAACCTGATGAATTGGAGGGTACAGTGAACCTCTGCAGATAGGACACTGAAGAAGATCATGCACACCATTGATTGAAGCCATTCCATTCTTTTCACTCAAATTGATCTTMGATTTCAAAGGAGTGCTATTCTTCTCTGCCTTTACAACTGCAATTTCATAATTTGCATTCTTCATAGATTCAACTTCGCTTTTGCAAACACCACCGCCAGGAGCCATTTTTCATCCAAGAATTCCTACAATATTGCTAACTCAGTATTACAAACGAACAGGAAAAGTAGATAGAATTCACACAAGGTATCAGCAAACACTTCCGTCTCTATCAAATGAGTGCAAAAACATAGTCTAAGAGTCATTAGGAGCACAGTTAATTATAAAGTACACACTTTAAAGGTCAACTTTAACTTGAATTTCAAGGAAGGACACAATATTGGACAAAAGTGTAGAGCAATCTAATTCAACAGGTCCCCATCGTATCAGTTCTAAGCATCGTGACTAGCAATCGGTTTTCCATAAAAGCTATTCCATACAAATTTATGCAGTTTCCACAATGTTGACAAGCTATTGATGATATTGAAATCCAAGGAAAAGATTGTGTTCTACTTCAGATTTTAAGCAAAAGAAAGGTACCTCTCGGGAACAGCAAAGAAGCAAGACATACATATAAAATGATAACACTAAACAAAGTTATTAGCCTTTGAAATTTATGCATCAACGAAAAGCCAATGCCTACCAACAGAAATAACCTAATATTCCATATGTCCTAAAAAATCCACCAAAACAAAGTACGTAAAAGAATGGTTTAGATTTCCTCTTTTTTCCTTTTTCCCCCCAACAGAAAAGAGATTAGCTACCAAATCTCGAATCTAGTATAATCATAACTGTAAAAGCAGAATCAAATTTGAGAGGCCTACAGTGAAGCGCTTGGTTGCTGCATTCTCTAAATAAAATGAGAATGAGATAAACTTCACCAACTATTGCAGATGAGCACAAGAGAACGTTATTAACCTTGTCAAAATTTTGATTCACCTATGTATTAATTTTCTCAAATTTTCAAAGTTGGACTCTGTCAAAACGAACCATTCCTAACATATCAAACATTAAACGAGTGAAAAGTCGTTATAAAACTCCACAATCAAAAAGACAATACAGGGAGAAAGAAAAACAAAAGACTTAGCTATCTCATCATAATCTCAATAGCGAAGGCTTCAGTAATCCTTCAAAAACGACATGATAAAAGACTTGAAGAAAGAACCGGCCATAGTTATAATAATCACTCCAAAATTTCTACCGCATTGCCTGTATCACCAATCAATTCCTCCAAAAGCCCAGAAAACTTTCAACTTTTTCCCTCACAAATAAAGAAAACAGCTGGTATGCATTGCCTTAGACATGTTTCAGACACATCCCACTTGAGATTTGCAAGAGAGAATTGTGTTTATGCATAAAAATCAAATCTTTACAGCTTCATATGCTCAAATCAAGAAAAAGAACAAGAGAATGGAGTATTTGGAAGCTAAAATTCAAAGTAAACCTATTGTAACAGCTCACCCGAGTATTATCAAAAAAATTGCAGAAGAACTCAAATATTCTTGTTGTCTGTATTGCATCCTCTTCTCAATCTACATTTTATTTGGGAAAAGAAATGATGAGTAACTATTGTATTTCTCTATCGTTTTCCTTTTGTCTGCCTCCTTCTAGTAGAGAGGAGAGAGCGTGAAACCGTGAAAGGGGTTAGCTGTATAAGGATTGGATCTGTTTAAAGTTTAAACTTCCAAGTAAATAAGGTCATCATTTCGACACGAGGATAAAAATTGTAGGTACCAACAGAAATAAGTAAATCTGGGTAACTAATTTTACCCACACGCATATATACTCAAACTTTAATTTTTAACAATTTGGCCGATTCGTAATAAATAGTGAGATCATAAGTTCACTTTTAAGTTAAAATATAATTACGCATTTGATTACTTTTAATTGAAATTACAATCTCATTAATAAATTTTAAACGAGTCAAATTTGATTAAACTCATCAATAATCAATTCGGGTGAGTTGAGTTTGGTTAAAACTCAAATATAACTCAACAATCATGACTGACCTTATAAAAAATTCAATTATGGGTAAGTCAAATTTAACTAAACTCAAATTTAATCAGAAGACAATTTAATATTTACATTGCAATGACCGTAGGGTCTTAATTATAGTTTCATGCATGATTAATTAAGTTATGTTGAATTAAGGGTTAGTATGTCATTTTGTCAATTAATACAAAAATTATTGTACCAACAATTATTTGTAAAGGTCAATTCTAACATCCTAATTATTACTTGTCGATTTGGTTAATAATAAGTTTGGTATTATATAGTATAATGAGAAATACACATAATTTAATGTTTATAGTTAATAAATAATCATTTATTTGTGTATAGTTAGAATTTTACCCGATTTAATATATATAAAACTCACAAGTATATTATTATTTTTATAAAATATTTATACAGTATTCTTATTGAACTGCTCCGGATCCAGCTTATCAGATTTGAGCATGGCTAAACTCAAAAATCAAACTAACGAGAAGAGTCTTTGGGCCATTTGGAGCAGTGGACACTTGGGCCCAGGCCTCATCGTGACAAGCGCGTTGAAAATGATTGCATCTGGGCTGTAAGAGAATTTCCGTAACCTATTTTTCCGGAATGCCCTGTTTCCATCGGGTCTTCCTCCACCGGGAGTTTGCAAGGCTGGATTCAAAGAGTTGTTCAATGCCCAGAATCAATTCTCACTTTCTGCAGATTTCAATTTAGAAATGCTAAACTTTGCTGCGATTGATATGCAACTCACATGGATGTATTGGAACAAGTCGAATTCAGGGGAGCAAGCTTGTTCAAGAAGTGTCTGTAAATCTTTTAAGGATTATYGGGATGCCTCTCTATAACAAGAAAAGAAATTCAATAAGCGAAGCTGTCATAACCGGAAGCCCCAACCAAAGGCTGGATTAGAGTTAACTTTGATGCTTTTATTCATTGAAGGGTTGCCATAACAGCCTGGTTGGGATGAGATTCCTCTGGTATCCATTATATTTGCCAAAACTAGCAAATTGCAGGTTATTGATCCCTATGCAGCGGAAGCAAGTGCTTTGGTTCGGGTATTTTAGACAGCAGACCTACTTAAAATGGAGCGGATTTATTTTCAGGGTGATGCTCGAAATGTGATCAAAAACTCATGTGGCCACTCCCATGCAGTAGAATGGAGAAATAGTTCTCTTATTTACTGAACGTAAAGGTCTTGGATACTAGGAAATAATGCAAACTGGGTTTTTCTCCCAGAACTTGGTAACAAGAGCGCCCACAATTTGTCCGAGTGCTCAACTAGCCAAGGAACTTTAGAAACTTTTGGTGATTTCCCTCTCCCTCATTCCTCCGTAGGAACTTCAGAGCCCAAYGTGTTTATTTCTTGATTACAATACGAGCCTGATAAAAAATTACCCATTTAAAAAAAAAAAAGAAAAAAGTTAGCCTTTTTTTTTTTTTTTTCCCCTAAAGGTATTTTTGTTGTTGGGCATCTGCTTTACCCGCCCATATTAAAATCAAAATTAAAATTCCAAAGAACCCTCGACACTTCCCCCCTCCGGCCTTCCCTGTCGCTTTGTTCCACCCAAGTCCGCCATGGAAGGCGACGATCGAAAGGTGTTAGATCTAGTTAAAGAACTAGTTCACCGCTTGCTCTGCAGCTCTTCTCACTCAATTTCATCTTCATCTTCCTCCTCAGACCCTAATCCTAACTCCGCCTCTACAGTTTCTCCCCTGCAGTACCAGCAAGCACTCAAGTATGCTCTGCGCATTCTTTCTAGCCGAATGACCCCATCTATTGCTCCCGATGAGGCTGCTATGGCAGAGTCCATTAAGCGCCAACTCGCCACCCAAGGTAAGTCTTCTGAAGCCCTCACTTTCACGGATCTTTACTCTAAATTTTCCACAAAAACGGGCCCTGGTAGTGTAAAAAATAAGTGGGCCGTGCTTTATTTGCTCAAAACCATATCTGAAGATCGAAAAACCCAGACAAATCAGCTTAATTCTAAGGTTTCTAGTGGGTTTTTCGATCCTGCATTGTCTGGGGGATTACCTACCTTGTTTGATAGTGAATTAAGCAGTAGGTATAGTGTTGGATTTGAACATTTTAAGGGCTTGAATAATTTGGATAAGAGGTTGAGTGGTGTGGATGTTAACAATATTGCGGATACTTCAAGGGGTTCTAGAGATAATTCCAACAAAGTGAGGGGTTTAAGTAATTTGGGGAAGGCTGAGAAGAAATGGGGCGATCGAGGTTTGAGTTATGATTTTGAGAAATTGAGGGGTTTGGGGCACAATTCAAGGGCTTTCAAGGGCAGGGAGGATGTGGAAAAGGGGTGGAGTGGAGGGGTTTTAATGGTGTCAAAGGACCCAGAAAACATTCGTGATAGGGCCTATAGGGAATTTGTGAGTTTGTTGAAGGAAGAGAATGAGGTATCGGAGGAGGTTTTGGTCAGGGATGTATTGTATGCTTCCCAAGGGATTGATGGGAAATATGTGAAATTTGATAAGMATGCTGACGGATATGTATTGCCTGATTTAGTTAAGGTACCAAGACCAACTAGAATTATGGTTCAGAAGCTTTGTGAGCTGGGGTGGTTGTTTAGGAAGGTTAAAGGGTTTATTTCGGAGAGCATGGATAGGTTTCCAGCTGAGGATGTAGGGACTGTTGGACAGGCATTTTCTGCTGCATTGCAGGATGAGTTGTCTGAGTATTATAAGTTGCTGGCGGTGCTTGAAGCTCAGACGATGAATCCTMTTCCCTTGGTTTCAGACAGTGCAAAAACAGGTAATTATCTCTCATTAAGGAGGCTGTCAGTTTGGTTTGCAGAGCCAATGGTGAAGATGAGGTTAATGGCTGTTTTGGTTGATAGCTGTAAGGTCTTGAAAGGAGGGGCTATGGCAGGGGCAATTCACATGCATGCGCAGCATGGTGATCCACTTGTGAATGATTTCATGAAGAGATTGCTTCGACGGGTGTGTTCCCCTCTTTTTGAAATGGTGAGGAGTTGGGTTCTAGAAGGAGAGCTTGAAGATATTTTTTCTGAGTTCTTTGTTTTAAGTCAACCTGTCAAAGCAGAATCTCTTTGGAGGGAAGGTTACAGGCTGCATGCTGCGATGCTTCCTTCTTTTATTTCTCCATCCCTTGCTCAGCGAATTCTAAGGACTGGAAAGTCTATTAATTTCCTTAGAGTTTGTTGTGAGGATCGTGGTTGGGCTGAGGCTGCAACCGAAGCTGCTGCTGCTGCTGGGACTACAACTAGGAGAGGCAGTCTTGGTTACGGTGAGACTGATGCACTTGAGTCTCTGGTCAGTGAAGCTGCCAAGAGGATAGATAAGCATTTATTAGATGTTATGTACAAAAGATACAAGTTCAAGGAACATTGCCTTGCAATTAAGCGCTATCTACTTTTGGGGCAGGGTGATTTTGTTCAATATCTTATGGACATTGTTGGTCCAGAGCTGTCCGAGCCAGCTAATACAATCAGTTCATTCAAGCTTGCTGGACTGTTGGAAAGTTCAATTCGGTCATCTAATGCACAGTATGATGACCCTGACATATTGGATAGATTGAGGGTCAAGATGATGCCCCACAACAGTGGGGATAGAGGTTGGGATGTGTTTTCTTTGGAATATGATGCAGGAGTACCACTTAATACAATTTTTACTGAATCTGTTATGGCTAGGTATCTCAAAATTTTCAACTTCTTATGGAAGCTTAGGAGAGTAGAGCATGCTCTTATTGGTGCTTGGAAGACAATGAAACCAAACTGTGTTACTTCCCGTTTCTTTTCTAAGTTGCCAAATGCTGTTAAGTCACAGCTGATTTTGACGTCAAGGAGATGCCAGGTTCTTTGGGATGAGATGAATCATTTTGTTACAAATTTGCAGTACTACATCATGTTTGAAGTCTTGGAAGTTTCATGGTCTAACCTTTTGAAGGAGATGGAACTAGCCAAGGATCTTGATGATCTACTTCTGGCACATGAGAAATACCTCTATTCAATAGTTGAGAAGTCTCTTCTCGGAGAGCGGTCCCAAAGTCTTAATAAGACTCTATTCATTTTGTTTGACCTCATTTTGCGGTTCCGTRGCCATGCAGATCGATTGTATGAAGGCATTAATGAGTTACAATCAAGGTACCGCTTTACTTTGTCATTCTATTCCTTTTCTGCGAAGTAAAATTCTTCACCACTTAACTTAGGAAAGCATCTTATATATCTTATTTACATGTATATCTATCTAAATCTGCAGAAGCACAGAAGCTTCCTTGTCTTCTCAGGATAAAGCCAGATCACGGGCCAAGTCAAATGAGAAATTTTCAGACTCTGGATCATGGCTTGGTGAAGGCAGGAAGGCTAAAACACAACGTGCTGGAGAATTCCTTCGGAACGTTGGTCAAGATATGGCTGCTATTGCAAATGAATATTCATCTATCTTTGATGGTTTTATTTCTCAATTGCCCGTGCAGCAACACATAGATTTAAAATTCCTTTTGTTTCGACTTGATTTTACTGAATTTTACAGCCTAATGCGTCCCAGCACAGGAGGGAAGCCATTAGTGTAGCACCTTGTTAAACAGATAACTTTGACATTCTAAACACGTGTAGAGCATTTTTGTGTTCTTCAATTGTTCCCTGACATGTGATTGCAGATAATGTCATAGTTCATGCCCCCACCACTCTGTACATAATTCTGTGCCTTTTTAGGTAATGCAGGTAAATTTTCCATCTTTCAAACGTGTGCGTGGGTCTGTGTGTCAAATCATTTCAAGATCTATATTACATGTTTTTGTATTTCTTGCTTATACATATTTTTCTTCCTTTTCGGTAGGTATTTGCAAATTTCTGACAAGGGACATCCGGTACTTGGTATTTTACGAGTGAGTTGAAGGTATCCTGCAATTACTAAAACCATTTAGCCACAAAATTGTGGTACATTTACTTTAATAGATTGTTTATTGATATGCTCTTCTTTCTTTGGCTTTTCTTCGGCTGTAGGCTGTATGAATGACAAGTTGCAGTCTTGAGCTTGTATGTTTGTAACATAGTCTTTGTTCGTTTCTTTCACAAGTAAAGGTTGCTGTTATGCCTTGTTGTCTTTGTCTTTTCCATTATCATTAAGAAAAAAATCCTTATAAATACTGCAACAAGTGAAAAGTTGTGTTTTGTGTTGTTACTTAATGGGTTCTCTTATTTTGACCAATTATAGTTTCTGTCACTTCACATTTGAGTTGTCTTGGAGGGGGGGGGGGGAAATAGCTTACTTGCATTGAAATGGCAGTATGAGGAGAGACTGGGGGTCGTTCATCTGCATTATGAGTTTATATGATTGTACTAAAACAGGCTACATCAACAATATGGAAAATCATCTCCCCTTCCTCCCCCCTTCGCAGTTTCTATATTGTATTTTGACAATGTCGAAATCAATGTTCCCTCTCCCCGTCCATTGGAGCACATATAAGTAATTATGATTTAGAAAATTTAATATGAAGAGTTAACTTGGTATACCACGTCCCCTATGTGAGTATATACGTACATATACGTATACATGTGTCTCGTAGTGCTCAGTTTTCCAGTTAAAACCTAGGTAAATGCATAATCAGATGAACCCTTCTACATCAATCAGCCTCCTAGTTATTGGCTTTTCGGGTTCTTTGTAGTCCAAAGGTGGTGCAAAGGCGGCAACACAATTTGTTTCGACAAGCGAGATCGCACTCGAATGGCTTCATTTGGAATTTGTGAATGTAATAGTTTTCTTTCTCATGATTGATCATGAGTGTCTCCAGCAGTCACACACGCAAAGCTCTTCAATGCTCTCTCCAAGATTTMTTTATGGTCTCCGGGCAGGTTGATGAATTTGGTCGTGTGAGGTTTTATCTTCGTGTAGGTGCCTGTTGGAAGCATTGCATCCTTCAAGACCACGACTTGGCCTTCCTCTACTTCCAAATTCTTTATCATCCACTTTTGGCATACAGACGAGACCCTCTTCTGCTCTGAACTCGAGGACTCCAAAGTGAGAAACTCGAAGCCTACTGATATTACTCTTGATCTGAAAGAGCAAGGGACATCAATTCTGCATCGGGCCGGCCAAGCGTTCAAGAGCCGATGAAGGAAGCAAGATCCTCTTTCCATCACCCTAACCTTCTTCGTCAGTACGGTAACCTTGTTCGAATGCCATAGTTTTCTGACTACAAGATCAAGATGCTTTTTGAATATGAGAGGAGGAACTCGGTTCCTTTATATACAACTTTGATATCCTAATCTTACAAATCGAATAGGAGGGGAATTCGTTATAGAGAAAATGGTGTCAATCGCTATCCAACTACTATGTTCCTTTAACATTATTACTATTTTTTTTTCAAATTATTTGTTCTATTACTCATACTTTCAAGTATTTATTTATGCCCCGTTACTATTTAACAGGGCAATTTCCGACCAAGGTGAAAAAATCAACACGAAGAGGAAAAGAAGGAATGGAAAAATCATTACATTCTAACATATCAAAGGCCTCTTTAAATAATTCTAGTTTTACTCCACTTGAAGTCCATATAATTTTATTTCAAACATTAGCAATGAAACAATGTTGTTTTGCTGTAGTCCTGTAGAAGCTAATCAAATCTATTATATATCCAACTTCAAATAGTCAAATTTTATTATAAGAGACCCCAACAAAATAACAGTATCTTTAAAAGATCTTTTAAATTCATGCAAATCATTGTATTTAGTAAATCTATTTCTTCTGAGATAAACCGAGTAATTTGACTAACAAATTTTGAATACATATCTTCTTCCCCATTCTAGAACTCATGCGTCTCTGAACCTTTTTCTGGGGGAGCTATCTGGGCTGAGGAATTCTTTTCTTTTCCCATTCACAAAAGTGTCTCCTATGGTATACTTTTTCCCTGTGAAGCGTTTGAATTGTTTCTCTTTTTCCTCTTCAGCTTTTGGTACTTTTTCTTTGATTTCTTCTGGTTGATGACCACCAAACACGAGCTTTCCTGCAGGACGTTTTCTCTGTATAGACTGTTTTCCAGAATGATCAGCTTCAGCAGCCGAAGAAGGACGAGACACGACTGGTTCCCCGTCTAGTGTTCGGGCTACCCCAGTGAATGCTTCGAATTTAGGCTTTTCTTGGGTTGGATTAGGAGCTTTCTCAGCTTTGCCGGCTGGTTGCTCTTTGGCTTTAGGCTGTATTGGTGCGTTCACTGGTTCTTTGTAGTCCAGAGGTGGCGCAAATTCAACTTCACAATCTGTTTCAACAAGAGAGATCCCACTCGACGGCTTTGTTTCCACTACATTGATATAATACTGATCGTTATCATGAGTGATCATGATGGTATCTCCCGCAGTAACACATGCAAAATTCTTCAAAGCCCTTTCCAACATTTCTTTAGGCTCTCCATGCAAAGTGATAAACTCGGTTGTATGAGGTTGTGTCTTCATATAGGAGCCTTTGGCGAGGGGTGCGTTCTTGAGCACCACGAGTTCACCCTCCTGCACTTTCAAGTTCCGCATCAACCAATATGGCAAGTAAACGAAACCTTCTTCTCCAGTGAACTCAAGAACCCCACAGTGGCTAACACGTTGATCGGAATTACAGGTTTTGATCTCGAACAGCATGGGATATTCAATCTCCTTCTCGGCTAAGCGGGTGAATGCAGATTGAGGCATTATAACCAAATTCCCTTCTTCAAGATGCACCTTGCCGATGCGTGAGAGAGGTGTACAAACGTAGTATTGTTCAAAGGCCATGGCTAAGGTGATGAGATTTTGGAAAGCTTCTGAAAGCTCTTCTGTCTCTTCCACGATAATATTGCTGAATGCTTTGATGAGGTCAAGAGGCTGAAAGGTTTCTTTGGCTTCTAATAGGGATTCTATGTCCTATTCCAACCAGGTTCGGAAATTGGTTGGCAGGATTAGGATGGTGTCCATGTTACCCAGACGCAAACTTAGAGACTACAGGAAGCCCAATGGATTGTAGCTAATGGCCCGCTGGCATTATAACTCTATTGGTTGGATAAACCGAATTTAATCAAATCCTTGTTTGGGTCAAGTCTTTATTCAGTTCACACTCTCGGCCGAGTTTAGATTTCTCTCCAATATGTCAAAACAAAAAATCAAATTAACAAAATAAAAAAATAATATATAAATAATTTAGATATTGTTTTTCACTTCAAACAAAATAAAACATTTAACCTCTCATATTAGGAGCTTATTAGGTTCCCTCGTGTAACAAAACTATCCTAATCAAATATTATTTCTTATGTCGAAAAGTGAAAGAAACATTAGAGTAATTTTCAACAACAATGAAAAATATATAACATAAGCATTTTCCAATATAACAAACATAAAATTAGCATTGAAATTAAAAATAACAAAAAGAATTATTATATATTATCATTTCGGGTCGGGCTCATCGGGCTTGAGTACGTCTAAGCCCGAGCTGTGCTTGAACTGAGTTCGCCTCAAATCCTAAGTGCAAACTGAACTAAAGCTCAGCCTGAAAAAGTTTAAGCTGAACGAGCCAGTTAACCTCCTTGGTCCTGAGAGGCTACAAAACCTTTCACTCTTCTAGAGCAAAACTCCAAGTCTAACTGCAATACCTTCAATCCTTTAATGCTAGGGAGGCCTCAGTGTATTTCTAGGAGCACTAATCCATGGAGTACCAGCAATTGCGAATCTCCATAGTGCACTGGCATGCTCTGGGGAAGCGTAGTCAATACCAACTCTCGGACCAACAAGTATGTTCTCCGGCTCTGGTCCATCCAAGAGTTCCAAACCACCTGAGACACATTATTGGAGTCCATCAGTATATCTGTTAAGAGAAGATACTTACTTCAGGAAGTCATAAAACAAGAAAAGCTCTTATTTGTGCATTCTCTTGATACGAAAAAGAAGGATAAAAAATCTTACCAGGAGTAAAGAGTGAATGGTGAGACCACTCTGTTGAAATTCCTAAAGCTTGACCTACCTTTAAGAAACAAATTATCAATCCCAAGGAAAGACATAACAGAAAGCAACTGATGATGTAATCTATCAGATGAAAAAAGGTTTGCTGGGTCGCAAGTATGAGGCTGCTGGATGCAATATAAGATGGTCTATATATCTACTTTTGGTCATGTTAGGTCGACTAAAGTTTTCATTTTCTTCCTAGAGTGTTCTATCTTCCTATAAAGTTGGGACTAGAGCAGAGGCATAATCTACTGGAGACCATAATTATCAGGCTAATTTCATGATTAGCTCTGCAGTACAGCAGTTAGTACTGCAGAAGAAATTTTAAAAGGATGAACATCTATTTCCCTTCTACCTAGAGCAAGTTGATATTTCAATGTTGAGCGCTTTATATGCCTTTTGACAAAAGGATTTTGTGTAGGACCTTTAGAGGGAGCAAGGCTTTACTCACTCCCTAAATCTCAGGAAAGATGCAATAACAAGCATCTCCTTCCTGAAAATTAAGCATTGATACTAACACAGATATAGCTCATGGAAAAGTGGTCCATGATATATATATATTTGTCCTTTCGTGATTAMTTTCCACTTCAAATTATAGACTAACTTTTCCAATTCAACTTGGATTAAATCAATAAACTCTTTTTAGCGAATCCTCAAACATCTGAAAAAGAATTTCAAACTAGGAATCTATGAACCATAATTGACATACAATAGATAACATAATAAGATGACCATTGGTTCAGAAATGAGGATGCAAAATAAAGAAAGAAGTCATAAGGCACCTTTCCGGGTCCAGTAAGAAGAATAGGCTTCTCAGTTGTTATGCCTCGACGCTGCTGAATGGTTGCCAACCCTGAAATGCAGCAAATTTACATAAATTCTAATCATGTAATCTCAGGTATAACAGCTTTGGGATAGAACGAATATGGTGGATATCATTTATTTGGACGAGAATGTCATGAAATTTAGATTTTGGATCCCAAAAGTCAAAATTCTCCTCATTTCTTGTGCAGTTTTGGAACATGTGCACAGGGTTAATTTAAACGAAAATGAAGAAAGACAAAAGAACATCACACTGGGAATTATCAGACAGCATCACTCGGAAGCAAAMTTTGAAACAGCCTTGTTGTAACCTAGTTCATATCAAGAGCCTTGAATTACTGTCCATCTTTTACCCCTTYGAAACAAGCAATTACAATATCTACAAACATGTCTTTCSCTTCAAAACTAATTCTATAATTTTACTACTGGATATAAACTTGCTAAAATTGCTTATATAAATTATTTTTATGTCAATAGTAAATTTCCAGCTAGTTGGTTCTCTAAAGTGTTGGCTCAGGAGCACCCAACTTCTTGCATTTGAGCAGAAGGGCAATTACAGAAAGACCATGCTCTAGAAAAGGTTACTATCTCTAAGGGTAAGAGTCACTCTCTCTGAGCTAAGACGGGATGGATTGCAGCTAGATTTATATACCAACGAATTTAATAGCAGCATTCCATGCCCCCCCCCCCCCAAAACGCACACGCTTGTTCCCTGATCCAGTGATGAACAACTTCTCTTTCCAATTGATTTCTCTGTGAAAGACAAATGACTAGCTGATCTTTGATCATCAAATTATTTCCACAGCTGCATTGAATTGCCACTGACAGTCAGGCAACGCAAGCAACAGCAGCAGCTTAATTAAGGATGTAAATTGAAGAAAACCAGTCAAACTTCAAAATTGCCAGCACTGCAGTATTGAAGCTGAAAACCCAGAGTCATTTTCCACATGGCTGCAAGTGTGTGTTGAAGATGGATCAGAAACTAATACAGCTCTAAGACTCTGTCCAGTCTTATGCTCATCTGCCTAACCCTAAAAATTTTCAAAAGCTTACTAAAGACAAGTAACATGTTAAAACAGGGTATACGAAAGCCAAAAGATCAGGTTGTGAGTTCCATAGTAACGCCTGCTTCAAAGAGATGAAGGACCAGAAGGTAAGCAAAGTCACTTTGCTGGATTTAAGAACTAATATTAACATTCCGAATAAGTTGAAAGCATGAAGGGGAATGACATAAACTGTTAATTGAACTTCAGAAAAAGAAAATTTCAACTTTAGGTCTAGAAATTTTACCGTAGATGGGGGCACACGAACGAATTAAGACAGCTGCTCCAACACCCTCCTTATCTGCCACAATGTTGAGCATGGTATGGAGGCCATAGCAAAGATAAACATATGCATGTCCACCAGGTCCAAACTATGTTGCAAAGAACCAGGGAAAGATTCTATTCAGAAAATCAACACGACATGGTAGATATCTGATGTTCAAATAAAATTGGGCTAACAATCTCGCAATTAGGAAACATTGGTTTTAGTTTTTCTAGTACATATATATAGATGGAATTGGTACTAGTAAAATACATTATTCTTCCTGGATTCGACTGTACAAACAAGTCAGTATTTGATGTTGTATACAAAGAGAACTTATGAAGTTGATTTTATGGAGGTCACCAGCTAATTGAAGCTCTTGAGATACCTTGAAAATGCTACACTCGTGAATTACATTCAGCATGATACTTATTATTGCATTTCTATTGTCAACAATTAAGGAATGCTTATTTTACTCAATTGCATAWAATCTTTTTGACTTACGGATAACTCACAGGAAATATTTTTCATTTTAGATAAAACAATATACATGTAATGCCACAACAACTTGATATTATTATTGGAGTCCCATTGAAAGTTATGCAACCAGCCAGGTAAAGGAAACACCTTTTCATAATGATCTTCCAGAACTCCAACAAGCTTTTCTTTCTGTTATTTTCTTTCTTGATAATTGCCACTGTCAATATTTCATTTCCTATTTTAGCAATCTTAGAACAGGGTACCATCAGAAATAAATCATGGAAATCGAATGTATTTCACTGACTAATTAATATAAGACAATGCTCGTGAAATAGAATGCCAATTGAAATATCTTACAACCGGGGCTGTCCTTGGTGTAATGCCAAATCGCCCGTGGCAAGCTGAATCATTTGGCCGATAAGCTTCCACCTACATCAATTATAATGATCGCAGAACAATAAAAAAAATTGCGATTGCGCGAGCAAGAAAGCAATTATAATTACAAACCTCAGTTATCTGCAGAACAACATCGTCTCTTCTGAGGTACTTGCCAAGCAAACGAGGGGCAAGATCAAGAGCATCAATTTGGTAGAAATCAGAGGACAAGATTGGCCATTTTTCCAAGAATGAAGAGGGTAGTGTCCTGGGAACTGAAGTACCACCCTGAGACTGGGTTTGTCCAAGTTTTTCTGCTTTTGGTCTGGATTTGACTTGAGTGGTTGCAGCTCTGGATTTGCGAGTTAACGTGGTGGTCTTCAGTATGGTTTTCTTGATGGGCGTTGCGAGTTTTTTGGTACCTTGATTCTTTTCCATAGGGTAAGCTGATGAGGTTGAAAATTGAAGCTTGATATGGAGAGGGATTTGGCAAGAATATAAGATCTTCGACGGAAAGCAAAGCATCAGCGGAGTTTAGGGGTTGACCCAGTGCCAGATGACACTGGGGAATTTTGGCGGGTATTTGTTAATGTGAGTTGGAGCCTCTGAGCTGAGCACTAATGATACTTCAGATAACCAACACTTTTAATAGAATGGAAAGAACTCAATTTCCTTAAAGAATTATTTGTTGAGAGTTATCGCTCTGAATAAAGAATTCAATTAAAGAACCAATGGAATTAATGGTAATAAAAATTAACAATATAATCAATTTCGATTTCAAACTATTTGATTATTTATCACACTTAATTTATTTAATATGATTTATTCTTCTCATGAGGTTTGCAAAATTTATCAATAATCAATTCGTTGATTAATAAAAGAATAAAGAATATGATGATTATATACTAAAGCCCAAAAAAGGGGGGTTGTATAAGAATTCTCAAAGACTCAAAGAAAGGCAACCAATTGAGGGAGCCAAAAATGGAAAAGAGAAATGAAGGTTTACGGTAACACTCCTACTTCTTCCAGACCCTTCGGAAAAACAAATTGGGAAAAAAGTCGCCAAGTGTTATCACTATTATATCCCAATGTTTCTTGCTTTCCTCCCCGACATTAGGGCTCCCATATTCTAGATCTTTCTGCTTTCGGAACCCTCCAGACCCCTCAACCCCCCGCCCCCTCTTATTTCTCATTTTTTCTCAGTTCAATCCGAACAAACAAGCGGACGGAGCGAGTTTGATTCTTGAATCATTATCCCTATCTCAAAACACACGAAGAGCTACATTTCATACAAGAGTCTGCAACAATGGCTAGAATGGGAGAAGGAGACAAGAGGTGGATCGTCGAAGACCGCCCCGACGGTACCAATGTCCATAACTGGCACTGGGCTGAGACCAATTGTATGGAATGGGCTCGCAATTTCTTCTCCAAAACCCTTGACAATCAGAACCTCTTGGACGGTGAGGGCGATCTCTTTATACGAATCAAGAAAGTTGAAAAGCTTGAAGGCGAAGCCTACGTCAATGTCAGGAAGGGCAAGATTATTCCGGGATACGAACTTAACCTTGTTATATCATGGGAAGGCGAAGCTAAAGATTCCGAGGGTAAAGCCTTATTGAAAGCCGATGGAAATGTTGAGATCCCTTATATCTCCGACGAGAATGCTGACGAAGACCCTGAGCTTAAGATTACTGTGAGAGACGATGGACCTATTGGGAGGAGATTAAAGGAGGCCTTCGTAGCAAAGGGGAAGCCCTTTGTGTTGGAACAAGTTAGGTCTTTCGTAACAGCTATGGCAAAGGGTGGCCCGGCAAAAGAGGAGCTTGAGGTCAAGAAAGTAGTTAAGAAGACTACCAGTGGAAGTGGCGGTAGTGCTGCTATAGAGAAGGTGCCGGCGGCTGTGACAGATAAAAAAGAAGTGCCAAAGAAGGAGAAGAAAAAGGAAGGTTTTAAGACGATAACTATGACTGAGAAGTTCAGCTGCAGGGCTAGAGATTTGTTTGAGATATTGATGGATGAGAATAGGTGGAAGGGATTTACTATGAGTAATGCTCGGATAAGTAAGGAGATTGGAGGTGAATTTAGCATATTTGATGGATCGGTTACAGGGACTAATGTGGAGTTGCAGGAAGGCAAATTGATTGTGCAAAAGTGGCGGTTTGGGAGCTGGCCCGATGGACTTCACTCTATGGTATGAACTTTTAGTTTTTCTTTTATTTATTTTGATTTTGTTCTGATTTCGCATGCATTAGTATAAATAACTGCAACTCTGGCTTCTGTAATTCACGTTTGTGGTCAAATTGTTTGGTTTGATTGAGTCGATTATGAGTATGTTAGTCACAAATGATAATGGTATATATGTGGTTAGAAGATTTGTATTTCCTGGCATAGTCACTATGATTCGATACTTATGATTGTCTGCTGGAGTGGCCAAATATTTTGTTCCCAATAGTACTCTCTGATTCTTTGTAATTGTCATGAAGTACTTGAAGTTGGATTCATCTATCTATATTATCTTTGTGTGCTTCACAGAATGGTGCACCAAAAAAGGCTTCTCTCTGTTATAGATTGAACTGATAAGGGCTACTTTTCCTTTGGTTAAGATTTTGTACTTCACTAATGTATGGATACTTTAACATTCTGAAAAGCATCTACGCTATTATATTATACAGAGAGTTGCAAATGGATTAAATAATTATTGACAGACGCTTTATGAGGGAGGTCTTCATTATTATGGTTTGCAGTTATTATGATCCGAATTTGGTTTGTCAATTATTAGCAGTTGTTGGCTATGCAGTCCCCCCCCCCCCTGCCCCCCCGGGACATAGTTTGGTTGTTCTATTTTTCTGGTTTCCTCAGAGGGCTGAATGGTTGTTGTTGCAGGTGCGACTCACTTTTGATGAGCCTGAACCTGGTCTTACAATTGTGAAGCTAACACACAGCGATGTGCCAGAGGAAGACAGGTCGGTATCCATTTACATTGCTTCAGCTTGGAGTCTATGCTATTCACTTTAGTAGATCCAACTTATTCCTGTACTGAACTAATACTTGATATTTGTTTGTGCAGATATGGAAATGCAACAGTTGTGGAGAACACTGAGAGGGGATGGCGGGATTTGATTTTCCACAAGATACGGGCAGTTTTTGGTTTTGGAATATGATTTTTCCCCAAAATTTTTGTCATTAGTGTTGATCAAGTGTAGAATTTCATAGTTCTTGATGCTTCATTGTGGATTAAATGTGAAAGTCTGGTGAACATGCCCAATTTTATGGGCCTTTTCAGCATTAGCTAAAATGCTTTGCTTATTTCCACCCATCACTCTGTCAATGATAAACTTGTGATTGACATCTTCTGGCTATTTGTTTGGTTTATGTTCCATAAGATAATTGAATTCCTTATTCCTGTTTTTATTTTTACTTTTCCGGACTCATAGTGATGAAAATGGGTAGAAAGCAGCTGCACCAGTGTTTCCTTACTATGCTTTATTATGTTATACTTTCCATTATGACTTCTATTAGTTGATTGAGATTTGAAGGAAATGAACTGTGCTTGTAGGGAAGATTTCAACTAAGGCAAGTAAGTTGTAAGTTGCAGTAGCATTTGAGGTGAATAGGTGATAGTTGGGACAATTCATTAAGCAGTGGAAATGGAGGTGATAAAGTTGAGAATTGGGACACAAAGATGGAGGTTTTTGCTATTAGKTTCAAGAACTAGGTAGCATTAATGGCAYAATATGCATGACAATGCAATTTTACTCTGATTTTAGTGTGAAACGGTGGTAATAGATGCATGACTCACCTTCATGATCATCRGTCTTAGCCCTMRGGGTTGTGTTTTTTCTGGTAGCCATGAAAGAGAGGAACTACAAGTATTCCAAGCCAGGATGATGATTAGTTGCTTGTGGGATATGATGGTTAAGATGTCTGGAAGTCGGAAGTAGCATATGTCTGGCTTTAGCTTGCATTTTCTTTCTTTATTTCCCTTTTCTGATGACCAAATGATGAACTAAAATACTGTATATTATAATGGAAATTACTTACTGCATATGATCATAAGAATAATAGCATGATTCAGTCACATTGTATTCGAAAAGATTTAGCGATGAGTGCCTCGTACAATTACAGTGGATAAGAATGAACAGGATCACTAAATATTATGGGGTTACTTTATTGATGGATTTCTCGTCTTTTCTTTCTTCTTCCCCTAACTACCTCCCTCCCCTTTTCCTAACTCTGCAACATCATTAAATTCACGGGAAGTTGAATTGAATAATAGCCTGGTAAAATATTGAAATCATACCAGGATCCTTCTCTTCTTCTTGAAAAACTTGTCAGGGGGTTTTACTTCACCATTGTATTTTTTAGTCAGTAAGCGAACAAATATGAGACTGAAGGTACGCGATTTTTTAATGTACTCTTTCACTTACGCGAAGAACCAGAGGGAGAAACAAAACCTCAGTTATGCGAAGGTCCAAGGACCGAAAGGCAGAAAGAAAAGCAGAACCCAATGGATAGAATGGCCCACAGGGGTAAACAAAGCAAAAGCCCACGTAGAGGAGGCCCAAAATGAGAAACAAAAGAAAAGGCCACGTATACAAAGGCCCAAATGTAGAAATAAATACCCACGAATACAGCGGCCGAAAGGGAGATATAAAAGAAAAGAATGACGTGTACACTGGCCCAAAAGGTAACAAAGAGGCCCACGTACAAAATAGCCCATAGGGTGAAACAAAAGCAAGAACCAACGTATAAATGGCCCAAAGGGTAAAAACAAAGGCCCCGTATAATGGCCCAAAATCAAAAGCCCATGTTACGCTAGCCCAAAAGGATAAAAAGCTTTKGCTCACGTATGTAATGGCCCAAAGGGTGAAATAAAAGTAAAAGCCCACGTATACAAAGGTCCAAATCGGCAAACAAAAGCAAAAGCCCACGTCTGCAAAAGGCTCTGTGAAACAAATGCCAAAGCCCAAACATAGAATGGACCAAAGGCACACACAAAAGCAAATAACATTGAAGAAACCCACGTATTCATTGGCCCAAAGTAAGAAACAAAGGAAGTCTACACTTATAGTGGCCCAAAAGGAGAAGCAAATGAAAAAGCCCATATAGGTTGGCCCATAGGGTTCAAAAGCGAAAACCTAGTAGGCCCAAACGGTAAAAAAAGCCAGAGTCCAAGTCTACAATGGCCCAAATTGACGAACAAAAGCAAAAGCCCCACCTCTGCAATGGCCCAAAGGGACAAACAAAAGTAAATAACATCGTCGCCTGAGAGATTCGAACTCTCGCGGGGAAACCCCATGTACTTAGCAGGCACACGCCTTAACCACTCGGCCAAAGCGACTTGTTGAATGAAAGCCCGCAGCCTGATTGGTATCTAACATATAATATTATAGCCACCGTTTTAGATTCTATATGTGGAGTCACGCCTACACTAATTGCCCTCTATAATTTTACTGTACTGCTGAACCAATGAACAATTAGCATGATATRCTAATTGCTAGCACAAAGAATGACCATGTATCACTTGTACCRGCTGGAAAAAAGTTAACAGAAACAGTATAGAGGAGATTTTGCAAAAGCTCACACTCCAGAAGACAATTCATTTACTGTGTCAGCTCCAGCTATATAGAAAAAGAAGACAACGATTCTTTTACTGTACATACAAATGCTCTCATAGTATTGTGTTGGATATAGATCCATTTCAGTCCCAAATGCAGAAAAATGACTTTATATAACAAGTTGAGCTAGAGAGAAAGAGTCCTACTCCTATACGAGAATATGAATCTTGCCAAAAAGATTACACGAACTTTTGGATCATTGCTCTCACGTCATCAATAACAAGCCATGCTTTATGGCCTCCAATCACTTCTGCCTTCATTTCACCATCTTTCCATAGCTGCAAGTAGGATATGATGCAAAAATCAATAGATGGATTTATCAGATTTGTCAATTTCATTCTTTTGACAAAGTTGGTTTCCGAAATTGACACCATGGATGAACCACGATGTTGAACTCACCTGAATTGTTGGCATTTTCTGGGTGAAAAGAGATGATAAGAATGTCAATAAGGAGATGAATAACATGATAACGTAAAAACAACCAATGGTTATCAGATTTAACTATTACATACAGTTATGTTACCGCGTTTTACTAATGCCTGTGACACTTTGTTCACGTCAACCCAGTAGAATTTGAGCCTGTCACGGAAAAAAATTTCAGTTTTGGAACCCTTCAAGATTAATCTTTGTATTTATGTTATGTCTCTTTCAGTGTCATGACAATTGATTGAAGTTATTGTATGATGTCTAGCTACTGAAAACCTCAAAGTAACTGCTCAATGAGTACATGATACACGGCCTACTTTGACTTACTGCAGGTTCTTGAATTCATAAACAGCGTCTTGATTCCTTAGACAAGTAACATAAATGGAGCATTCCAACCTTGTGCACTAACCTATTATTTGATCTTTTTGCCCCCACCTTCTCTTTCTTATTACTTTTTCTCTTTTTTCTTGAGTTAGGGATGAAATTGGCTTATTGAAAGTGAGACTCTATTCAGGGTTATACACTCTCAATGTTGGACAAACTTTATCTTCGTCCAACTAGCTTATACAATTGGCAGAAATTTCTACCTCCAGCTTCAAATCATCATGAATTCTTGATGTATCTTCTTTACATCACAAATGGTCATCACATAATCTCCTCCACAGATCTCTCAGTTTTTWACTAATATTTGGTAGATATCTTCACTTATACAGTGGATTTCATTTCCAGAAGATCATGCAAATCAGTGATAACGCGTCCTCATTGCTTAAATGTTTCTGCCATTCATGATCTCTGATCTTCTTGTGAAGCTAACAGAGAGAAGATCAGAAGATGGGAGTAACATTTCCTGCTCTTGTAGACTTCAGAAAGTAGAATTAATCATTGTGTTGCATAGCTATTTCACTTTTTCTCCTTTTTCTGTTTTTTTTCCCTCGCAAATTTATCCCCTTTGCATAGGGCTTCAATTACTACAGAAATTTTCCATCTTTACCAACTGCCCTTCATTTCTTCCTGCTTATATGCTTACGGAGTTCTACACCACTTCAATTGCCTTAATCTACTAAWCGCCATTTATGTAAACAAATTCTCGCATGAGCATAGGATCCAAAGATTTTCTACATATATCAAACCATCTCCTAAGAACTTGTAAGTGGATGATTATGTCACAACCATCCTATGCTTGTGTAAGAAAAGGATTTCATTGATAATGCAAATAAGGTCAGTCCTTGTGAATTACCAACTTGCAGAAGCTTTAGTTGAAAAAATGGAAAATGTTGGTGAAAAACCCTCTCCATCTCCTCACTTGACAATSAAATGGGATGTAGGGATACATGTCATATCTAATCTAATTTCTATATAAGATCACTGACACACTGCTGGAACTTGTATCCTTAATCCATGCATTATGCTTATGGAGATTGAAGAAAACTTACTTGGTGTCGTATTCAGCTGCCAATTTCTCTAATTTTGGCTTCAAATAGATGCATTTGCGGCACCAAGAAGCCATCCTGTATAAAATATTTACATGTGAAAAGATTGGCTAATGCACACACAGAACATAATGAGAAATGAATGGAGAAAGAAGGAAAGACACAGACCAATCGATGATGATGGGTTGGGAAAGTTCCTTTGCACTGGCAAGAATCTTATCCAACTGATCACAATCCTCAATGGGTTGCAATTCGACAGATGTGGGCCTTGACAAGTCTGACCAGAAAGCATCAACTCTCAAGTCTTTCTTTGCAACTTTCTTCGCCTCATCGCTTTTGCACTCAAAACTGAACCCATAAGATTTCAGTAGAACTAAGCTACTTCCGCCACCCCATAACTGGTGGTGGTAGTGGTGGCGGTCTCTTGGAAGGATTTCTCTGTACAAAATATGTGAATTGGGTGCCAAAAGAGACATCTCTCTTTCACTTTCTTTCGCGAAACACCGCACAAGGAAGAAAGATAAGATAGTATAATTTAGGCCAGCGATGGGTCACGCCATGTAGATACGTGGAATTCGCCAACTCTTTTTTATCGACTTGGGATATTTTGATCGGCTTGATTTCTTGTCTTTGTTTTCTAGAAGGAGTTGGGAGGAAAAAGAAAAGCTTATCCATAAGTGMAAGAATGTAAGGGAAGGTTTCTGGGCCACTTTCAGTAAATGACCAGTGAATTGAGGAAAATTTGATGTTGGGACCCGCCCCAACGATCCTAGGAAGGTAAATAATATTGGCTGGATAGAGACAATTTATCCTCTGCTAGTTTTGGGAAGGGCAGAAATGGAAAGAAAATAAAGGAAATAATCGGATTTGGTAAACTTTCATATTTTCTCGATAGTTTAAGTGAAAAGGAATGAAGATAAGAAAAGGATTAATAGCTTCCTTTTTTTCTTTAAATATGGATAAACGAGTCAATTACCCTTTTTCTAATTATTTATGTAATGAATGCACGTATAAGAGAAGGAGTAACTTCCCATAAAATTCCTTCCTATTTCTCTAATCACTTGATAATCGAGTCCCTATCAATACATTGAAATGCTGTGAGAACTTGTATTATCACAATCGATGCATTGTGCATGCATAGAGATTGAAGAAACGTTCAACGACAGCAGTGCCTTATAAGCTAGTCTGAACTCTACAATCGCCCATCAGAAACACCAAGAATCTAAGCTAGGAGATGCTAAGCCCATAGCTATTACGCGTGCATTTAGAGAAGCAAGGCTGCTAATTATGAGTCTTCACTATCAGAACTCAAGGCGCAGTAGTACTTCCTTGCTGGAATAGCCTTACTCTTCTCCTCCATCCTTTTCCTGTTCTTCTTCCTCTGCTCAGCCAAGTGATGCTCACACACAGTATGACCAGCAACCGCGGGCAAAGAACATCTCCATCCCTTCCCATTCTGACGATTGCACCTTGCACTACTGTTCCTAATCTTAGGACATGCCTTCTCTGCAACCCATTTCACCTGTAAAACATAGTCAGTCCATATCTTCTCAGTGCGTTTTCTCTTTGCTCTTGTTTCAGTTGAGTTCCTCAATTCTCTTTCAGYAGTTGTATTGCTTGGTTCTCTGCTCTTCAAATTCAGTTGCACTAATCTTCTTTTTTTCATTGGCAGTACTTTATCCTCTTCTCGCCAATGCCCTGATCATTCACCAAACTCATTCATTGACGAAACATTGAAGCATATACAGCAATGAAAATGCCAAGAATCATAGCAGAAAGATCACTTATTAATGTAAAAGTACATGCAATTATGGGCAATAAGAACAACCCATAAGAGAAGTAATCCTAGATAGTAAAGCCATGGCACATGAATTACTCCTAAGGGACAGTGGACTTTTCTCTTTTGAGTTTTTCTCTTTTTCAGGCAGCTGAGTGGGTGCATATGTATCTTTGCTTACCATCATGAGATGAGGAGGAAGAGATGGAGCTATCAGTATCAGCTAATGTTTCCGATCTGGGATTGCAATCGTATTTCCTACAAATAGTACACATGCAATTAAAGAACACAGRWGGTCAGAAGGSCATTACTAGCAAGAAGAGGTATTTTAGCAGCATCCACATGCACCACTGAGAAGATATTAGTCCTTATCTGTACAGACCTGCCTAGTACATACATATAGGCCAGTGCATTCCACACAAATGGTAAAACAAATCGTAAGTCTCAGCATCAAGCATGAACTGATGATATCCAGAAAGAAATGTAGAAATGTTTTTCTTCAAGAAATAAGAGACAACAAATGAAACGGCTTCACCTTACCTGGGTGTAAAAGCAACGTGATTCTTTCCCCTGGAAGTATCTTCATCTTCTCCAATGCCGTTTAGTGCGTCCTACAAAGCAAGTAGGACAGTGGTTGCTAAAAGAAACCRCCTTCTTCAATTCGTTCCTTAGAGGAACAGTGACACAATCATTCAATGTATATATACAAGGCGTTTGCCTCGTGTTACATGAGTAAAACGAATATGCAGCGGCACTATGGAAGTACGTTTCATGTGGTTCCAACTTCTAATGCTACACCCCCAAACATTTTTTTCTCTTCTTTGAGAAAGTACCGATTGCATATTTACCAAGAAACTTGCAAAATAACATAATTAAAGCATTTGAGTCGAACCTGTTCAAAAGAAACGGAACTGTTTGTGGCTAAGGGTGACGGATGAAGATACTTCCGAGGGTAGCGCAGTGACGGTAGAGTCGAAGATTCGACATCCGATGGAAAAGCCCATATCCCTCGAAGCCCTCGGATCCTCATCTTTGCCCTTCCGTTTCCAGCTAGGCTGAAATTGAAAAGAAATTTCCGAAACTSTTTCACTTTTCAAGAGTTTTGAGGTTTYAAATTCCAGAACACATTACAGGGCAGACTCCATCAAATATAAGACAGTACGATACTGGAATTCCATGACTACATATAGCTAAACTCACATAATTCAAGAACCAAGAGGAGCAAGAAAACACTTGGATGATTATGTGAGAAAATGTCGCATTTGTTCCTTTTCCTTTTGCTCTCCCACAAATCACAGTACAGAAACCTGATCAGGACGTACCAAGTACCCAATACGGTTATGTATATATGTAAACGGCGCCCACAAAACACCAATCCATTTTCTTTGTGCCGCCACCACTCTGCATTCTCTGCCGTAACAGACATGCAGCGTCCGTGTCAGTCGGATTCGTTCGCATTCTTTTTTAATTTGTTTTTTTTTCCTTTTCAGCATGAGCGTCCATGGTGTTTGGATCGTAAAATGGATTGGGCCTGTTATTATTTTTATTTGGATTTAGGCCCGTTAAGTTTCTAAGGCCTTAGTCACTCTGGACCATAGAATTTATATCTGAATTTGGACCTTAATCCAGGTCATGTATCCAAAACCAAAAGGCAATTTCAAAATGATTCACAAAAGGTTGTGACAGTACCACGACATCTTATGATCGGTGGCATAATTCAAATGAAATTTAAAGTAATGATTATGGTTGAACGTAGTTTAATCTCGGATCTACCTCCTCCATATATGCCTTCTTTAATCTCTCATATCTTCTTAAACTATTGCACCTCCTTCTTTTTATTTCTTTATCGCCTGTATTTAAAGTTTAACGTCACAAAATCTCATATTGACTCAATAATTTTATAACTAGTGTCGGAGTTAAAGGGGCGAGGAAAGCGCAATCGTCCCCTAAAATTTTTCAAATTCTTATATAATGTTAATATGTTTTTAAAATTTATATAAGATTTTCGCTTTAAAAATACTATTCATCCCTTTTAATATCTTGATTCTTATCATTACCCATAATATTGGCTCTAAAGATCTTTTAGTATATCTTTCATGTATTCTCTTCTGTTATATATCATCAATTGGATATATTTATATATTTATATACTTAAATTTTTTGACTCCGTAAAGTATATTAAATACATTAAAAAGATGGATAACTAATAAGCTAGGGTACTTGGGGCCGAGTTGGTCATTTGCTTTGGGAGTGAGAGAAAGAAAGGAAGATATCATTTGAGAATCGAAAAAGTAGTTCTTGKAGGAGMATYAATGGRAGATGTGGTGAGATTGAATTGCTTCTGGAATAAACTTTGGATCTCAAGGAATCTCCATTTTTATTCTCCAGCTGTCCAGAAACCACCTTTTGCTTCTTCTACCTTTTGTGCCCTCCCTATTATACATAGACCATTGATTTCCTTTGCAATAATACATTCACTTTTAATACCATCTTTTAAAGTTCATCTGTTCTATAAAGTCCATTCAAGAATTTTCTGCAATTCATGTATAGCTTACCAAAATGGATAAAAGCCGAAGCATTTGCAGCATTCTCAGTGCACCATCCCGTGTTTTTTTCTTCTTTGTCAATTATTCAAAGGTTGAAATGAAAGAGACATCGCCTGGTGTAAAAGGGTCACGGAGAAAGAATCAATTGTTCTCAATTTCTCCATGAAGGACGTAATATTCGATTCGAAATCTCGTAAACATTACTCTTATTTGGATCGAGCTCACACCATCTTCATTTGTGTTCGTGAGCCTACCTGTCCGATATGTCCCTTGAAGCCCCTTACGCCATATGTTTATATGCCCAAGATTTTCCATTTTTCCTCACATATACACATATATCTAGCTCTTGGATTAAGGCCATTTGTAACAGAGTTAACCGTATTGGTTTTGTATTTTTTAATAGTAAACCAGAAAAAGTGCAGCGAGAGTCACATGGGATAATTCCAGGCAAAGCCATTTAAGAATCCAGGTATGATGCATCAAAGGACACGTATGTACGCATAGTGCTTGTGAAAATGCGCGACAGATCTAATTGTGTGGAAACTCACTCATGTAGATGTTTGTCTTTTTTATGGGCTGGGGCCTTAACTTTGACGGAAGGGTATGTCTAGATTTTAGAGTATTCACTTTAATAATGTACTAGACATTGAGCAGTCGGTGGAGGAGAAGGTAGTTGGCAAAGTTGAAGGGGACTTTAATGAAATTGGACCCTCTTTTSTCCTCYCTCCCTCTCSCTCTCGTWGCTCATCTTCSTCCTTTTCCTATTCAATARAGTGGGTTTTMAATTTGGATTTGTTGAATAATCAAAATGAGGYTATTCCAYYCAACTTMAATTTCAAGATTTTTCTCAGTSCCGATCAAAGTTATAAATCTAAACTTAATGACTACTATATTATCTATCGAACAGAATTGTAATTACGTAAATAATCTTCAAATCCATTTTTCTCTAATTATCATATAAGGTATTGCGATAAATTTTCTTTTAATTTACTCATTTATCCGCCTTAAAAATGAATTAATATTGACTCAAGAAGTATTTTTGCCACTATATGTATAAAAAAGGGAGAGGGTTTCCGAATTCTGACAGCAAATCCTTCATATTTGGCATAGAAGAAGGCAATAAATGCAAGATGGCTTGCCTGGTTGGGGCAATTAATGATATGAATTCCAACTAATGATATCGTACGAACATTTCTTCTTTCATGAGAGGTACACTACGGCACAGAACTTTCATGTGCCTTAAATTTGAAAGTGCAGCTTCTTCTAAATACTGAAACTGCATACGAGTTTGACAACAAAAAAAAAAAAACCAAAGATGATAAGTACTTTTAGATCCTCTTATGGTAAACCATTTTTACTCAAACTACTCAAATTTAGCTCCAATCAATTTAGGTCTATCATCTATCTTCCTTTTTTATCATTTATAAACTCATATAGTCATTGAGTATATAAAAAATTGACTCAACCTATTCAAATTTAATTCAACTCAATTCGAGTTAAGTCTATAGTTAATCCTTCTCTATTATTCCTTTTGAACTCATTTAATCGTCCAGCTTACGAGAGAAAGTGGGACTATTGTTTTTCTTGCTGCTAGAGTTTGGAATGCCTAAACCATTAAATCTTGGAAAAACTTAAATTGGGCAAAAGGCACGAAGAAGGCAGCAAAACCTTCCAATTGTCTTTCCCAGTTTATATTTGCCTTCAAGTTCTTGTTTACCACAGCGGCTATATATTCATGTAAATGAAGAAAAAGGGATTACAAACACACAACAGTCAACCTAGTAACCAAGAAGTACCAAAAAAAGTACTAGTCAATTAAGAATCATTATGTCTCTTACCTTTTCCTTTTTTGATTTCTAAATTAAAATGCACTAAGAAAATCATTTTCCCTTATTCTGAAATAAAGTTATATTATACCCTTTTGAGTGTAATAATTTCTTAATAATTCATATTTGTTTGCAACATATTAAATGGCTAAGTACAAATTTAATTTTAGTAAATTTTCACTTTTATTCTCACCACTTAATTCATATATCTTTTAACTTCACCCCACAAAATCTTTACTTTTATCTAAAAATATTCAATCTTTATATGAAAAAAGAAAAAAGATAAATTTATTTAACTTTTTCTTGTTTATGTATGTGGTTAAATTTGATAAATTTAAAAAAAAAAAAGCAACATTTACACGAAATGAAACAAATTTAAAAAAAAAAAAGGGTTACTTAACCCTGGAGTTTGGACACCTGGTATTTTGTTTTTTTTTTCTTTTTTCTTTATAGAACATTGGACACCTAGTACTGCTAAACTGTTCAACTGAATTTAGACTTTTTTTTTTAAATTAAAAGTTCACATCTGATTTGACTTTTTTACTACATATGTTGACTGTCTGGCTGACGCATCGCGAGGCAACGGCACGGACCAATTTAATGTACGGACGTCCACATAGAGCTGTATTGGGTCATGGGTCCACGTGGAATGGACTTCTTAGGCCCCTTTATTTTTTTAAATATAAATATAAATATAAATGTTCTTAATTATAAACATATCATATTATTATTTCACTTTACTATTCACAGCATTATAAATATTTAAAATGATATAATTATAAATATTTGAAATTGGATGTCGTAACAATTCTAATAACGATCTTTCATTTTCGGCGTCAAAAATATTCTTAATTTCATTCATTTTCTCAATTTGTTTCATTTATTTTATTATTGGAATAGAAAAGTATACATGTAATGCTATTCAACTAAAATGTAAGAGATTTTAAGGGTCGAAGATCTCCTAGTATATTTTTTTGCTACRCGTCTTTATCTTAACGTTAAAGATATAKATATATGATATGTATATATTTTTAATCYTTCGATATATTTTTTATCTTAAATTTAAAAGATATATATATAGATCATACTCATAGAGGAAATAGGTCATTAAAACATATAAAAATAATAATCGGTGGCTAGTAAATAGTGTATTCATCTTAACCGAAGGATTTTGTTTGCTACGAAGTGGAAAAGGACCTCTGCTGCAACAAAGAAGCATCTTAGACGCACCTCCGGAATACTGAAATTTATGATTCTCCTCGTTTTATCCTTTTTCTTTTTTTCTTTTTTTCTTTTTTTTCAATATAATTTTATACCTAAAATATATAAGTGATTGGCAATTAGTTTTGAGTATAAAACGGAGAGGGTGGTTAGAAAGAATAGGTGGAAGAGCACGACTCTTGTTGGCAAGGTATATATTTAGTCAATATATTAATATTGTTATGGTAATATTTCTAGCCCATTGTTGGAAAATCAGAACCTATTACCATAAATTTTGAGTTTAATTTATATCATATCGTGTATATATAAAGATTCTCTCTTCTTATTTATCAAAAAAATAAAAAACAAAAAAAAATTAGTTTTAATGTCACAATCCAAAAGTTCAAAACTGTGAAACTTGCCTCATTTTGTTGAGACGAAGGAAACTATGAATAACCCTTTGGATGCAACTGATTTGGTAAGTGAAAATCCATCATTGATCTAATTTGGTAAAAATATATATTTACCAGTGAGAGCATTACTTAACCTAACCACCTTGATTTGCTATTTGTACTACTCTTAATTAGGGTATCCATCTCATTATTATCTTAAAGATAAGATTTTTAAAAACGATTTCAGTTATGATAACTTTTTATCCTTTACGATATGTATATATCTTGATTTATATGATAAATGTTAAGAGACGTCAAAACAGATGCTTGAAGGAAGATCAATCAATAATATATACATCATCATGCTCTGATGAATTTTAAAGAAGTATGTAGCTGAGATGGATGAGACGTGAATATGTACACGAAAACATTTAATAACTCAATGTTAGAAATTTCTTAAATAATATTTCATTCCCATATGAGAACCAATCAACAAGGATAGATATTTAAGATCGTTATTTTAATTARTTTAAAATTTTATGGATTAAATTCATCAACTCTAAATCTTCTAGATCATTTTATAAAATCTTCTATTATGTCTCATTTTTTGTATTATTATTCATATTATAAAAAATTATAYTAAAAATTTTGAATTCCAAGTCACATAGTGGAAGCGATCGGAGGTGTGTTGTKTAGTGTAATGAGGTAGTCAGAATTCCACGAGAATAGGGACAAAGATGGAAAGCAAGTATAGTAAACAAGCAGGGTAGGAGCGGCCACACGCTTTGAACACCATAACACATGGCGACGTACGTATGGTCTGTCAACAAAGTTCTTGACGCTAGTGGCAGTGGTGATATTAACTCCATAATAAGCGGCTTTTATGTAAATTGCTGACCTTTAATCTATGAACCCAACGATGACCCGAGGCTTAACAAACTTTTTAACCTTCCAAAGACTCCCAAGACTTCCTTCTTCACAGTTTCTTAATTCTACAACTTGCTGTTTTGAGTTCTTAACAGTTTCTTAATTTACCTCATCATCCATCCTCTATCTGAGCCTTCCTTTAAGGGGTGGGGGGAAATTGGGAAAGAGAAAGAACCCATTAACCACAACTCATCTCTGCCATTCCCATTATCCGCTGCTCTCTTCTCTTTCCTATGCTATTATCTTCAGAGTACCCTGTCTGCTTTTTCTTTCTTGCTACTGAAAAAAGGAGAGCAGGGATTGGGATCAGTAGCCAGAGATGGCGGATGTAACAAAGTATACACCGATTAATGGAGGAACATTGATCACAGACATCAAGAGTCATTTCCAGATGTTCAAAACCAAAAAAACAGTAGCTTTGGCATATGGCTTCATGTTTGCTTTTATAGCCTTTACTATTTTCTTAGCATTTAGTCCTTCTTCCAACTCTTCTTCGCCATGGTTCACAAACATTTTTAGTATCGGCAACGGTGGCGGTGGATTAAGTGCTTCATCTAGGGCAAGTGATGGTTCTTCTCATTTTAATTCTATTTATTCTTACTTCTTTCCAAACTCCACAGAACAAATGTGGAACTCTACMTTTCAGTCCTCACCAGCCAATTCTTCTGGATCCCAGAACAGTACCTCTGAACAACCATATTTGACTAAAGGGTCGCCAATTGTCAATAACCAAACTCAGAATGCAGATTTACAGGATAAAGGTGGAGTCTTGAAACCAAATCAGACTACGGTTTCACCCACATCCCCCGTGTCTATAAATCAGACTGTGAATGCAACAGCAAATTCTTCTCCCCAGTTGAATAAAGAGCCATCAGATGTTAAGAATCAGACTCAAAGTATAGAGTTGCATGAAGGGGCAACCTTGAAGACAAATCAGAGCACTATTGGGGCCATAAATTTTCCAGTAAAGGCAAACCAGACTGCAAATTCATCGCCGAAGTCGTCATCTTTAGTGAAAAATGCCACTGCAAATGTAGAAAAAGGAATTGCAGAGAAGGGTGTGGGTGTGGTTAAAAATCTCACTTCTTCTTTAGTGAAGAACCAAAGTAATGGGACGAATTCGGGTGCGTCGGCGAAGCAAGAGATGGATAATTTGGTTAAGTCTTTGGTAGATTGTGATCTCTTTGATGGAAATTGGGTGAGAGATGACTCTTATCCATTGTATAAGCCTGGCTCTTGCTCTTTGATTGATGAACAATTCAACTGTTTTCTTAATGGTAGGCCTGATAATAATTATCACAAAATGAAATGGAAGCCCAGGGCTTGCACACTCCCGAGGTATGCGGCAAAAGCTGGTTATATTATTTACTTACATTGATCTGATTTTGAAGTTCAATCCAGTTCTACTTGTTCTTTCTTTTGTTTGCCTGTTGGTTTCCAAAATTGTTTGTGAACTGTTCCTTAATTTTGTTGCTTGCGATGGGATCATTGATTCTGCTATTATAAGATGTAACCAATGAGTTTGATTTTGATTTGAACACCTCTCTAATGGTTGAATTGATCTGTTTGGTTTGTCATCACCTCAAAATTGTTTGCTTGTTAAATAAATTGCAGGTTTCTGCTTTCTGGACATACGCATGCCAAAAATRATTTACCTTTCTTGGATTTTCAGTATTTTGTTGGATTCATTGCCTGCTTTTATTTGAAGATTCTTCTTGGAGGTATGGATTGTTTTTGACTTCTTTTGAAACAGATTGGACGGAAGTCATCTGCTGGAAATGTTGAGAGGAAAAAGATTAGTCTTTGTTGGCGATTCTCTCAATAGGAATATGTGGGAATCTCTTGTTTGCATTCTGAGGAACTCTGCAAAAGACAAGAGGAAAGTTTATGAAGCGTCTGGCAGACAACATTTTCGAAATGAAGCTTCTTATTCATTTGTATTTGAAGTAAGTCTGTGTGATTTAGTCTCCTCTACTACTTTCTCTCCTCAAGTTACAATGTTACCTTACATTACTTCTATGGGTTGCAATGGTTGGACGCACAGGACTATAAATGCACAGTGGAGTTTTTTGTATCTCCTTTCTTGGTTCGAGAATGGGAAATCAAGGACAAAGATGGGGCAAAAAAGGAAACACTTAGACTCGATATGGTTGGAGAAACTGCTGATAAGTATAAAACTGCAGATATCATTGTTTTCAACACAGGGCACTGGTGGACTCATGAGAAAACTTCATTGGGGTAAACTCCYGAATGATTCTGAACACGCCTATCACTAAATAATTTGTAACTGAGGGCCATTAGCTATTAACCAAGTGGAATGATATAATTTCAGGAAGGATTATTATCAGGAAGGCAGCCATGTTTACAGTGAATTGAATGTTCTGGAAGCATTCAGGAAAGCTTTAACAACCTGGGGAAGATGGGTAGATGCCCACATAAACCCTCAGAAGAGTCTTGTTTTCTTCAGAGGTTATTCTGCATCTCATTTCAGGTAATAAGATGACCAGAAAAGAAAGTTGTTRACCATTCAAAAGCTGTTGCCTTTTGGTGCATCATCATTTTGAAAATTGAAGAAAATGACAATTCTTGCAGTATCATTTATCTTTTTTTTTTTTTTTAACTGATATTTTGACAGTTCATTGACATAGAGGTTTGAAGAGGACATGCCCTATGCTTTGTGTTTTTCGTCCCTATTACATATCCATTTCATCAGCATTAATACATGCTTAAAATGCAACATATGTAACTTAAAATGTTGGTGCCTTTTGGTTGTCTTACTACAGCGGCGGGCAGTGGAATTCTGGGGGTGCCTGTGACCATGAAACTGAGCCAATAAAGAATGAGACCTATTTGACTGAATATCCACCCAAAATGAAAGTGTTGGAGAGAGTACTGAAGGGGATGAAATCCCCCGTCTCATACCTAAACATCACAAGAATGACAGATTACCGAAAGGATGGCCATCCATCAATCTATCGGAAACAAAATTTGTCCAACGAAGAGAGGAGATCGCCTTTGAGGTTCCAAGATTGCAGCCATTGGTGCCTCCCTGGAGTTCCTGATGCTTGGAATGAGATACTTTATGCAGAAATTTTGGTAAATGAATACAAGAAGAAGCAACAGCAGAAAAGACCATAGGTACACACAAGACGCATATATACAAATATTTCCTTTATTGAACATCGTGTTGAGTTCATGAAATTGTGAATTACAGTTTTTTCTACTGCATATAGGTATGAGAGAGAGAGAGACAGAGGGATTAGTTTAGTATGAGCTCCCTCTAGCACTGGAGAGAGAGAGAGAGAGAGAGAGAGAGAGAGAGTTGTTCTTAATTTATGTACTAGTATAATACAAGAAAAAGGAGAGCAGCAAGAAGGGCTCCCGGTGATTGATCCATAGTCTCTCTCACCTGAGTTTTCTCGAGCCACAATGGCTCGGAGATTGTAAATTCTTGATTAATTAGTATGCTTATCATGAATAAATTATTCTTTCATTACTATATATATTATATCTTTGTCGGATCTTTTCATTCACATATTGCAGGTTCCGTTGAGATGTAGTCTAAGTCTTCATGACTTCATATCCATTACTACCATATGGTACAGGTAGATTTGAGTCCTGGGTTTCGTTGTCAACTTCTGGTCTTTCAGTACATTATCACATCTCATATTTTAAAGCACTCTCCATTTGAATAAGGGTCATTYGAGCTTTGATCTTGACCTCAACTGGTTTACTTGTTTGATGATGATCATAGTTCATATTACAAGTTTACTATGACTGATTTCTTGAACCGTTTTGCAACCTTTTTCTTTCTCCTTCACATGCCATGTGCTTGACCATTGATTAAGAATGAGGTTAGCTTTGACAGTGCCTGAACTGTCGGCGTTGTTGTCTTCTTCAAGGGTGTCTGCATCATGGGTTATTCATAGTTATGCTGGAAACATCATTCTGACAAAAGCATCATTTTCGCGTCAAAGTATGAAAGCAAAATGTTAGATTCTCCTATATAGATCTTCAGTAATATTCAATCTTTTTCTGCTGAACTTTTCTGCTAAAAATGAGCCGACTTCTCGCCCCGATTCGTATTGTATCATGCAAACTGTTTTAGATGATTTTTTTGTTTAAAGAGGTGAGAAGGGAGAAAGAAGATCACGCAATGTTTTCAAAGTGAACGAGGAGGAGGTTAGTTTTGTCTAAATGCTAGTAGTTTCGAAAGGATATTAATTTTAAATTAAAAGGATTTGGATTTAGTTAGTTTATTTCATAAAGGGTCTTGAAAATAATGTAATTTTAGTTAAAATTTGTAAAAACACCAATTTTTTTTTTGTTTTTAAAATTTTTTCGTCATCCAAATATTATATCACCATCATGAAAAGGTTCTGATTTTTATCAAATGACACTTCTTATACTAGCTAATTTTAAAACCAATTAGGATAACATAATTAATAAATAGGATAATATTTAAATAAAAATAACAAAATGCGTGAATCAACTTATTATTCTCGTTGTTCTCTTATAAGTGTTGTAATTGAAAAAAATTAATTTTTGAGAGGATTAAATATGCAAAAAGTCTTTTTAAATTAAAAAAAAAGGATGAAAGTCATGTCAATTTGTGAGAAATGATGAGTAGTAATTAATATTACTTAGCTAGTAAAAAAAGAGATGAAGAGTAAATTTGTAATTTTTCTAATTTTTATATTAATATATATAAAAGAACACTTATTTAAAAATAAAAAAATTAATATTTATGACACTTATAAAAAAACAAAGAGAATATATATTAAGATATCTTTTATGAATCAGTTATACATGAAATAGATATGGTAGAAGATTCCTCAATGGCATGCTTCTATAGGAAATAGTACTTGGGAACTTGTGCAGCCCTTAAAGTACCAATTTATTTATTTATTTTTTWAAAGGGGCATATTTGTGAACTCAAGTCTCACGATAAAGCGTACGGAATGGAAGCTAATGCAATGTCTACTTGGCTGATTAATAAGATGTTACGGAGCTGTACTATAACTTTGCCAATACATTGGGCTGAATTACGATGGACATATAGGCCCATATCGTTACTGCCATACAAATATTGGCCCATTCCTTCGTAAATCCGAAACCCAACCTAACMRATCAAACTATCTTTTGAAATTTAACACTAGTTCAAATCGAGAAGAACTAATAAAGAAAGTAAAATTATTTTTTAATTTCATTATATWTTAGAATGATTAAATTATTCTATTATTTATGCCTGTTTGTCTTTGTCATCTCCCGTCCTATACATAGTAAGACATTTTAGAGTTATATCATTATAAATTTTAAAAAAATATTAACTTGTATTAGATTTTAAAAAAAGTAACGAGATGACTATWGCCCCAGCCTCATAGCTAAAACGTCCTTAGAAACCTTCTTGTTTGATGAGTTCTGAGCTTAAATACATAAATAGTAAATTAACCTAGCAAGAAAGTGTAGAAACAACAAACAAAATTCGAACTACTGTTGTTCGCGATGCTCTCGAGAATGAATATTAGCATGGCTTTATGAAGAGTAAGCCCTGCTGAAAAGAAAAGCCATAATCATACTTCGAATCAGTACAAAACCGATCAAACATGAGCTGCCAAAAATTAATTGTTCACGCGCAAAAAGAGAAGGAAAAAAAAAAAAAAACTAGGACAAACAAACGATAATGAATAAATGTCTAGTAAAAACCTTAATTTTCTACAATCATCTGAGCCTAAATACCACTCTCTCAAACCTTTTGCATCGCAAAATCCCAGTACTGCAGCAAGGTAAGTATTAGCTAGAATCCATGTCAAAATTAAGTATATACAAAATGTTGATCAGAAGCATGATGAACTCAAGAGGCAGGCTGGGGAGGATGAACTTGGGATGGTGGAAATGAAACCGTTCTAGGTTTGGCAAGAGAGAGTGTCGTGTTAGTGGTGTTTCCACCAGCTGCTGCGGCTGCCGTGACTGTAGCACTAGTAGTTGTGATTGTAGTGGTGGTGGTGGTGGTGGTGGTGGAGGCAACGCGCTCACAAGATGGGCACATGGTGAGAGTAGTGGCAGGAAGTTGCATGTAGAAAGGTTGGGAAGATTTCAAAGCTCGTAGTTCTTGAAGCTCTTTTTGCAACCTCCTATTCTCTTCTGTCAATGTTTCACAACACCTCTTTAAATACTCACAGTCTACCTCTGTCTGCTTCAACTTCGTCCTGTAAAATGCACCCATTTAAATGCTTAGCTGACCAACAAAACAAGGAAAACTAATTAAAGAAATAGAGGAAAACAACAATGTTCTTGAATCATAAAACAAAAGATCCTATGAAATAGTAGTAGCATACCTAGCTCTTCTGTTCTGGAACCAGACTTCAACTTGGCGAGGACGAAGATTCAACTGCTTTGCCAAAGCTAGCTTTTGTTTCTGCAAGAATTATAATCTATCAGTATCGATCCTGGAGTAACCAGATCATTTTCTATGTGTAGCCAAGGATAGAGATTGGGGAAAAGAAATTAGTGCATTTAGGCCATCTCTCTTGGTGCCTGAAGAGGATTATGACTTACTGGGTTGAGAGTATTGTGCTCTTTGAAGCTTTCCTCAAGGAACGCAGACTGTTCTTTGGTAAGTCTCAGCTTTTTTCTGGCCATTCCATTCTCTTCTTCATCGCTGGCTCTTGAAGAAGCCCCTCTATCTGTCTCAGCTTCATTTGCTTCGAAATCTCTTTTACTTGATCTTCCGCCTCTGTATATTGAAAACTCCATTTGAAAAGATGAGGTTGTGCTATTCGGAGATGACAGGGCCGTTCCACTTCCATCCTCACCGGCCTTCTCTACTCCTATTGAACGCCGGTTCACTTCCAGCCTCTTTACTCCCCCATTAGACGAACTCGGTTCCACGACTACTGTTATTTAGAGCGGAAATACGAAAATATCAAACCCAGAATCAAATTACTTTAGTCATAAAAGGAAAATAGCCGCGGACACATTTCTGATTCATGAACCACAGAAGTCTCAGCATTTATTTAAAAAAATTATGCATGATCTCAGAAATCAAATTGGCAAAATCCAAAGATGGAATGACATGGTTGTAAATGCAAGAGCTCTGTGATGACATTACGGTTTTCAGTCAGCCAAGAAAAGGTGAGGTGCGAAGTTTTTTGACTTCTCTGAACAGGACAAAAGGGAAGAAGATCAAGYTGAACCGGTGGATCCGTTGAGCCTCTTCTTTCATCRCTGTCTCTGCAACTTTCTTTACTTCTGTTTTCCCCTTCACTACCCTTCCCCAAAGCCATGCAAAACCCTAGATCTTTACTAACCATCTTCTGCGACTTGTCAAGAAATGTGAATGGCTTTGGTGTGTCTCCTAAACTCAGAGCTAACTCCATCAATAGAGAGAAAGAGAGAGAGAGAGAGAAAAAGACTAAGAAGTGAAAAGACTCAAGAATGGGAAGAACAAAGAGAGGACCTGAAGATTTTAAAGAAGCCACTAACCAAAAAATCTTTAATGAACTTAGCCCTAGTACTACTATCTCTCCCTCTCTCTATACCCTATCTATGGCATAACAGAGCATGACAAAGCCAGAAACTTGAATCTTTATATGCCTTGTGCAAGCAAAGATTGACCGATAAATCCCCGGTTGACAAACGCACGTGAATCTATATTAATACTCAGCGGTTCATACCTATGACTTTTCCGATCGCCTGAGTATACAAGATCATTGTATTTATATGTCTGTCTGTCCATAGGATGAGAGAGATTTTGATTGTGCAAAATTGATTATTCATGCAGCAATCACCACTTCCTTTGCATTATAATACTACTGGTATTAGTATGTTTAGTCACTTTCACAAAGGACATTTACTATAATTCCAACAATAATCCTAGGAGTAACTTCTAAGAGAAATAGACCGACAATGCGAGATTCCGTACCCATCGTGCTAATCACGCCATATTAAAAGAATTTTTTATTAAATTTTTTTAATAAAATCATATTCTCTTAATTTCAATGAGTAAAAATATCAGAGTCTGAGTCAAGGATGACAAAATTCCTGCCAACATTATTTACTTTATTCATTACTAATTAATTTCATGATTAAGGCAAAAGTATAATTTGAATAATGAAGCACCTAATAGGGTCAAGTCATTATGGAAAATGATTATAAGATTAGTGATTAAGAAATATATTTATAACCCATTAAGTA
Source organism: Rhazya stricta (assembly GCA_001752375.1). Lineage (NCBI taxonomy): Eukaryota > Viridiplantae > Streptophyta > Magnoliopsida > Gentianales > Apocynaceae > Rhazya > Rhazya stricta. Next base: position 5,115,122 of record MEJB01000007.1, on the reverse strand, counting down.
AAAATGTAAACTCTAATGATATTAGCATGCGTTAATAATAGGATTATTAGGAGTAATTAACTAGTTTTCTTGATTAAGAATTCAAAGATTTTGTTGATTGTTTTGTATGTGTATTTTGAAAAGGTTGAATCACAATTATTTCAACCAAATCAAAAGAAGTGGACATGGAAAGTTCAATGCATGGAGAGTAACTTTTGTGCTATCTAAATRAGCAGACATCATGTTTCTTCTTTCAGCTTTTGGATGAAAGTTGTTACAACTTGTTGCACAAACCCTAGAACAAAGAACTTCAATTAGACCTGTCYAATAGAAGAACAATCCAAGTCAGCACTTCAGCAATTTGGGAAGGTTATTAAGCAAATTGAGTGAGGTAATCAACAAGTAGCGGGGATTACGAGCAATAAATTCAACAAAATAAATATAAAATTCAGCAAAAATTACTGGAATCCATTGAAGAAAGTTGAGCGGATAATAATATGAGCGAGTGAAACTATTAATATAAATGTTTTTTAAATCAGAAATTGAAAATAATTACTCCTAAAGTCTAATTAATAAATAAGAAAATTATTAAAAAGTCTAAAAATAAATAAAAACTTCAAACTCGATTTTGAGACTCCAAATGATTCTGGATATCCCTCTTCGGGAAAAAAAACTTTTATATCGAGCATTCTACACTATTTAACAATTATTTTTTAATATTATAAATCATCCTTTTCATATCAATAAAATTTCGTATTTAACCTAAGTTAGGTTGAAACAGTTCTTTACCTTTTGAAACTAAACTAAGCAWAAAGTGTGAACACAAAAAGGACATTAGGAAGTTTGGTCGGATTATGAAGAAATTTGACCAAAACTGAACCCAACCATATGTTTTAGCATGAGCAGACCAAGCGACCACGTTTTACTATTCCTAGAAAAGTTTTTAATGATAACGAGTGCAGGTCTTCATTTGTTTCTAGAAGTGAGTATTAAATAATGATCAYACCTTTTTAAGATATACCACACTATAAGATCTGGTATCCAATGATCCACCCAGCCCCCCTCCCCTGATCAAGATTTTCATGCTAACTTGTTTCTCATCTTTTGTCAAGATGGGTTTGGTATATAGTGTCCATTTGCTTCATTTTGGAGCCTCATAATTTTGAACACATCAAACAACATTCCTTACGTACGATGATGACACGAGTAATTTGTCCAATGCATTAAATGTAAGAAAAATTGTACCTCATATCATGAGGTGGGCTGCATAGAGAGGCACCCAAGGAGGGGAATGTCCCTATATTTATGAGGGGTCATACATATTCTTGTGTATGCATGATGAGAATTGATCGTAGAGTTAAATGGAGGAATAAGGTAAAAGGGGTGGTGGACCAATACAACGCGCATGAGGGGATGGCTTTTGAAGATGAAGAAGAAGAAGAAAGTCCTCGTTAAAATACACATAAAGATTCGAGGGTTGGGGGGTGGGAGGGGGGGGGGAGATATGTCATGCTTTTGGGATCATTGCAATAATTGAACTCATACAGGCTTAAATGATAAGTTTGTTTGATCATATAGAAAAGAGAGAGATGTGGTATTTTAATCCTTTCATAAAATATTCTTATATTTTTATATTTCTTATTATATGTTTAAATCAAATTCAATTATTAATATAAAATCCGCTCCTAATAACTCGTGTATGGATAGATGTAGGAAAGAAGGGCTTCTTATCCTTAACGTTCCCTTGTGACACAATTTTGACAATCATAAGGTTTCAACTTTGAAGAGGAAGACTAATGATTTGGTCAAGCCATATCTCTCTCTCTCTCTTGTCACTCCACTTGTTTAATTGACTAATCATTACCATGATGTTATACTACTGCTATGGAAAAACATTATACTAGTGCGATTTTTTATTTTTTAATTTTTATGCCATAGCATGTCATATGGATCTTTTCACCATTAAATAATATATTTCCCTCATTTTTTTTTTTTTTTTTGTAGCTTTCTCTGTTTCGGCAAACCAATATATGCAAACAATTATAGTATAAATGAACAAATGTTATTTTATTGAAAGGTATAATATATACTAATAAGAGTCGGATACACCTTCTAGAAAAATTCAAATGGGGTAATCCAACTTGGATTTTTGAATGCTCATATTATTAAGATACTTTACTATTAGAGACGATCTTAATTGGTGGGGCTGTAAACTCCGTTGAAGGAACAGAAAGTACGGCCAGCAGCGCAGCCGGCACCAAGTCAAGTAAGAGACGCGTGAAAAAAGACGCGCGGTTGAAGATCGTAGTAGTAGTAAAGGAGAGATGACGTTTAGGTACATTCAGAGGAAGGTGATTGGGCGCGAGGCACTGGAACAGAAGAGAGAGAGAAGAGAGAGAGAGAGAGAGAGAGAGAGAGAGAGACCCATTAGTAGATTAAAATCATAGAGGCGATGGGACCCAGGAGGTTGATGGGAACAAGTGCACCGCCCTAGGGAGACAATTTCTTCACCAGCAATCATTTGTACACCCGGATCTCAATTACTCGTACCACAACTCACACATGATCTATTATGTTATCTCATATCAAATACTGCCACGCTACCCTTTCTATATATATATATTTTTTTTTCTAATACATGGAAGTTTTAAAATTTCTATTCACACATGATCTATGTGAGTAAAGGTACGAAAATATTTATTAAATTATATAATATTTAATTGCTCATTTATATTTAGGAGGAATTAAATTTTTTATATTTTGATTCAAGGATTTTAGCATTTATTACTTAAATAATATGTTATGAATTATCATTTCACGCGACGAGAAACTTGTTATTTTAAATTTGAATMTTGAAAGTAGATAACATTGAAAATGCTTTTAATCATTTACGAATCCCTTTAATCTTGAATTTAGAATAATTGGAATCACATATTTTGAATGATTGAAACCATATTTTATTGATTTTCTTGCAAGTTGATTTGAAGAAAATGAAAAGAGGCATTTGTGTATGGAGATTGGAAATGTTGGGTCTAGTAATGAGTAGCAGGRGTGAGGAGTGATGATTGATATGATGCAGCACCAACAAGAGTGGAATTATTGGTGGCTGATTGTGTTGTTGTTGTCCCTTTCTCTTCACAAGTCTTACCCTATTTGTCATTAATGCCACAATCTCTAGGTATCACTAGCATATTAGTATTTGCACTAGTTTACATGTAAAATTTTTTGCACCACAAAGGAAAAAAAAAACAAAAGAAACACGACTCCTCCTAACTCCTTAAAACTTAAAAGGGTCCTTTAATTTATTATTTTTCTCACAAGGGTTTTGGTGAAATTTTTTTAATTAATATAATAAAAATGCGTGCTCTGATTTTATATATTATTCATAATCAAAAGAACAAACAAGAAATGATATCATAAAGAATTATCAATGTCCCTAGCATGTTTTGGATTGGTTACTTTAGCCCTTTTTGTCAATCTTGAAAAGATTGGAGTGCTTGATGCTAGAAATCAAAGATAGTTTTCACATTGTTTGGTAATCTTAGACTTTTAGCAAGCTTCAAATTAGTAGTAGCAATATAATGAGTCCAAACTAATGATTACCAATCAAGAATAATTGCATTAGTTGAAAAGAGGATCAACAACTTTAATACATATATATTTCATAATTAAGGCAATTGATCCAATAATTAAGCTTCTTCAACATGATTTCTTTCTTGACCAAAAAAAGTCCTTTCCTTTGTTACAAAGGAAATAGAAATGCTAAATGCCTCAGTATTTGATCAAATAATAAGATTTAATCGCTCGTAAAAAAATTAAATTAGGGTTGATCTGAAAAAAATTACAATAATAATCTGTTCTATAGTCACTTATAAAAATATATATATATGATATGATGATTGTTTTTATTATTCTATTTTCATTGAATAAGTTTTTTGACAACATTGAGAAGTAAAATATCGCTACTTAAAAAGAAATTCCTTAAAGTTTAGGGGATAAAAGGAGAAGATCCGAAAAGCAAGAGGACTTTTGACTAAGGACAAAACTTTTAATGATAATGGGATGATTTCGAGGTTAATCTTTTTTCACATCTTTGTGGGCATGGGGCAAAACCACGGGGCCAGCAGGGTCACATCAAATCCGAATATTTTGTATTGGGATTTCCAAGATTTCTTTGATTGGACGCTTGGGAGAGAGCCAGAAAGGCTTTCGTAAGAGGTGATCTCGAGCTGACTTTAGCAGATTGGGGTCACTCTTATATAGCCCCACTAGGTCTATCAAAACCTCAACCCCAAGCCCTATGGGATTGATAGCTTCAGGGCCTGCCTGCCTGCCTGGTCAAAATTTCTTGTCAGGAAACTCTAATATTTATGTCCAGGTTCTTGGATTATTTTTTCCCGTCTTGTTTTCTTTTTCCTTTTTTCCTTGAAAATTGGCATCAAATTGCCTGATGAACCATGAAATTCTACTAGGCAATTATGGCACAAGAGAGTAGGAGTTACTGAATTTGAGCAGCAGCAGCAGTGTATAGCAGTTCAGCGAAGAACAATGGAGATCAGATTGAGTGTGTTTGAGAATCATGAGGAGAAAATCTTGAAGAATGCTGCCAAATTCGTGATTTGGGTTTTTTATATTTGTTTATAATCAGTTGGGATAGAGAGGAAGAAAGAAAAGACAGTTTCAGAACATCCAAAACCCTATCTACGGGAAGGATAAGTTTGTTTCCTAAGGCACACAGAGACAGTATGATTAAGTACTCGTCATGCTCGATCCTTCTTCTCTTGATCACTTCSCTAATCATTGCCATCATCACCATCACCACATGCATTGCTGACTTTGCTCTTTTCTGATTTTCTCAACCTGGGATGCTATTTGATGCTGGCAAAGCATGAGACCAAATCCTAGAAAAATGCATTTGCTAATGATGCTGATAATGAGCCAAACCCCTTCCAATAATTATTCTTCTTTTCCTTATCATTATCATCATTGCAAGCTTCTTTTCCTGTTGATTATTAGCAGGAAATAAACAATGACATGCAGCTTTTATATATTAGCAAGTCAGTAATTCAAATATTACTGCATAATTTATTCAAAACGGTGGACTTCTTGTGTAATGGTATATCTTGGCCGGTTTCTTTACCTTTTMGCACCATGAAATGAGACCGTGACGGTCTCTATTTACGAGCATATCTCATAGTTTGAAACCACATTACGAGCATAGAGAGAATGATATCTCTCTSAGTATGCTGTGATGATGAAACAGAAAACGAAAATCATGTCTGTGCCTGGAACGCAATGAACAAGGCACATGACACAGTATCATTTCTGACTTTGCAGCACAATGATCATCAAAGCAAAAGGGTAAAAACCTCACAATCAGTGTCACTACTACCCTTCGGTTCAAAGCTCTCACACCACACTCCAGTCCTGCATAAGCTCATCAGTCTAACTCAGATAATTATAGGATGAGTATGGTGCCATGTGATATTATATGCTACTTCATCAGACTATGATGAAGCTAGAAGASGAATCTCCATGATGGCCGAAATGATCCTTTGCTTTTATAATTGATGCATGAAAAGAATTATAATGACATGTCGCCTACATTTCAAGACTATCATTGAAGAGCGTAGCCAATTCCTCTCAATTCAGTTGTCGAACACCTCATAAATCAAGAATCTTTCAGCTCTCTATAAAGTTCGCTTGGAATCGAAGATAAGTGTTTTGTGAATCTTCTGTAATCCTTTGACAAGGGTAATTATCACATCCCGACCTTAGCTCAGTTGGCAGAGCGGAGGACTGTAGTTGGAAATTCTGGCAGCCAATCCTTAGGTCGCTGGTTCGAATCCGGCAGGTCGGATAAAATATCTTAAATTTTTTTAAAAATTTGAACGCTTGCTTACAATTTTTCCCTCAATATATTAAAAATAAATAAATTACCTTTTCTAGATGTTTAAATTTATAAGTTAATTTTACGACGAGAATCCGACTGGAACCTGGAACGTCAGCCGACCCTAGCTCAGTTGGTGGAGCGGAGGGCTGTGGTTGGATATTCCTAGCAGCCAATCCTTAGGTCGCTGGTTCGAATCCGGCAGGTCGGAAAATTTATCAATTTATTCTTTTTGCATTAATCTATGCTTACTTATCTTTCCACTCAATATAATAAGCATAATAGATTACACTTTCTAGACATTTTAAATTTATAAATTAATTTTACAACAAAAGTCAATTTACCCGAGATAATTATTTAACTGGAAAAAACATAGAATTTGGAACATGGGCCTGGAGAACAAAAAATAAACAACCTCCTTTGGTCCCCAAGAGACCTATAGTTTGGATCAGAAGCAATTGTGTAATGGTGTTCAAAGGTCCACTTACAATTTAATTACTTGTCTCAGTGAGAAACCGAAATCCACTTTTGAGGCCCATGTATTTTCCAATTTTTTGGGGGTAACCTATGTGGCACATGAAATACGTAGAGGCAAATTTGGGCTTACTGAGGGTCCAATTGGATCTTATAAAATGCTTCTGAAGTCCATCCCCAGCAGAAAAATTCCAACCAAAGTTGTATGTGTCCATACAACTGAAGGACATTGATTAAATGAGTGAAGCAAGATTCAAGAGAAACACCAAAGAGAAAGAGATCAGAAGTACTAATTGTTGAAGTTTGAGGTTGTCATTTATACTCGGACTAGGTGTACAAATTCAAAGCAGTCACCACTTGAACAGGGGAAACAAGCTCAGAGACATGAATCTCTATTAGCAACAAAACTTCAACATGTTTTACAGGGCATCTCAGGGACTGTTGGATCACTCTCTATTAAACTTAAAAAGCTATTTCTAGAACAGATGCCCATTTATGATGATATGATGTAAATTCCTACTTATATAAACTTGACAAGATAATAAGAATTGAGCATAAAATCTGAAAGTAGATGAGAGAGGAACTAGAAATATCAATTTAGCCGTCTCCTCCTTGGTGCACGGGAATCTCCACTATCCACATCTGATACTCTTGAAGAATCATTTCTCCGTCTGGAAGATAAAGTGGACAGAGCCACTGTTGAATCTATTTCAACTGCAGTATCTACTGTCTGACTCTCTGAGTGTATCACAGCAGCAACGCTTGAGACTGAATCTCTGTCATCAACTGGGAGAGTTTGCTCCTGATTCCTTTCTACTGGATGAGACCGGAAGTATGATTCAACTATCCTTTCAGCAGAACTCAATGCAGATGTGAGATGGGAAATACCAGCAGCCCGATTAGAATTTGATCTACGAAGCAATAGGGATGAAATTTGCCGGCTTTCCCCTGCATCCGAACTAGTAGGACTGCTCTGTGTTAAATCAACTACATCATCAGGTGGTATCACATTGTTCTGTTCCCTGCGCATTCCTCTGGATGTCAGAATCCTATTAAGCAGTGAATTGCTTCTTTCAGGTGATTCCCGTGGGGCATCGACATTATGTGGATGAACCTGGGACAGATCAAACCTACTGCCAAGACGACGAATCATTTCCTCCATTGGAATAGCAAAAGCAGTTCTCTGAATAGCTTGTCTCCAGCTCTCAACCCTCCGTGCTTGGGGCCTATGGGGGATCTTCGCACTCGAATCATCCTCTGGCTGTCGTGCATTCTTCCCACGTCCATAAATTGGAGTGACATTTTTTATTGTCACTTCACCCTTACAAACTGGACATTCTTTGGCATCCGAGTGAACATGCAGCCACCTATAGAGGCAAGGCCAACAGAACAAGTGACCACAACAAGTCACAACAGGGTCCTTGGCCAGGTCCAAGCATATATTACAATCAAAAAAGCTTCCTGCATCACCATTACCTTTCTCATCATCATCCTTCTTCCCCAAAGCTCCATCATCTAATAAGCTATCATTGTTATCACATGTTTTAGTAACCTCAATAGTTCTTCCCTCCGCAGCAACACTGCCCTCTCCAGCTTGTAAACCACTCAAACCCATGGATTCTAATGCAATGTTCCTTGCTTCGGGGGGGACTTGAAACTGTCTCCAAACAGACCTCCACCGCCTCCGCCTTACAACTTCCCTAAGTCTATTAACTGGACCATCTAACCAATCCTCCAAGTTCATAGCCTCACTGGGAAATGTTCCTGACCTGGGCTCGGTATCATCACTTGAATAATCAATGGGTCCGAGATTAAGATCCAGATTCATTGCATTTGGCATCTCATCTCCCATCACAAATTTCACTATTGCCCCAACTAGAGCCCTACTTCTTAGCTGAATGAAGTAAGAAATACAATTTTTACAGATGCTGGAGAATCATAAAGTAATTTCTGTGGRCTAATTTAAACAAAACCCTAACTTTAGTCGGTCTCGGAGTATACAATTGGATAATCTCTCATAAAACGAATAGAAAAATCAAAACTTGAATTCCGACCCCTGCTCAAACCCAGATTTTGTTTCCGCTGAACGCAAGTCAAACCTCAATTCAACCTATCAGAAAAATGAAAACCCGTAAACTTTTCTGGTAGCTAATCGAAACAAAATGGACTGTAATTTTAATGGGTGAAATTATTGAAACCCTTTAACTATTTCTAATCCAATGAAGGGAAAAGCCCTAATTTTTCGTTGGTTCTGCGAACCGAATTAAACCCACAACTTTATCACAAGAAAAATAAAAAGAAACGAAAGGCCATCAAGATTCTGACCTGAGAATCAATTCTTCAAAATTGAACACAAAATTCTTGATTAAGCAGCCCAATAGTAAGAAAAATCCAATTACGGTTTCACTTATTCTAGGCTAWAGAAGCAATCAAGAAACAAAATTCATTTACAACTCTATTGATGCAAAACCTAAATCGAGAGAGATAGAGAGGGACCTTGAGAAAAGATTTGATTTTGATCAGCTGAAGAAAAGATTGAGGCTTAGGGTTGAGAACATGAGGAGGGAAACGTGGTGGTGCTGCTGAAAATGGAGTGAACTTTTCAGTGAATTTTCCATTCCGCTAATGAACAGGGATCTGGTTTACTTTGTGTGTGTGTGTGTGTGTGTGTGAGAGAGAGAAAGAGAAGATTTTATGTGAATGAACTGGGTACAGCTCGACTAAAAACAGAGAAGCAGACCGAGGGTCAGCTGCCTGTTAGTAGCTTGGTGTACCAATGTGTTCGTACCAATACTKTTGACATGTAAGCATCCAAGGGAGACATGAGCCGAATTGGTGGGCCTGCTTCGTGAGTCCACCTTCATACTTAGTGGGTGGATCTTCTAATATAAATTTTTTTATAATATTTATTATTTTCTATTTTAGAAAATGTTAATTAGAACACATATCTAGTGTATGTATCTTTTTCTCAGCTTGCACTTTTTATCCTCTATTTTATTAAGAGTTAAGATATATATATATATATCTTAATCTGATTAGTGCGAGTATATCATTAATAACTTTGACGAATTGCCAGCAAAATAATGTAATTGAGGAACAAAAAGTAAACACAAAGACTATACTATATAAGCTTCTATTCCTTTCTTCATCATCTCATATAACAAMTGACTTTTCAAAATTCGTTAAGAGATGACAAGGCAATGTGGGATTGCATTATCATTTTATGATGAGAAAATTTCACATTGTATTTTCATTCTAAAAGTAATATGAGAGTGTAAAAAAAGACAACAGATCAATCTTAATCTGAATTATATATAAGATAAATTTTATTGCGGATGAATGTTTAATTTATTCACAATCAATAAGCTATACTTGACTTAATAATAAAAAGCCATTTGAAATAGTTTTAAAATTAAATTTTTTACAGTAAATATAAAAATTAAAATTATTATTCAACCGATGTTTGAAAAGTTTTACCAGCTAAAAGTTCCATTAAAGAAAAGTGGAAACATTAAAATATACTTATTTATTTATTTATTAAATTAAATATATCTTGTTGGGTTAAATATTATTGCAATATCTAGTAAGTGGACTATGCTTCTGCTTCTCAAAAGCAATGTAATTTTAAGTATTAATGGGCTGAGAATAAAGGTGGCCATGTTTTACAGTCCATCATAACGAGGTTGTTTAGAGCCCAGCCCGTCTTCTATCTAGCCCAAGCTTGTTTACTCCGATGAGTTCACAATTGGTAAATCATATTGTTCAAAATATAAATTACACGTAAGCAACTGTCCACTACAGTCTACGTTTTGATTCCCGGTAGCCAGTTAACCTCCAAAAGTCCAAAGAGGGGTACATTTTCTTCACCCACGTGCTGACCTCAACCAAGACGAGCTTTCTGTATGTCCCTGTTGTTTGCTTCAGGCATGGTGCAACGACTAAAACCTTGGAATTATTAACCAACAAATTCACCCTTAAACTGCAATATACCAACTCTTTAGTTGCAATTCGGATGGAATCTAAATTAAGCTCGTTAGTACAAGGATATTGGGTCTCAAGGAGAGGAAAAAAGAAGGGGGGGGAAAAAAAAGTCTGCAATATACAAACCAAATTACAATATCATCTTTTCTCTATCTGCAACTGCAACAAGTTTCTTTGTTCTTTTAGATCCTAATAGTTATTGTGATCGATCGCATTTATGGATTAGGAGTCAAGTATTCGACTATCAACTATTACTCTAACGAGGATAATCGATCTGTCTGTTTCTATRTGACCAGGAAATTTAAGAGAGCTTTGTTTCTGTAGATGAGTACGATTCTGCAAGGTATCTTTGCAGCAAGAACGTTGATTTTTGGGTCTAAAGACGGAGAAGTTCAGTATCCTTGTGGTGACTGATGCAAATGCAACGAGGAATTTGGTCTTAGTTGCTATAGTGTTCATTAGGATCAGCTTTCTGCTCTCGCAYGTCCCACRTGATTCCATTTTGATCACTCACCAGCAATGCCTATTGGTGAACTTGCATTTGTTTTTTCCTTTCTACTGTTCAATTCCYGAGYCTTTTGCCATTGTATGTACAAGTTTGGGTCCTCGTGGATTGCAGGACCAGATAAACTTGTTAGTCGATGAAGTAGTTTGGTATATATGTAATAGATTTCAAGATTTTGATCACACTCTCGTAGATTGGTGAATCAGAAGAGAATCTGATCCAACTCCCATCAACAAAAACAAGAGAAAATGAAAAGCATGGAATATCTTGTCACAGGTTTCATGGCCTGCTACCCACCATTTCATATATACTTCCATGCATCTCACTTTGAAATTTTTTTGAAGAACTAAACAATATCCCATGCATATTTGCAAAATTATGAAGCTCTAACTTTCAGATGGAAAATTAGCAGATTAGTATATGTAAATGACGATTGACCAATATATATATATATATATATTACTATATATAATAGGATATAGATATATAAAGATTAATTGATGGCGAGGAAGACACAGTACATCATGATCTAATACATATGGGATGATGATCGATAATCTCTACGCACTGCACTAAACCTTAGAGCATCTTATACCAGATGAAATAAAAAGCTGGAAGATGGAGACACTATTTCATGATCCTAAAAGAATCCCAAACAGACATTGTTTTATGATCCCAAAGGAATCCGAAGCTCAAAGCTAGCTTAATCTCTAAGCAAAAGAACCGAACTAAACTGCAGGAAAAAACCGATACCTAACAGCTTGAAGATGAACTGATACTTCAAACAARACTATCAGTACTGTCACACACAGTATATATATTGCATTTATTTTTCTTGACCTGCGTACAAAATAGATTGTTGTATGGCTGTATATTGAAAAGTATATAAAATTGTCGACACTGCTGCTCTCTCTTTCCTACTTTTCATGACTTTGAATGATGAAGTTAATTACATGTACAGCTAAAAGAAGCACTATCATTTGTCTAGCTAGCTGAAGGATTTGATCAAATAGGGGGGAGGATTTTATATTCTGAGCATTCCTTCTCTAATGATTGATGAAATGCAGAAAAAGTGATAAAAGAGATCTCACTGGTGGAGCGCAAAAATGGATTATCCTCTATATATATGCCCGGGGTCTTATACCACAGAATTATGAAGAAAATAAGAAACAACAAGAAAAAAAAGCCTCGAGGGCCAAAATTCCAGCAGATATGTACAGTTTTATGGTCAATTTAGGCCAACWCGATTGAAAAAGAATGCTAAAACATTAACAGTGGAAGTCTCCAATCAAAGGCGGCTAAATGAATAGACTCATCAAGAAAATAATTCATTGCTCCAAATTGTTGTCTGGAACAACTTGGACCAGTCTCATGGCCCTCTGATCTTCTTTCTTTTTTCCTCATGACCATCTGATCACAGATAGTATATACAATTACAGCTTACAAAATGACATCTCCTGATCCAAAAGTTGCTTCCCAGACTAAGTCCAAAGTTCCAATTCGCCATTCAAGTCCAAATAAGTAGATGAAAAACGTTCTTTCAGGCCCCCCTAGGACTCGTAAACCAAATAATGATATATACCTAAAACGAAGAAGAATTACATGAGCTGTGGCCATTGAGGAACCTACGCCAGGCTCCTTGATTAAAGTAATGTCCCAGAATCCGTCGATCTGGTCTATTAAGAAAAAAACTCAGTTTGATACTCCAATAATTAGTTCTATAATTTTGATAGGGTAGCCATGCCTCATATATTAGGCATAGTCTTCTTTTGTCATCAAAGAGATTATGCTTTTGATTGTTAAAGAAAATGATTGTCAAGATAATAGTTTGATAGTTATTTGTCATGATTTAGAAAAGCTCCATTGAATTTCGAATATTAAAGAAGTTCATTAAAAACGTGAAAGAATTGAAGAACCCATCATCTTTCTTTTCTTTTTCCTCCTACCCAAAACTCAGTTTCTTCTACAWATTCTCAAACCAACTGAGCCAATTAATTTCTTCTAAAAASATCAGGCCATTTGGTCATAGTACACTTTACATCAAAGAATTGATCTTGCAAGAACAATGAACTCCAAGAATTTCAGTGGCTTGAACATTTCAGTTATCGCCCAAGAAGGATATGGGATTTTGGAATGTGATTGAATTGAAGAACCCTCAATTTAATTTGTTTTCTTTTCGATTGATTCTCAAGTTTGGAATCTAGCTTGTGAATTTATCACTGGTACAAGGTTGATTTGTCTTTTGATCATTTTAAATTAGAATAATGCTATTATTATTTGCTGAGAATACGTCTTTGTCGAGTTGCCATTTAGTGTAAAACAGGAAGAACCGAAGCTTTTGTTGAGTAATTACATCGGAAGTTTTTGTTACTACTTTTGTTGTTTTGGCTGCAGTAAAAGAACTTGAGTTTCATACACTATTTGTCTGTGTCGTTATCATTCATTCAAGCGTTTGCTTAGCAAAAGAACAAGAAGAATATACACATAAACCCTTCTGATTTATCAAATATCACAAATCTTCTGTAAACCCATAATGAGAGATAAAAATGTTTCACTTCCTTCGATATATCGTAAAAGATAATGTAATTTTCTTAAAATAGAACATTATATTTCGCAAAATGACCTTTGGATAAAATTATATTGAGCCTTAGCCACCATTTTTTGCTCTTGAGACGAGAAAACCAGGAAAAAGGAAATGAAAAGATGAAGAAACAGACATTCGAAACTCAGATTCTGGAACAGGTTATTAACAATTGCATATGATACGACGAAGTACTGGCACTATGGCAGTCAGAAGACAAACGATTTTGCCTTTAAACAAACAAGTACATGAAATAACACACATTCACCTTTTAACCACTACTGKCTAGTACYACTGTTTTTGTTTCTATTAGCTGCTGCTGCTGCACCTGCATTGTCTGTTTGGCCTAGCAAGCTGCTAATAGATCTGGCTTTCACCGCACCAATCTTCATCCTCTTCTTTCTTGACATCAACAGCTTCCGTTCATCGTTATCAGAAAAATCATCAGTATTATCTGGCGATGAAGATTTCACCATGATCTCTTGATTTTCATGCGAGCTAGGTAGTGCTATTCTTGCAGTTTCAATATTCTTCTTCTGATCTTGTTCTGCAGTGATATTATTAGCCACGGCACGGTTTCGAACGCTGGTCATGCTTCTGAGCCTTCCCTTACCTAAGTGATGTTCACACAAAGAATAGCCCACAAGGGTCTGTTGGCAACATCTCCATCCTCTTCCATTAACCCGACTGCATCGCGATCCCTCCATGATAACACTTCCTCTCTTGGTCTTCTTTGTGGAACTAGTCGTGTTCTTTGTGTCAGCACCACCCTCTTTATAAGATATTTTCTTCTCCTGATCTTCCAGATGACGTCCGTTTTCTTGCAGACATTTTTTGTTCGTCTTTGACTTCATTTTTGGCTTTATCATATCTTTGCTACCCATTCTTTCAAAGCTCCCTTTTCTCTTCTTCAGCGGAACTACTCTATCTCCTTCACCCCACCTATCAAACTCTATCCATATATAGTGCAAGTGCATGGACACACAACAAGAATAATAAGTCGAAGATTTCTATGCTAATTCTGATGGCACGAACCCAGATTAGATATGCAATATAGGTGTCGTAGCATACATATTTACCTTGACAAGGAGACTGAGGAAATTGCATATCCACTTCTGCACTCGAGATGCTTTCTTTCCTGAGGATCCCAGAAAAAAATCAACAAGCGCAGACGAAAAATCTGAGCCCAGAAAAACAAGCAACTCCACAGTGCAACATATAGAACARGTGATGCATTGTCGCTGGGGACCAGTATCATATATGCTAACATGCACCACATGGGCATTTTGTTTTGCAAATACATATATAGAAGAGAAAAAACAAGGGACTAGAGAAAATACAGATAGATTAAGATTGGATGGCGATGGGATGGGAAGGTATGGTGGCTAGCCAAAGCTGATATAAAAACACACTACACAGTGTTTCCACTCACAGTTTTTGAGTATTTATTTTATAAGTGGTTTAAATCAAGAAGAACGAGTCTCTCTCCCCTTTTCACCTTTTTACTACAAGAAGTATTCATGAAAGAACGTTGAGTAACTTTTCCTTTTTATTCTTACCTAATATCATTACCACTCTTCTTCTCCTCTTCCTCTTTCCATCTCTCATCTTTAGTCTCCTGCAAAAATAGAAAGCAGACATAGCATATCTGAATCATGGTTGCACCTAACCGATCACATTTCGGGTGGAGATTTATCATAAATGATGCAAAWAGACACCAACTGAACACTACTGCCTTAGCCACATTGAAAATTCAGTGCACTTTTGTACGGTGATACACACTAGAGATTCAGAAGGTACTGTAAACCGAACAAACGAACCTTGTTCTTGACCTGTTCTCGAGTACCGTTACGAGGGCAAGCCAATATGGGATTTTCAGTTCCGATCATCATTTCTTGACCTATTTCCTGCTGAAGAAGTTGATTATAAGGAGACTGGTAATCGGGATTGCTTTTGACCTCCTCTTGCACATCAAGATTCTCATGTAGATGTGCTTGAAGGTGTGGTTGCACCACCAGTGAGCGGCTGATCAGTTGGGGATCTGAAAGAAGAGGCGGCACTGATGACGGAGATGATGGAGGAAAACGCTTTCTGATTCTCATGGCTTTGTCCACATATGTTGGCAGAAACTTCAAGAATTAATGAAGACAATATTGATATCAAGAACTGATTTTTCAGGTCTGATCTTATATGGGGATGGAGAAAGAGAGAAGACTGCAAGACCTCTCAAATACTGCTAACCCCGTAGAGAAAAAATTCTAGCTTTAATATCACAGTCGGAGACTCTCTCACTCTATTTCTTGTATTGCTTGTTTTCTCTCTCTAACTTTTATTTGTTGCACTACCCAACCTCACCACACCACACACCCAAGTAAATGGATATATCATACTACAAGGAAGACTATTTATTATTATTATTTTTTTAATTTAWAAGTATTCACTTTTATGTGTGGTGGCACACGTGTGACGGCTGAGATAGAGAAGTGAGGCACGTTTGAGGCTGCGATGGCACAGAGACAGAAACAGAAGAGGGAGAGAAAATAGTATTACGCAGTTGAGGTGGCACTTGACATGGAGACAAGCTGTGAGGATTAAGGAAAATGTTTTTTTTTTTCCCTTTTGAATGAAAAATATTTAATTGCATGATTTTGAAGACTTTTATTTATAATTTTACTTTTTTTTAGTATTTACGTGTTTATAATAAATATTGAGGTACAATTTACACTATGATATTTGTAAATAAATATTTTATTCTCTCTATATTATTGACAAATTGAATAAATTAACTTTTTTGCAATGTTTTACATAATTGATTTAATATTTTTTAAAGTAAATTATCGTCTTTTAATTTTGATAAATCTTTAATGCTATCATTTATGAGAGTAAATAAATATATTATTAAGTATAAATAAGGTTYCATACTCGACTCGATTTATAAAGTAAATATTAGATCGTATAGATGAATTAGATTTACGATTAGTTTAATTTCTTTTTCGATAAATCCTTCATTGCTGATTTCCACGTCATGAAATGAAGAGTTAGAAAGATGACCGGTAACCGGAATCAAGATAAAAGGGTGAGACAGGTACGGACGGTGACAGAGTGGAGGGTAGAGAGACCTCAAGTTTACAAAATGATGGGAGGGTTGTTTGGTTTAACGTTTTTTTATTTTAAAAAAAAGATAAAAGGTGGGTCCACTTTCAATTTTCAACAACAACCAAGATGCTCTCCTCCTGTACTGTACTTTGGCGTCTATGACGGGTAGAATAAAAATTGATCACACATTATATACAACTTTGTCGGCCCTATATGAAAGCTTGTTATGAAACATATACTACCTTATGGTTTCTGATTAGTCTTCATAATATAATATATAGCGCGCGTGATTTAAAAAATTATAAAATATATATTATTGAAGTAGAGTTAGATGGTTAGTCGAATCCCAATAATATTTTTTTAAATTTGTTTTATAATATTTAATATTTTTTTAAAAAATTAATTTATTTCGTCTTCCAATATTTTAATTATATTAATTTTGCCTTAAGTTTGCGATTATTCCTTTACATATTGTAATCCAATTAAATGCAATCCACCAGTGTAATGAATATTAAATATTTTGTCTATGCAAAGCAAAAACTTTTCTATCGATATAAAAAAAAATCTTCAATATACTTTTTACGAATTCAAGTTTTTTAATTCACGTCTTTAAGATCGAAGGTTAAATTATTTACATAACATATAATGTTTATGGTCGATTCTTAAATTGTGAAGTGAAGGTCAAAAAATATTCATAGAATCAAATCCATAAAATTCTTAAACTATCATTGGACGAGATTAGAGAATGGAAGTAATTTTCATGGCGGACGAATCATATGAAGATTAACAAAATTGTAGTATGCCTTTGTCTATTTTGTTATGTTATTTTGCTTATGAAAAGTCATATAGGCATCAACCAATCTTATGTTGTCATTGTGTTGTTGCTCAAAAAGCTAGGTTAGAAAAAGACTTCTCCTTTACTTGTCCTTACTGCATATTGCCATACATGAAGGCAATATTTAATTTTCACTTACATGTTTAAAATAAATAAATAAATAAGAATTAGTACACTGAAAGGCATTAAAAGGGCTTTTTTTTTTTTTTTTTTCTCTGGAGATTTGGCAAGAATGGTCTGAGTTTGCCTTGATGTTCAGTCTTCTTTGTTAGCATCTCCATGACATCTTCATAGACTAACCTCTCATCCTTTCACCAACAGTAGCATCTGGAACGAACCTGTGAATGAAAAAAGTCTTCTGAATTCACATGACAAGATGAATGATCACAGAAAGGTTAGAACTTTGGGAGGATTTGAGTTCTTGAGTAAGAAAGAACAGAAAGTACTCACAGAGTTTGATTTCTTGTTCTGTTTTACTTCATTTGTAGGATTTTCTTGGCCAGTTTCGACCAAAGAATGAGAATCGACACCAGTTGAACTATGGAAATCAAAAGATGGAATTTTGGAAATATCTAGTGTTGTACTGGCCTGCATTTGCCCTTTGGGAACGACATAACCAATTCGGCTTGCTTCTTTAGATCCCAGATCCTGAAGCTGTTGAAAATCTGCTTCTCTGTTTGCCTGATCATCATTTAAAAACGATTTTGCAAAATCTATGGAAAAACATGCATCACTAAACTGATAGCTTGGTGTACATTGATAACTAGGTGGTATTCTATCATAAGAGATTGGGGTTGCTTGATCTTGAGGATGTGATTGTTTCTGAAAATCTCCTCTATTGCTGTTTTCATCGTTGCCCTCCATTCCKCTTGATAGCAACTCCATCAATTCATTATCCTTCCGGTCAGTGTCGGCATCGGCATACATTCTTCCTTCAATACCTAAAGGTTTAGTCTCTGGAAGCATTTGCAGCTTYGCTTGTCTGTCCATTAGAGCACAAGAAATGTGGGCATCAAATTCACATAAGCCACAATGATAAAGCCAACCACCATAACTAGGCTCGTCACATAAATCACACTGAAAATCATATGGAGGGGAGAATTCAAGTTCGAGTATGTGGGGATGGACAGGAAGTTTAACTGATAAAGGAGCAGCTAAGCACAATGTATGGTAGAAATTCCCGCATCTTGCACAATTGTAGTAGAAGCCAGTTATATTCTGCTGACAGGCCTTGCACTCGATGGAGTTGTCAATTGATGAAGGCATGGACAGGAGGGTGAATCGATGCTTTGGATCAACCGGATGTTGGACCTGTTGTGGCATGTTATAACACACCTGGTGAAGGAAAAAGGGACAGGTTTTGCACTTGTAGTAACGCTTTCCAGGAAGTATGTCATGTTTGCAGCCAAAACAGATAGAAGAATAGCCTTTAGGTGATGATACTCGAGTCTGTTCCAAAAGATGTTCATGGCTGAAATGTTTTAACAGAAGCTTCTTTGCCGGTTTCTCCATCTCTTCTTTGCCTGAAGGCAATAGACTTGGTTCCATCCCTCCCTATAAAATCCCTCTTTTCCTCTTTAAGTTCTTGATATGCGGAGGCAACGAGGTGTAGATCTTTCTTTATTTTCTTTTTCTTGAAGAACTAGTAAAACATTTCTTTCTATGCCAAAATTACTGGAAGCAACTTCTCTTTGGTACCAATTCCATGTGCTATAATCAAATTTAGACTGGTCATAAACTACAAAACGCATAAACATAATTGCAGCCATTTGTCATTCTCTAGACTATTTCCTAGTAGTTGGTATAACCAAGAGATGCCCCCAGCCGGAAAAGGACAGTAAGATACAAAAAGTTCCTCTTCGATGATGCCAAGACAAGAATGAGTAACACTCTTSCAGTGKTAGTCCTGCTATTATTATTCTCAGCTGGAAAGGAATTAAAATTGTTCTTAGGACAGCTTATGAGGTACGAGACAGATTCTGACAACTAGGGAAATCTCAGAATTTATTCCTTTTCAACCTTCCCAGTTTACTTCTTGTTCTCTGTCAAATCAACCTCAGCAATCCAAGACCGCCTTTCAATAATCCAACATGTTCCAGTGCCGTATACTCCCACTTCTTGGTTCCAGAATACCTTGTTAACCATTACCAAGAGAATTATAATAGATGGCGAGGGGTWCTCAAAKTGTTGTAACCAAACTGAACAGTATCGGCATTGAAATAATCACGGCATTTCATTGTCAGTCTCAAAACAATAGGCAGGTTAAGTCATATCTCTACTATGACAGATACTTAGCTTCCTGGCATGCTATTTGTTCTATCCATATCATATCATTTTAGGAAGTAATAAGAGCAAAACGATCGGAGTCCTGTTTATCCCTTATACAACTACTTACATGCTTCCTCTTTAGTCCGGAAATTCATCCTGATAGACCACATGATCGCGGAGCAGACTCAGACAATCCTTGTCCAGTCACATATATTAACTTTTCCAGACACCATTTGTATTTTTTATCACCGCTAGCTTTGTAAAATTATGCAGAAGAATGTTTTAACTTAAAACAAAACACTGGTTGCATCAGAAGGAGCAATTAAAACATATTCAAGAAAGTTCCGTTCTGGTGTCCCGGATAAGCTTGACTGCAGTATAAGCAGATCTTACTTCTCTAGCATACACAGACATGTTTACCTGATCTTCTATTAATGAGAACACACTTGAATTGAATCACACAATTGTAAAGCAGCCATAAAATAAATCTTTCCTCTCTTAGATGGTCATAAATTTTTTGACCAAAGCTAGACCAAATGACTGATATTGAAGGATGCCATCATCTGACCAAGTTGCTCGGCCATTTGCATTTGAGCCTGAAGCTGTGTCAGTTCGGCCACAGCCTCTGCTGGTATTACACCTGTCTGAGGTTGATTTGAATCTAGTAGCACAAAAAGTATGCACACTAAAGTCACAATCAGGGTTMGTACAAACGTACGACCAATTCTTCTGGCTTAACTGCTTAGTACATATTTTACAAAATTCTGGAGAACCTTCTCCTCAGGCATGGTATAACTAATCATCAGTTCATGTTGATTTGTGGCTCACCAGTGGGGCAAGAAAGTACAGTTGAGGTGAAGATCAACTTCACAAAGCGCGCAGCAATAGGAGAATGAACTTCCAGGTGAGCCACAAGCATTGCAGATAAATGAGCCGCCGCAGTAAGCTGGAGATTTGACGAGGATCAAAGGATGCAAAGAATCAGAGGGATGCTTGACATACCGTGTTGCATTTCCACAATGTTCATGAACGTAAAAGTTGCACTGTCGACAAGCATATATTGAATCATAGCAAAGGGATGGGCAGCTATGGCAGCCATATTGTTGCCTTCTTGAGCTTTCTAGATGTTCAGATTATGATGGTGACTGAAATGCTTGTGCTCCATTGATCACTGATCCTCTTTCCCTTTTCCTCTGTCCTTGATGCAGCTTAATTCAGCTATGTATAAGAATTTCATGAATGGACAAAGTCAAAATGCCCATTTTCATGATTGGTGATCAAGATGAGCAATTGGAGAAAAAGAAAGAAGAATACAGAGGGTCAAGATCAAGATGCTTGTTTGAGTTTGGAATTCATTGACTTTGACTTCTGGAAATAAGATTAATACTACTAGGATTAGGTGCATTACTAGCAAATTCATGAAGGAAACTTCACAATTTTGGAAACAAGCCCATAGGCCTAGAGGCCCATTCTCTTATAATGGGTACAAAAATAGGACCTGGCAATTTGTGCCCATAGGCCCAATAATGCAGAAACCTTGATATTTGGGCGGATCACTTTCGGCTTTACGGATATTACATTACGCAGTACAAATTGGCCGGTTGATGAGAAAGCCCATTTGACACTCCAACCTTTTTTTCTTTTTAATTTATTTTCTTAAAAAATCGTAAAAAAAAATCACATTTTTCCATTAAAGATCTCCTAATATCTTCTTTGTAATAATACACATCAATAATATCATACTGTTATTTTATATAATATGAAAAATWTAAGAGAAGGTATTTAAAAAATTGAACCTTCTTTTTCTCTCTTCAACGTGAATTATTAAATATATCTTCTTTTTCTCCATTAAAGATCTCATAATATCTTCTTTAGAGAAAGTATTTTATATAATAATATCTTCTTTGACTCGATAATTGGATAAGTAATAATAATTTAGTGGACCCCATTTCATCAAAGACTTTGGTGTTAATTTCTTTCTTTATCTGTTAGCAAGAAAATCAAAAAGAAGAATCTCAAGCAAAATGAAAGCTTTTTCTTTAATCTTTAAGTTTAAAAAGAAAAATAAATTGTTTTAAGAAAATCGATGGAAGTAAAAAAGGAAGAGAGGGAGCAAAAAATGGCTTTTCTTTCGGAAGAAAAGGAAAAAAAAGAAGAAAAAAAAAGGAAAAAGAAAACTAACCATTCTTCCTCTCTCCTTAGGGGTCAGCAGACCTCAGCTCACTTCACCTGCCACCTCTCGTTTTCACTCTCTTCAAGGCTCCAAGCTCCTGCCTTTCTATCATTTTTCTCTTTCTTCTTCATTAAAGCTGCGCACAATTCTCTGTTGTTCAGAAACCTTGATCTCAATCCAACTCTGTGAAGTGCATTTACGGTTTGTTCTGGCAAAAGGTACCATTATATGGTCTCTATGTAGACCATCTTCTCTCGTTTTGTGCACAAACCTTCTCTAATTTTAGCATCTTTTCATATTATACCCGATTTTGGTTTTTTTTTGGTTTTTATTTTTCTTTAATGTATTTTTTTGTGTGGATTTTATCACGTGAGCTCAAAATCGGAATTTACGATCATGGTTAGATGGGAAATTTTTTATTGTATTAGATCAATGTTGATTCCTCTTTCTTTTTAGTGCGTGCTTGCTGTTGTCTAATGTGCCTATCCAAGGAGAATAATAGATGGGAGCCTAAGGGGAATTTTTCTTGTGACTGTTTGATGAATCTATACCTGAAACTGTTGGATAATCATTTGTTTTCTTTGTTTTTCTCTTGGGGGAAGCTAGTAAACATTGTTAAAAAAGAAATTTGTTTTTCCCTTTTTTGCTTTTAATTGGCTTGGAGGCGAGGAGGAGTAACTTTCTGGGTGTTATTTTTCGAGATTCACATTCGGAAGAGGTAATAATTTCAAGAGGTAGTTGGCTAATGAATAAGTAGACGCCTAGAGTATTATTTAGTTATGAGCCCAGGAAAAGATAAAGAGTTACATTTGATTCAAAAAGTATGATTTTCATACTTCGCCTTTGGTCCTTTAGATTAGTACTTGTGCTTCAACGGCAAAAGTAGCCATTTTTAGATTAGCAGTCTAAGTTATATTTGTGCACTTACAAAGTAATTAAAAATCTATCATAAAACTGAGCTGAATGGACATTAGGTTTGTCTAGCTCTAGATCTTGTAAGATATCCTCTATTTAATCAGGATATGTATCGAATTTGGTGTCTTATTGAAAGAAGAGACAAAGTTGTTTTTATCGTTGTACTGTTTCCTCATTCTCTTTCTTGTGATGTTTTTCAGATAAAGTGGTTTTCTTCCTGAGCATCTTTCTATACTATCATCAAAGTGCTTGCCCTTTATAATTGCCAGCCTAAATTTATTCATTAGCAGGGAACTGATTTCGTGTAGGAAGAGTGGAACATAGTGGTTTCATTATTGTACTATTTGCATTTCTCTTTCTTATGATTTTCTTAGACCAGTTGGTCATCTTTCTGAGCATGTGCGGAACTACACACAATAGTCGTTTTTCTGTATAATATGATTTGAACCTGAACTTACTTGTCAATTGAGGAACTGATTTCTTCCAAGACTGTATGATTAGAGGCCTATAATTTATTTTTTCCAATTCTGTGCATTTGCTGGTTTCTTGAAACTGGTCAATTTCCTCAGTATTTTACCTCAAAGGTAACGTATAATGTGCATGTCTTCCTATACTTCTAGTCTAGTTTTCCGGTCTTGACTTTCTTCTGAATTTTACTCACTTTTGTTTAATACAAGGGACTTGTATAGTAGTCTTGTAGATATATTTTCAGGACTAAGTCTTATTATTGCTCCTTTCACAGAGTGCAGAAGAAGATGACACCTGTTTGTCCATTTGTAAAAGCGGCTCGTCCCGATGATGCCTCTGTTAAGAAATCCGGAGAAAATCAGAGTAAGTGTCCCTTTGGATATGAGGGCAAGCCAAATCAAGAATCTGGTGAATCTGCCGGCATTTCTCCTAAGTGTCCCTTTGGATATGATTCCCAGACATTTAAACTGGGTCCTCTAAGCTGTGTCATTTGTCAAGCACTTCTTTTTGACTGTAGCAAATGCGTGCCTTGTTCCCATGTCTATTGCAAGTAAGCAAATATGCAACAATTTAACTTTCATTTACTTCCTCATCTGAATGCATRCTAGTGCACTTACTTTTTCCATTAGATGAACTGTGATGCTTAACAGTGTATGCTGCTTTGTCAAAATCAGAGCATGCATATCACGCTTCAAGGATTGTCCATTATGTGGTGCTGACATTGACAAGATCGAACCTGATACAAATCTTCAGAGTGTTGTTGATCGATTTATTGAAGGCCATGCAAGGATAAAGAGGTCACAAGTAAGYACTGACCAAGAGAAAGAAGAAGGTGAGAATGAAAAAGTCATATATGAGGATGTATCCTTGGAACGAGGTGCTTTCTTGGTGCAACAAGCCATGAGGGTAAGCTGTCAAACTGATGCCTTAAACAATCTATTCCATTCGAGATCTCCTGCTTCTACTGGTTTCCATATGCCTATCCATCTTCAATTATCAGAGTTATGTTTGGCTATCCTGAAGTTTCTACTCACACAGTGGTATTCTATGTATAGGCATTGCGTGCAAATAACGTTGAAAGTGCAAAATCAAGGCTAAGTGTATGCACTAAGGACATCAGAGAGCAGTTGGAAAGAAATGGAAACACACCAGAATTGTGCTCACAGTTGGGAGCTGTTCTGGGTATGCTTGGTGATTGCTGGTATGTCCTACCCCGGCCTTGCATTTTTAATCATGACTTGTTGCACTTTGTAAAAGAATGTTGTTCATATGATATTTTGACTAGTGTATAATGTTGGCAATGTGCCATCTACATTACAGTCGAGCAACTGGAGATGCTGCTTCTGCAATTACTTACTTTGAGGAGAGTGTTAGTTTCCTATTGAAAGTACCTAAAGATGATCTGGAGGTAAAACCCCGATCTTTTAATGTAAAAGGGTATCTATGAATGTATTAGGTTGTTTGATCGTCTTCTTTTCTCTCTACATATGCAAATGATGTTTTATTTACTCGACTCTGCTTCCATGAATTTCCGAATCGATTTGCAGATCACACATACTCTCTCTGTTTCACTAAATAAGATTGGAGATCTAAAATATTATGATGGGGACCTTCAAGCAGCAAGATCTTACTACTTTCAGGCTTTGGATGTTCGACGTAATGCCATCAAGCATGACTCTACTGTTTCATCTCAGGTCAGGAACCATTGTGTAAAAAGAATTGTTATGGCAACATATGAATTATAATGTACAACTTACTGTGATTACTGTTTTCATACTAAAGTWTACTTGCCTCCTTTTGTCACCATGCATGTTTGGGACTTTCATAACCTTTTGTTCTCAACACTTCCCTATTTTTTTTTTCACACTTCTCTTAATATCTTCACATCAACTTGGTTTTAGGATTACTAGTAAAACCTCCTATACTCCATTAACTAGTTTCTATTTGGATAATCACTCTGAACTCGAAACCCATCATTACCATATGAAGTGCTTGATTTGTCTTTAGGTTCCTTTAATGATGTGAAGGGTTTGAGTTTAGCCTTTTAGTGATGGCATGTAAATTAGACATTTGTTGGATCAYAAGCAATTATTGGATGCTTATGTAAGTGTCAGACATCAAAAAGACGGTCTCAGTGTGGACCATTTCAAGTTTGTCTCAGTTTATCTYGATTTTGGCATTTGCCATCTGACGTTCTTCTAATTTTTCTTCCTAGAGTACTTAGATACAGGGAGGAGGGTGTATTCTGTGACTAGTTGAAACAGAGTAGTATTTGATTAAGAACACAGGGTACGGGACTGAATATTCCTTGAAATCTTCTCCGAGAAGAATATAATGATATCTAATCTACTCTTTGAACCTGTTTAAGTGCTTCTCTATACCTGATAAAAGATTAGTATATGTGTTAGTTCTCTGTATGTGGATATTAATGCAGAATCCACTAATATGAGCAGAGAACAAGTGAAAACCATAAAACAAGCAAAATTTTGGGTCTGGGTAGCTAAGTGTTGAATCCTTTCTTTATTTCTCATAAACAAGATCTTTGATTGAATCTTTTGCTTAACAAGACCGAGAAAAAAAGAAGTTAAAAAAAAAAAAAATGAAGAGGATCTTGTGTTATATTCTGCTTGTGGATACCTGGTTTGTCCTGTTGAACTTCTTGCTCATTTTCCTCTTTGACTTATAGATCATTTTTAGAACCATTTACAGAACTAAAATGCAAAGACATCGAGTAAAAAATTAAAACAAAAAAGAATTATATGTGGAACGGGGTGTAGTAACCAAGATCACATTAAAAAACTTCCTGTAGTATTTGCAACAATTGACTTTCTTTTATACTTGTAAAGTCTGAATCACTTATATGACTAGGGCAAGGTGTCTACTTCATCCATTTCCCTGGTGCAAGAACTCTAATACAATGTGACAAAGTTGTTATACAGTGAAAGATTTATTGTTTTGTTTAACTATTCCTGGAAATATTTATGTTATCAGATTCTAGATATTGCTGTTTCTCTTGCAAAAGTTGCGGATGTGGATAGAAATCTTGGGAATGAGGCTGCAGCTGTTAGTGGATTTCAAGAAGCCATAAAGTTGTTGGAGACTTTAACAGTAAATCCTGAAGAAGTTGGTTTAGAACAAAGGGTAAATGATTGATTATTGATCTCTTTGCACTTGGATTTTTGTAGACGTGGATTTTCTAGCCTTGAGATTCCGTGTCTAATTCAGCTTAACACTTTCTCCCTGCAGCGCCTGTCAGTCCTGGAATTCCTAAATAATCACCTTGCCAACAAACCTGATCCGGTGGGGTTATTTACATTTCAAGCAAAAGAATAAGTCGAGATGATTTACTTATGTTGCAAGTTCATTTTCGTCAGCCTGGTGTGTAGTATCTGTTGCAAGTTCATTRCATGGATGTGGATCTTGAAAAATCACTTGTACATAAGAATAAGTATAGTTGCCAACTCATACCAATTATCTGACAGAACACTCAGCTTAGTTCAACGTGGTATGATCATCCTATATCGTTTCCTAGAGTGCTGCACCCTTGCATCATCTTTGTTGTGGGAATCAATTTACACTCAATAATTACTTGAAAGTTATAACAGACGAATCACTATTTCTACTACTTTTTCTTCGTTTTTTTGGATACATGAAGAATGAAGATTTATATTTTGTTATGGAGAAATGCAACACAATATTATTGCTTATGAATTTGTAAAACTTTGGTGAGCGACCAAAATAGCATAAGGTCTCAAGCCAGAGATATGATAATCGTGCCCAGGTGCATTTCTGGTTCTATCATTGCACCGACTGTAAAAATGCCTCCCATCCCAGGCACATTTCTGGTTTAAGCGTATAATCAGCTCAGCTCCTCAAATTCAGGGTCAACTTTGATTTGAAGGTCATCCTCATCCTTTAACAATGGTTAGAAAGACA
Source organism: Rhazya stricta (assembly GCA_001752375.1). Lineage (NCBI taxonomy): Eukaryota > Viridiplantae > Streptophyta > Magnoliopsida > Gentianales > Apocynaceae > Rhazya > Rhazya stricta. The sequence goes on along the minus strand of MEJB01000007.1, from coordinate 5,088,021 downwards.
CGGAAGAACCCTTCCTCCCTGCAGTAATTGTGCTCTGCCCTATAATGGTATCTGTTTCGAAGCCCAGCAGATTCTCCCMCATGCATGATTTCAACTAGATAGCATGGAGTGTAAAAACCTTCAAACTTGATGGTTTTGTGCTCAACAATGCAACTTCGTTAGAAACTCATTATCAGCACAGTACTTCATTTCTGTAACTGGTAGTAGAATTGACATTACTCATAACTCGATTCCATTACAAAATCCGAAACTCAAGAATGAAGTAAAAAGATCAATTTAATTGAACTTAATTACAAGACAATTTCCAACAGGTACAGTACAAAGTTTCCTCGGCAGTGCTAACAAATTTCATCTCAATAACTATACAAAGATACCTCTATCCTTATTTTGTTAATGTCTTAATCTGATTCTCCCTTGCCCACTAAGTGTTCCAGGCAATGCTCAGCTTATAGGTTTTACGTTTTAACCCGAATATGCTTAGACGGTAGACATTAGCTCTGTAAACCAAATCCAGAAACATGAACCATACCACTAGCCGGATCAATGCACAGTCAAGTCCTTGTACCCCGAGTCAAGATACAAATTATGAACTTTGGGGAGTATGGACGGCCGCGATTCCCCTCTTCACTAGAAACACACCACCAAGAACAAGAAATAATTTTGGGTCTAAAAGTACAAATATAAGTCAATCTAACCCAGAAAAACATATATCCCTGATCAGAAAGTTCGCGTATTTGTAATAGTTTAAGGCCCTCTATAAAATAGGAAAAGCTAATTCCACGTGTCACAATTACCTGTAATGAAATTGAACCAATCACATGACCTGGTACCATTTCCCAAAAGCGAGCTTGAGAAATTTCTGAAACATCTTCACGAGAAGCAACCTAAAAAAACAGAAAAAATTAGTAATTTACCAGAAATAGCAAAAAACCCCATGAACTATCAAGTAGAAGTTTCAATTCCATATCAGATTAATATTTCTGTTGTAGATAGTAGATGAATACAAAAAAGAAAACGGATATAACTACCTGTCTCCAGCATTTGCTCAAYGCTGAAGATGGAATACTGAGAGGTGCCATTTGAAGCAGGATGCCACCAGTAGTTTTAAAGAGTGGCATGACAAGCATAAAAACCGTAACAGAAACTAGCCCCAAACACAATACTTCAGCGTTATTAACCCTGGGAACAACAGACACAGTACAGATCATATACTGCTATTTATCTGGAGAAAACATATCTCTGATCTAAGGATAAAGAAAATTATACCCGAGGGCCAACAACCAGGATGCCAGGATTAAACCTGCACTGAGAAACAATTGATGCGGAACAGCWTAAGATCTATGAACAAGAAAGAATATATTGCTGGGGGGCGACGGGAAGAAGCATCATTACTTACAGAGTGCCATCTCATACCTACGAATGGAATCAGCAAGAACATGAAGGCAAACTGAGTGGTAATTCATATCTTCAGCATTCCTGTAGACTGAAGCCAGATTTTTATATAAGAATCTACATAGCCACACATATTTACTCATTATTAAAATTAAAAAAAATCCCTCACTGCCCAATGGGTTACAAACTTTTATCATATAAAAATGGGAAAAAAAAAGGAAAAGAAAGGATATTAAACTGTAATATTATTTCCAGACATGGCATATTAAGTTAGTAGCCAATTTTAATGCTCTCTTTTCCTGAAATGAGGAAATGATGTTGATACAAGGCTAGGGTACTCAAAAAATTTGAACTAAACCAGGGGAGAGCTAGTGGTGAGCACAGGAGACTTACCAAGATTAACGCGGGCATAATTTCTAAAGAACCAGACACCAATGAGATTCACGAGCAAATTTGTCACAGCCGAGACTATCAAGTAATGCCTAAAATTTGTATATCAAAGATCAGAGAAGCCTCATGATATGTAGATCATTTCTCAAATACCTCACGCAAGATCTTACTTTTCATTTGACAAATCACACACTTCCAGACCTAGCTGCAGGTCATCTTCAGAAAGCAACAACAAACTTCATTTTATTGACTATCTCATTTCTGTTTTGCCATTTTTACTGAAATAGTCACTTGTTAACAAATTAAAGCAAGTKGTAACTTGAGGGAACTCCTAGTAAAATTTATCCAATTGTTTGCATTAGAAGAACTGATCAAAGTTCCACAGAGGGCCAGCATCTTGGGAAAAACAATACAAAAAGTAATATTTAGTGAAACAGAAGGGGAAAACTTTCTTCCTTTTGTTCTTCTTCTTCTTCTTCTTCTTCTTCTTCTT